>CAWUFW010012327.1:0-549375 GCA_963921515.1 Calotriton arnoldi | reverse complement strand
AATGTTCTAACAATATGATCAGACAACTAATCGATCACGCAGAAGAAGAATACAATAAAGCTAAAACAAAGGTGGACAAACTTACTAAACACATCGAGGATTCCAATTGGGGGGACCTGACAAACAAAAACTACGAGATCCTGAATCAAGTAATTGATGAATTTGAAGAAGACATCATCAAACGAAAGAACCGCAAGTTTCGCCGGGATCAACTCGACTACCAGTTTGGAAGAGTATACACTTTTGCAAAAAGATACAACGCCAAACCAAGACAACATTGACGTAGACAAAAGTGCTCAAAATTCAGGAGCCTCATCCAGCTCAGAAATCGATTCTCCAGCAGGAAGCTTGGAAGGAGACAATTCACGATGCAAGGTGAATTTTTTCGAGGAGGTACTGCGCTACAGACTCGGTATCAGAACAACAAATACCACAAATACTACAACATCGGTTGGTTCCCAACAATACGGATGACCTCCGACCCCAACAACAGGCGTTACTACCAGGTCCAGGAGAAAGGAACTAGAAAGAAAGACATAACAACAGTTGACCTGATTAAGAATCTATCATCTATCCAACTCTCGAATCAGGAAACCAGTGTGCTCAACAAAGGACTGTCCTTCTGCCCAACAGCATCATGGAATCTAACTAAAACCCAAATAGACCTGTTTAAGTTCACACGCAAACTAAAACTAAAAGCATTCTTCGCGGACAGAGCTAACCGACAAGAAGTACAGTCGCAGACCACACTTTCGGACATGTCAATCCAAGACCTCACTTACATTGACCTACTTACCAATCTCAGTGAACCGGAAACGAACTCAGACTCACTAGTCAGAACGGCAACTGAACTAGGAATAACAACCAACAGATCGATGGATACTGAACTTGCCAAAAAATCCACCTTCACCCCACAGCTACCATCAGGCAACAGCATCGACGCATTCCATCTTGCTGTCACACACGACCTTGAACGAGAATTCGCCAAATATCAAAAGAAATCTAAATACTTACCCCAAAACATTACCCGGGACGAAAGAACTGCCATCCAAACTCTCAAAGACAGAAAGGACCTAATCGTGAAAGAGGCGGACAAAGGAGGCAACCCAGTCGCATTACATATAGATGACTATATCCTTGAAGCCAATCGTCAACTTGAAGATGAAACATGCTATCAGCTCCTACCGCAGGACCTAACACCTGGGATTCTCAAATGCATCAGTGAGAAAGTCAACGAGTGGTACGGTAAAGGGTTAATATCATCAGCAGAAAAAGCCTTCCTCTACATAGCTCATCCAACTATGCCTACATTGTATCTTCTCCCCAAAATCCACAAGGGCACATACCCACCACCAGGGAGACCGATCGTAGCAGGCATTAACTCACCATGCTCAAGGCTGGGAGAATATATTGACAAAAAACTGCAGCCTCTTATGAAAGAGATACCCTCATTCATTCAAGACACTAAAGATATCCTCCTCAAACTACAGAACATTACGTGGGAACCTGACTTTGTACTCGTGTGCATCGATATCGTCAGTCTTTATACTTCGATCAAACATCATGATGGAATAAAAACAACACAACAAACACTCTGGAACCAGCCAGCTAATTTCTTGGAGACCAATAAAATGATTCTAGAGATGTTACACTTCTGCCTGGACAATAACATTTTCAGCTTTAACGGCAAGATATACAAGCAGATACGCGGAACAGCCATGGGAGCTAAATTCGCGCCGCCGTACGCCTGTATTTTTATGAGCCACGTAGAGAAATTCTGGCTCTGGGGCTCAAACAATGAAGAATTCACATCCCACATTATAATGTGGCGAAGATATATTGACGACATTCTGTGCATCTGGCAGGGTGACATAGCCCTACTGCAACGATTCCTTGAGCAACTGGACGAAAATCCCTGGGACATTAAAACCACATACACCTTCTCACAAAAGATCGACTTCCTGGATTTGACACCCTATGTCAAAGACAACACACTACATAGCAAACTCCACCGGAAGGAAACAGCGGCCAACTCTATACTGAGAGCTGACAAATGCCACCCAAGACATAACGTCAGAAATATCCCCAAGGGTGAGCTACTAAGAACTAGGCGAAATTGCAGTGAAGAATACATGTTTATGGAGAAAGGAGCACAGACAATATCACGACTGGAACTACGAGGATACAACAGAAACTCACTGACAAAAACATTTAAGTCAATCTCAGAAGTTGACCGGAGGACCATCTTACAGCCGAAGAGGAACCAGGAGGAGAACACTGCGATTCGCTTCATCACAGACTATCACAATGGACATAACCACATAAGACAAACCTTGAATCGCCATTGGCATCTTCTACAACATACGCCCAGCCTCAATGATCACCTCAAACACCATCCAGAAATGACTTTCAGAAGAGCTCCGAACCTAAAGAGCCAGCTATGTAAATCGGAATTTGAGGACAAAAGAAAGCCCACTGCTACATTCCTGGCTAGACCACCTGGCTTCCACACATGCAGGAATTGCAGCATATGCAAACTCAGCATCAGCAAAACGACAACAGTCAACATGACCCAAGGAAACCAATTCAAGATAACAGAATGGATCGACTGCAACAGCAAATTCACGGTCTATGTCATCTTCTGTCCCTGCAACAGCCCATACATTGGGAGCACAATTCGACCACTACGAACCCGGATACAAGAACACTACCGGAATATACACAAATACAACACGGGTCACCCCCTGACAGAGCACTTTCACCTCATGCATCCACATCAGAAAGACTTCACCTTCTTTGGCCTGGAAATAGTTCACCCAGCAAAAAGAGGAGGAGATCGTGAACTGAAACTCAGAAGAAGAGAAAGCGAACTTATCCTCAAATTCAAGACAGTGACACTCGGCTTGAATAAGGATGCTGAAATGCATGTATGGTTGGGAGACTAATCCCTCATCCTCCTTTGACTCTTTCCCTTCTTTCTCGTGCATACTGCGCTTAGTGCATAACCTAACTTGGGAGGAGTGCACACGTCAGACCCCCTACTCCCTGTCCATTGACGGTATGTTGCACTCAGTTTTGATCCCTGGACCGCCCTACCGTGAGATAAGACACACTCAGCATAACTAGGTCCTGTTACACAGCACAGACCCCATCGTCACCACCTCCCCAGACCCACCCCCTCCTCACCTTGACCCTCAGGACCCTTTTAAGTCCATCATCTTTAGACTCTTCACCCTGTATCTAACCCCCTCATAATCCCTTGATCCTCTGGAACTTGACACACATAATCTCACTTTCCCAGTACCTCTCCTCATTCCAACATGGCCCCCATCCCAACATAGCGCCCACGTAGGTACACCAGTGCTTCACATGACGTAAAACATACATCCGCGTTTCTCCATGGCACTTTCCCCGTTCCAAGATGGCGCCCATAGTCAGACCTCGCACGGTACGCTATGCCACCCTATCTCATCATCCCACAGCACACCACTCAACCAAATTATGCCGCCAATAGGGTCCCTTGACATAACACCCCCCCCTTCTACCCGACACTGACCCGTCTGATCAGGTCACCGCAGATGTGTACTTCTGAACAATTCACCCCTCCAAGATGGCGACCACCCACGCGGCTCATTCTAGATCTCCGGTTTCCATTGACCCGGAAATACACTGCGCAATTTCCCGTATTTAAACTTCCCCCGTATTGAGGTGCCGAACTGCATTTCTCTCGAAGACACGCCGGTGGGATTATGCCCGAGACAATTAGGTAAGCACACACAGGAGGCCTTTGCCTCTTCCGTCTGCCCGTCGGAGCCGAGGATTCCACCTTATTCCCTCCCGTTTCTCCCCTCAGATCGACTTAGGATCTCTGTACGCTTCATTTCTAGAAGACCCGTTAGCTCTATTGATCACCAGATACGGTAAGCATCCGTTTCATCCACCTATCACCCTGGCTTCAACCTCCTCCTACACCATCCCCCACAGCGACACTATCCCTCCTTCCCCCCCTCCCACTTACCCCACACACACGGCTATCTTAGATTAACATTACTAGCGCCCCACTACGCACACCCCACCCTTTACAAATTTACGCCGGACGCGCGCTGGGGCTGATCCCCTTTTTTTCTCAATACTGGCTGGGCATGAGTAATCTCCTATACACACTTCCAGTAGCCGACTACAGACTTGTCACTTAATTGCAATCCACTGTGCCACCTGTCAACTAACAAAGTTACCGCTCTACCTTTTCTTCCCGAACTCAACCCTACCCATGTGGTTCCGGCAACGTAAATATACTTTTTCTTTCTTTCCCTATACAATGCCATGTATTTGTCACTAATGTTTTGTTTGACCGACCTCACTCATCTGAAACGCCGCTTTCACGCTCTGCGATGATCGGTTTATATGGACTCGCTACTATACGCCGCATTGCGCATTCCTCTATCCTGCCCCCTTCCTCTATTCATGCTCCCCGTACGCACTGTCTGTGTGCGCGCAATTGCCCCTACCACCTCTCGCCCCCCTTGGGCATGATTGTGCCTCTATTTTTTGCAAATGTACCATTCTGAATGACGATGTCGCGATTTGCTTTCTAATACTATGCTATGACTTGCTAAAACCACCCACTTTTTACCATGCCGTTATAATGTTTGTCTCCCCTACACACTTTGTTTGGACGCTACACCACGGTCCCCATGTGGATCACGCCCACCTATATATACCCTATCTCGTTTGTTGCTGTATGCAAATATGTGATGTTATGCCCTACGTATTCTTTTCTCCCACACCTTCTTTTTTTTTTATCTCACTCTGTTTTTGTACACCATCAATCTATGTATGTATGTTAATACTCCAATCACATGGGGCACCGTCACCTTGGCCCACAAATTCATATGCATTTTGTGTCAATGTACAGCCCTGAAGAAGCCCCAGGCCGGATGGCCATGTAAGGGGGCGAAACACGTGTTGGCTGTTTTTCACCCGTTACTAAACCTACACAGAATTCCTAAATCACCTTCATATAAAGAATTTTCACCTTGATATCAGCCTACTGGAATTTTTTCCTGAATCAGTACAAACACAAAAACTTGTCCAGACATCCTTTTCTGTAACCACTGCGCTTTTAGGGGGTCAGGGGTCTCCCCCTGTCCAGGACAAGTACTCCAAATCAGAACTGCCCAAATCTACACGGCGAGTAAGGAATTGGGACCCATCACCCCTTCTCTTCCACTAACTCAAATGTGGGCAGTGCATCAAACCAATACCCTCACAGGCAAGTTCCTGAACCACAAGTGCATACCAGGGCTCGAACCATATATGAACAGGATGCACCCACACCAATCAAAATGTTTATACGTCCAATACAGGTGTGGGGTTCTGCCCCTGAGATCCCACACTTCCAAATGGGCTAACACTTCTCCCAAGATTAACTCCTGCCCATACTGCCCAAATGTAGACGAAACGGAGACCCACTTTCTTTTATTTTGCCCCCCTATATAGGAATGAAATATGGTTGCTGGCCGCTTGCAAACTCATGGGTGTGAGACATTACTGGGAAGCGGAGAGACTATTTAAGAGTGACACCAGAGAACTCCTAGCTCTTGCATTCTCACGGTACCTGCATATTGCTTGGGTATTAAGAAGGAAGGCCATTCTCAATCCTGTAGCTTGACAGAGAATTGATAAGTTGTCTGTGCAGGATGTCCTGCCCGTACACTGGTATTGTTTTAATTTCTTATTAACTGCACCCATTTTATTACTTATTTCTAAAAATATGGCCATGGAAAAATGTATATAACAATATATACATGCTGTATCTTTTTTCTTCTTCTCTGTCTAAATCTTCAATGATTGCCTATTTGCACACTTCCCTTGCTGTAAATATATGAACTTTTTTTCTCTGTTGTATCCTTAGGCTTTTTACCCAGTAGCCCAGATGATGATTTTTTCTCTCTTTGTATTGTTGATATATTGATTTTTAATCTGCTTTTATAGTATGATATTCGAGCCATGATCTTCTCACCTTTTTTACTGCAAAATTTTACAATGTTCTCAAGAACACTCATGTTATATTGATTGAATGTGTTTTATGTGCTGTGCCAGAAATAAACGGTTTAATAATAATAACTAGAGAGGTTACCTTTTACTGTAGCAGAGTCACCATCTACGGAATGGTTAATCCATGGTTATATCACACTGCCAATCACGACATTCCAGTTCCAATACTGCCTGAAATATTACCCAGTAGGCAGGTATGAAGCGTTGGGCGAAGAGTACATAGGAGAAACCTGGGAGTTATCGTACACATATAGGTGCAGGAACAAAGACAAGGAAGTTTTTCTGAGTGGTTCAAACTGTGAAAAGGCCTTAAGTGGGTCTTTAGTGTGTAAAGAAATATCACTGCACGTAGCATGTAATGCGTCAATAGCAAACTTATCCTGCTACCTGAAGGGTTTCCCAGCGGCTGTAATTCATCCGGTTTTTGAGTTACTTTCAAAAGGGAGTTACTTGATGCTGAATGAACAAGGCTGCTTTGGTATGACACTTAGGATTGCTTATCTAGTGACCGTCAACTCCAGGGTTGTTTGTTGTAAGCAAGTATTGTTTCCCCCAGCTCGCACAGTTAGGGAGGCACCACTGTGGCCTTCACTGAATGTATCCAATCTAGGGTTTGATTCTCTGAGCAGACTGAAAGCCATGCTGTTTCAGCATAATATGGCCTTAACTTCAGCCCGAGAGACTTTTGATCTTTTTGGTCTTTGGCAGAGATACAGCCATTGGTCCGTACGAATTTCCCTCTCCATTTCGGGGAAATAGTCCATCGTATCTTTAACATGTCTGATATGAGTGGTATCGTACACTTATTTATGAGCATTGGATCAGGTCTGTTAACCACCTTTCAAACCATTTTCAGAGTGATTCCATCTTTCATACACTCAGTACTTGGAAACGTTTTTGGAGGGTTTCCTTTGGTCCTGCTTTCGGTAGCGGGTATCCTGGTTTTACTCCTATGGCTTCGCAATGGATGTCAGCATCACTCAAGAGATGGAGAGAGCACTGCTGGAGCGACGTGGTCATGAGCGATTGGTGTTCTTAATGGGGTTACCTCGGCTTCAAAAGCTGAGTGAGCATTGGTTCCTGTCTTTCAGACCGGCCTGGCTTGACTGCATCCTACCAGTATTCCGCTGCCTCTTTTGCGGATTTGGACGCGTGTTGGACCTCTGTCTGACACTTCCATCGGTTGCGCCGCCGGACATAGACATGCTCCTGGCGCCTTTACGGGCCCATGTGCACAGTTTTCCACAGCGTATTCCCATGTTGATGATGGCGTTCCTAGAGCCTCCACGGGACGCTTTAGCTCCTGTTGGACCGGAGAACGGCTCTGCAACGGATGTGCAAGCATCAGTCTCAGGCACACAGGCATCTACTTCTTCCCCGACGGCTGCTGTGGGAAACAGCGATGACCACCTCTGCTCACTTGATATCATACTAGAGGTACTGGAGGGACTGCCTCCTGCGGATGCCATGTACAGTGATGTTGAGTCTACAGCACAGGATTCTTAAACAATCTGGCTTTTCCTGTGCTGGGAACCGTATGGCAACTTTTTAAATATGTACCAAATTGAAGGTCGAACAGACTTTGTTTTGTTCTACTCTGCTCTATCGACACGTAGTGGCTTTCAAGGTGCTCAGAAAAAGAATGACATTATATTCAAAATATAGAGGACCTTTTATGAACGCTTTTAAGGAAGAATGCCTTCACTATAGTCCTTGCTTTTATGGACATTTTTTAAGTGCCTTTTTAGTATGCTTTTAATATAAAGGATTTTTAATGCCTTTTTTAGCGTTTACTATCATTACCTAACTGACTTTGTTGACCTTTTATGAGGAGTGGATGTCATGTCCTTTAGGTCAGTCCCATCATGTACATACCGATTACATACATTGTGTCCCATCCACACGACATAAAGGTCTTACACAGGTGACCTTTTACCTAGTAGTTTACTTCTGTCTCTCCGACATCAGGCTCTTGGTACCATATCTTATTCCCTGTACCTGACGCACATAAACACGTCGCCAGGCACGGTAGATTTATTCTGTACAAGGGTCACCACTTTTTTTCATTCATGGCCAACAGCCAGCTGTGCATGATCATGTTTGTTTAGAAAAGGATTAGCAGGGGATTAGCGAATGTTTTCAAAATATATCGATTGTAGAAAAACCCCGGAGTGACCACTTTGGTATAAAAGACCCTCACTCCTCCTTAGACAGACAGAGGAGAATTCCTTCCAAGCTGAAACGAGGCTCTGCCGGCTTATCCTTCGACAAGCAGAGATCTGACATCCCTTGCGGGGTGCCATCCTCGACACAGAGACGGGGTCCTTCATTCAGAACCATCAGGTGAGGTGTTAGCACTTCCCCGGGGAATTCTTGGCTCCATTAGGTTCCATTAGGACATATCCTAGCACTTACACATACATGCTTCAACTATGCCTCTAGGCTTGGCACAGTTAGGTAGGCTACGCATCGTAGGAGTACGCCCATGCTATTGTTTTATGTAATATACTTTTATTCATCTTATTAGCACTATGGTAGAAATGTATCTACTTTTTACTATATTGGTACTAGCGATTACATTTGTCTGCTCCTGTCTTTTGATTGTCACAGCTAACATGTTTCATACTAGACTGACGCTTGACCAATAACTAATTATTGAAACCATTCCAATCGTCATTCTATATATTCTGAGAAAAGCAAGCACGAGTGACTGAGCGAAAGATAACGTATTGTTTCCACGATACCTGAGGTATCAGGGTTGTCATGTTCAGTGGTTGCCAGAAACTACATACACCACTGTAGAATTCAGGGGGATGGTAGTGGCACCGTAGAGTTAGCTGGTCTAACGGCCGACTCATCCTGTGGGGGTGTCCAGAGTTTGTCAGCACACCAAGCCCTCAGTTTAGGTCATCCAAAACGTGCAGGTCCTGGGGGGTCCTAGGAATACACGACAATAGTACAGCAACACACACTCCATCATGTATCAACACAATGACTGTCATCACCAACACGGCCACCATTTACCTATCGTATACTATACTGTTCTTGCTACGACTGCAAGAAAACATTCATACAATTGTAAATCCTTCTGCAGCCAGGCTGGTGATGGATCTCCCGAAATACCACTCAGTTTCGGCTTCCCTCATCACGCTGCACTGGCTTCCTCTGGACCGAAGGATTCTCTTTAAGACCCTATGCCTGACCCATAATGCCTATTATGGCCTAGGCCCTGAGGCCATTAAAGCACTATTCCAGCGCTATGTTCCTACTAGGCAGCTTAGATCGGCAAGCAAGAATCTGCTAATAGTTTCGAGGTTCAAGAAGGCTAGATGAGGAGGCAGGGCTTTTTCAACTGTCGCTGCTAGGCTGTGGAACTCCCTCCCTGATGATCTCTCTGGACAGGTGTCACACTCTCTCTTCCGCAAGGCCTTAAAGACCTGGCTCTTTACACAGACATCAGTTTGAGCATATTATTTTATTTCTGTATAACAGTCCCTTTGCAGCGCCTTGACGCCCTTGGGCATAGTTAGCGCTATACAAATCCAATATTCATTCATTCATTCTACACGCAAGCATAATAAACACTTCGCTCAAACACATCATATTGCAAGCTTACTCAAGTAGTAACAGAGGCACACAACTATTGTCATAACCCCACACATCACATTTATGCACTAAGATAACTAGCCTCATGCATCCAAACACAAATCATTTTACACACACATATATACCATACGCCCACACCACCACCTTTATCTACAGATCATACACCTACAAAGACCACATTTTACAATGCTCAACAAGTTCCCTTCACATTATTTTTCACACCATCATAGACTCTTTGACACACTTATAAGGACAAGCTTTAGCAAGTAGCAACAGGGGTGGGAGTTAAGGTTGTACGTCAACAAGGGCATTTATTAACTTATTTTTTAAGGACAAAGCCACTATAAAGATATTTGTCAACCTTCATGCTCTTTCAACTTTAGTTTTTTATGAAACGTATGTGGCCCAACAACACCTTTTGGGCCAAGAGTACTATAAACACAGAACCATGTATTTATTACTGGAATGCAAAGGTCAAATTATCAGAGTTGATTATCACAACAAAGCTTAACTGATATAGGAAAAACTGCTTAATCCCGGAAATATTTTATTCTAGATCCACTGTACAACTGAAAACTACCAGGGCCATATTCACAAGGCCTAGTTACTGTAATTCTATTTCATTAACCCCTTGTGCTCAGGCTATGAATAAATTGCTTTGTTTATAAGTACTGACCATGAAAACACAGCATGACATAAACCAAACATGCAGATACCCCAAGTCTTATCTGCTATCTACTAATGCCAGTTATTTGCACCATTTGTAAGCGAGTTGAAGCTCTATATCAAAACCAGTTATTTTATGGCATGGATACATAATCCTCATTGGTGCATGTTGGCAGCACAGGCACAGGGCCATCATTTTCCCAAATTCAGGTGGCTTGGAGAACATTGTTTCTTGTAAGGGAGAGGAAGGGCTTTTATGAACAACTTGAATGTTCGTCTCATTAGTTGCAGCCCTCCCCGCAGTCAACAATGGCAATAAAGAGCAGATTACAACTGCATACCTGCATACCTACTATTTATGCCATGCTGGCGAAACAAATGTGAGCTAATAGCACGTCCCGTTATTTTGAATTTTTTTTTACTATTAATTGCAAACTTATTACTACAGTGCAAATGTGTTATTACCACTGAAGAGAGTAACTGACTTGAGAAAACACTGATTAATGCCTCACAGATTTCATTTTAGAATCACATCACGACAGAAAACAACTGAGGCGGCACTCACAATGGCGAGTTATTGTGATTTTATCGGCACCGATTCATCCCCTTGTGTTCTGGTTATGGTTAAAGAACTTTATCATTCCCATACATGTACATCGAAGAATGCAATATGTTGTTTATAACCACTGAGGTAGAGGAGGGGTATTGCGGCCTACTTGAGGTGTCGCCTCTCATGAAGCAACGATATTTGCCTTGTTTCCGATTGGTACACTCATGGTCAAATGTCAGCACTATGCCTCTGGGGATATGGCAGCATTTTAGGAGGATCGGCACCAAATGCTCACACAGAACCAAGGAACAACGTCAAGACGAAACAACATAACAGTACAGCATTATAATGCCACAAATATACATAAATACAGCACAGATCCACAACAGGAAAACAAGAGCATATTAATACGTAAGACAATGCCATCTCACAACATTGTAATAAAATAGCATATCAAAAGAGCACATGTTACAACCCGCAACACTACAGAACGACACAATTCAAAACACAATATCAACACAAAACAATAACACAATATTAGCAAACACTTGACAGGTCAGAGAATTGAACTATGCGTTTGGCATCTGCTTTTAATTCCCTTATATGCATCTTGGTGCAGTTTTTGGAGTTTCCTGGCTCCGTTGCAATTGTGAGGCATCTTAGGAACAGACAGCCCGTTTTATGCTTATTTTATTGTTTCCTTGCTCACATTTCTGTTAGTTAAATTTGTCTTTCCAGTATTTGTTCTCGTAGGTGAGCCTGCAATCGACAAAAGGGGTTGCTGGACCCCAGGTTTACTTTTAAATTTACTCCACCTGGTTTACTCAGCCCGCGCTCTAAGCGCCGCCTGACATGTCCCTGAACCCACTCCTCTTCATGACAGGCTACTTTGGGCACTGGAGAGCGCGTCCGCACAACACGTGACAGGTCAGAGAATTGAACTGTGCATTTGGCATCTGCTTTTAATTCACTGTATGTATGCACCTTGGTGCAGTTTTTGGAGTTTCCTGGCTCCGTTGCAATTGGGCGCCATCTTAGAAAGAGGCAGCTATTTTTAGGTCGAGCCTAGAGTCAGCGCGCAAGCGCTGCTCTAGAGAAGATCTGTGGTAATTCACTACAGTGAGGGAAGCCCTGCCCACTGCCCACTGCCCCGCCCATTTTTTCATTGGCTTGTGTCTTTGTTCTTCGTAAATGCTGTCTTCTGATTGATTATATGAGGCTTGTTAGTCCCTCCTTATTATGGCCATGGCGTCATTTGTACCCTCCCATGGATACTGGCACCTTTACTTCGAGTGTTACATGGTACGGTACATGTTATTTAGACTGTGAGCACTATTTTTGTCCGTGCCTTCTCACCCTTGCCAGCACTCCTGTTATCCGTGCCTTCTCGCCCCCTTCTCCCCCTCCACCCGCCCGCACTCCCGTTGTCCGTGCCTTCTTCCCCCTCCCCCCGCCCGCACTCCCGCCGTTGTCTGTGCCTTCTCGCCCCCTTCTCCCCCGCCAGCACTCCCGTTTTCCGTGCTTCCCCCCGTTGTCCGTGATGCAATGCAATAGGTCTTGCGTAAATGCGAGTCCTATTGCATTGTAAATGCTTGTTTTCCTAAAGTAGACTTGACAGTATGCAATCGTCTTCCAAGATGGCCACCAAATAATAGCGAGTGGAAACCCTCGGCTGTGCTATTGGTCTTGCTTCTATGTCCGTGGCACTGGTAAATCTTTATTCTGAACGCGCTACTGGGCCCACTCAGCTGTTTTAATTATCTACTGTGCTTCCGGGTGACACGACAAGCCAGCGTATCCCGAATATGGCTCCTCTTCTGGAGTATGAGAACTAGATATTTTTGGACCTTTTTCATGAGGACGCGCTAGTAATTACCGCGCGGGGACTCAGCCTCGACCGTATTCTACTTAGCTTTTTGAAGCTTTACTGTGATCCGGGGAACCTAGTGTTGGTGCTGGACACCAACACAGCTGAGGAGGTAAATTGATGTAGTCCCTGATCTTCACTTCTGCACCTGCAAGACGGTGAAGTAATGCAAGAGTTGAAGTTATGTTCTGCCAGAGCTCTCAAGTCTCCCAATTCCATACCAGAATAATTGATCCAGTTTTTATCTTTGCATAATGGTGCTTGTTATCCTCACTGTCTAATAGGATAAATAAGACTACATGTCCCTGAGAAAAGAGAAAACCGTGAATAAGTTACATACTCTCACATGAAATTGGGAAACCTGAGCGCTCTGGTGTTATTAGTAGTAATTTCTGCTCTACTAGGGTTTGCATTTCACTGTTATTTCTGTTTCCGTGCAGGTAAAACTATTACGAGTGCCTCCCATAGCTCCATGTCGCCAGAACAGTGTTTACAGTTTTGATTTCTTTAACATCTTAATGTGCTCTGATGGATGCCGTTTTGGGTTACTGCGAACAAGCCAATTAAAGGAAAACACCTGATAACAATTTTCTTTTTACAGTAAATCCTATGATTGGAAAACTATTGTCCTATGGAGCTAGGTGTGAGCATTGCAAGTGATTCTACTGTCAACATAGCTCCGAAATGAACGTGTTTCAAGTCTGACAACGTAAATCAATCCTGGTTATTAGTCAATATAAATCAACGTTCAGAAACTTCTAATTTTGCTTTTCTTATTACGAGCATCATGTTAAGTACCAGCGTGCTGAGGCTGAAGGTGTCTCTTTTCACAAGCAGCCACTTAACAGTTAGGAACTCAAATGTTATTGTTGGTCACACTTTGGGCATAGGGCCGTCTATCTGTGTGTGAATTAAATCATTGATCTCTGCTTCAAGATAGTACCTCTGTGCAAAGGCAGATGTTTTACTATGCATAGCTTTTAATGAACCTGAAGCCCCATGTTTTAATACAACGGTAGGTAAGAAATTGAAGGCATTGACAGTGCGCACTGTTGCAAAGCCCTCGAGCTGTCCATGCTATGCATGTATGAATTACCGAGCCCTGTTTTTGTTCATTGCATTGGAAAACATGTAGTATTTTTTTTGTTCTCGTTATGAATGCTTGATAACAAGTGTCAGAATCCAGGCCTGGATGAGCTGCTTACACCAGGGGTGCAACTAGTCCGGACCTTGGGGGGGGGGGGGCGCTAACACTTCCAGGAAGTGTTTCGGATCACACATTTCAAGCAATGTAGGCAGAGCTGTCTTTATAGCCAATATGAGGGAAAGAAGTGACAAACTGTGCAGTTTAAACATATTGGACAAACCCAATCTGATTATAATTGACAGATTGGAGTCTGTGGTTACCCCTGTTTCTCACTTGGCCAAGTTGTTTGGTGGCGGGTCTGGCTGTTGAGGCCATATTGTTAATGGGTGGTGTTTAATCCATTTACTGCATATGAATATTTTGATTTGTGACATGTTTATTTTTCTGTGGTTAGAGCTCATCCCTTATTTGACCACTTGAGGCATTGTCCAATTAAGTATGAGTCAAACTCAGATGGGTTTTCATATTTAAATATGATTTGTGTATTTTCTGCAGAATAGTAAAAATTGAGATTGAAGAAGGAGATTAGGTTTGATGGAGAGCGAAGGCAAGTGTTATAGAGGAAGTAGAACTGTTAGGTACTTTTGTTGTGAATTGAATGGAGCCGACCTGAAGGGATAAAGTGAGATGATGATCTATCTGATAGAAAAGATGCAGTCTGCTTTAGTTCGCTCCCTGTTTATTTTCAAGTCTCTGTAGAAGATTGGGATGATGAATAGTATCAAAGGCAAGGGAAAGTTCAAGTGATAAGCATGCTGGTACTCCAATGCAGATATTTGTCTTAAAGCAGATTTTTCTATCTTTTTGACTAAAACAGTCTGTTACTGGCCATAAGTAAGAAGGGTCTCTTGTTTCAAGGCATGTTTGTTTTAGGGAGGGTTTATGTAAGACTTTGGGAGATGCCTGTATTCAAAAAGTTGTTGACCGTTGTGGCTGGGTAGGCTACAGAGCTATTCAAGAGGACATTGGTCTGCTGGTGATTCTACTAGCCTACAAGTGTTTGCAGCATTGATAAAGTCTTCTCTGATCAAGAGGTTAAAGGCGATTAACTGTAGTTGTTTTCATGTTTTGCTATCTGTTGAACTTGGCTATACTGCTAGAATTGTGGTTGAGCAGTGGGGAAGCAAGGAGGGAGAATGACACTGGCGGGCAGTAAGGTATTCAGGTGTGACTTGAGATTAGCAGGGAGGCCTTGTGCTGTTTTGCTAAGGAACCAAGATATCCTGATTTACTACCACTTCAGATATTGTGGATGAATGACCCTTTTTCCTCTGAGCTCTTCTAGAGGGGTTGCTGTTTGTGACCTTTATGCCCTTCGTCAGGTCTACATGCCGCTCAACAGCTCTCCATGTTTAGATTTCCTTTCCTGTGTTATGGGCTCTTGGCCACTCTCAGCTTTCCAGCATTCTGAAGCAAGGCAGACATCAGGTATGGAGGTTTGTTAACTTTACTTGCTCCAGGCAGTTTTATCACTACCCTCTCCAGAAGAAAAGAAAATGACACATCAACATTGCTCACCATATACAGGCTGTGCAGCGACTATTACTGCATGTGTGCATGGAAATAATGTATGATTTGATCAATGACTATACATCGAGATGGACATGTGCACTTGTTTAGTATCCACAAAACATCACATTAACAGGAATCAGCGAAACATGTAGAGAATGACAATACCGTAAGAGAAGCCATATTAATTTAGGAAAACATAATATTGCCTGAACATTGCTGTAGGGATGGGAATGTCCCCTGCGAGGTATGCAGTCATGTTGCCCTATCCTGAATGCAAAACTGTAAGTATCCGTTTTCCAGATTTTGGCTCTAGCCTCATGCTAATCTTGTGCATAGAAGCCTATGCTGTCCCTGGACGGGACAGAGGTCCTGGACCTGTCCTGTGACCTGGAGGGGCATGCCCTCATTTTGCTGACAGTGGACTACTGGCTTGCCACAGGATCTGGGTTCGACTGGGATAGAAAATAGGCCGAGGCATTAAAATAAAAGTGGCCTCCCATTGTTGAATTAGATAGCAAATTTGAATTAGATAGCAAAAAAGTGGCCTATATTTGGGGCAGTTTTGAAATTGTAAAGGCATGCTGTATAAGACTGCATGGATTTGAGTTTGCTGCTTGCAATGTTTGTTTTAACATCAGGGAAATCAATAGTAAAAACTGTGCCAGCCAATCAGAAGACAGACCCCGCAAAGAGCCAGAAAATAGCTCACAAACTGACCTGTCAGAGCAGCCCATCGGGCTCTGCCTGATTGCCCTTTGGTCACAAAAGAAAAGGGGAGCAATCATCAATACATACAGCAATAATTCATATACAAAACAACCCTTAATTGTTGTGCATGTGGGGCATGTGGATCCATATCGGAAATTTGGCGAAGTGAAAATTCATTTGGGCCATATCACTTATACCCCATAGGATTAATTGAGTTTTTCCTGACGCTTAAATGGCACTATCTTTGCTACATAAAGGGCAACAGTTCTGATGGTATGGTAGGATGAAATTTTTGTTCCTTTTTTGAGGCACTTTCTTTATAAATGTAAGACGGTGTCCAACTTTCATGTTATGTTAGGAGTTTTTATATAGCACGACAGCTGCCCCAGCAAAGAGGTGTCCCGGCGCTGACATGAGGGGTATTGGCACATTGGCTGTATTTACAATCGCTCACTCAATAATATAAATGTAACACGATGTTTAGCCACATTTTTCACCAACATGAAATGGTGTGACAACTTGTCGCATGGTGGTGGCACTGACAGTTGATTTAGAAACACACTTGGCATCAGGTTTGTCCACTCTTGTACATAATGTGGTAGTGAATGGAACAATGTTGGTAGTGTGTTTGGTTTTCTAGCATATGGTCATTGTCCAACATCGGTCCTGAAGAGGCCTGGAGATTTGCAAAGGCCGAAAGTTTCGACCATGGGTCGCATTTTGCATCTATCTGGACATATAATTTGTAACAACTGGGGCGAATTGACAACAATTACATCTCAATCTCCCCAACAATGATGTGACAAAAGTAGTTTTCATCCCATCTGCAGTTGTTTTTGCAGTCTTGAGTGTGAGAAATAAGTCATTTGACTCTCTCACCAATCCTCTGTCACATGGTCCTGTTTGTCCTCATCAGTTGCACAGTTGGATTTACTTGTATGCTTATGGTACAGAGCTAAATATAAAAGTTCAAGAGAATGGGGTGATTGTGGGAGAAATGTGGCAACCGGCACCCAACCATCTCGGTAATCTGCATGCATTCTTTGCAGACTTGTATTTAAAGCTGCGCAGCCAAGATATCCTTTTACCATTTAAGACCACTACGAGGCATCACCCTCCCATTTCTGGGTAACAGTGATCTGCAGAAAATAGACTTTGACCAGCTATCATAATGGATGAGGTATTTCAATTTAGAATCAATAACAAGGAACAAATACACCGTGATTAGATATAACCCACACTCAGATAAGTACATTTAGGATAAATGACCATTAACAAAACGAGAGGCTTGGAATAACCATCACTAGGTACATGCATTTGGAAAACTAATCAGTAATCATAAGCAATTAATTTCATATTTTTAAAAAACATTCATTTACACTGTGCAAACAAGTGAATCTCAAATGATTAAATTAATGTATCTTTTTTGCTTTCAAATTGGCAAATTTCTTCAGAGCAACAGAAAATTGGCACTGGCAAGCTCGTCAAGGAGAGCATTGCAATCTGTACTAGCCCACCGCTTGCAGGTTTTGTAAACACATAAATAAAAGGCATTATCATTTACAATGCCAATAGCTCAAACTCTCGCAATTGCGAGACCTATTGCATTGCAAATGCTGGTTATTGTTTCCGTTCTCACATTTCTATTACATAAATTTGCTTTACCAGTATTTACTCTCCCAGGTGTTGTGACGTGATCTAGGCCCAACACAATGAACACACACCAACACACGGTATCTCCGTTGGGTGCCTGGCCTCGTGCGACCAAGCCCCCTTTTATTAATTTGCCTCGGGCCACGCCTGGCCTGAGCGCGTGGGTGCACCATATCCGGCATGCGCTGGGAATTATCTGGACTGCTAACTCATTACATCCCATCTCAACTCGGTCTCTTTTTCTTTACTAACTGGCTTGGGACTTGTCAGCCGGCATGCAAAGTCTTTCAGGCGGGAACTTGGAGCAAGGTTCCCTCTCAGCCAGTACCTGGGATGGTGACCCCGATCAGGTGGTGGGCCCTTCGGTCTTGAGGGTGTTGCGGGTGTTGCGGGTTGGCTTGTTGGGCTTGAGGGTGTAGTGCTGGTCTCTGGGGTGATTCCACTCGATCCCTCCATGCGGGTGTTCTGCAAAGTGTCCGCATGCTCCACACCAGCACATTCACCTTCGCCTCCTTCCACTGTGAAGTCCCTTTCTCCGCTAGAGGTTGGCCAAGACTCCTCTACTCCTTTGAACCAGGAGATGTTCCTGGTTACTTTCTCCCCTTCTCTCTCCACGGTGACCATGGTTCCCTTGATGCCGGTGACTATCCAGTGACCCGGTGCGTAGGGGGTTTGGAATTTTCTACCTGGTCTCCTGTCCTTCAGTATCACTCGGTCTCTTGGCCGCAAGTCACGGGGCTTGGCTTTTCTCTTGTGACTGGCGGCCAGATTCTGCTTCTCCCTCCGTGCCCGGGCATCATCCTCGTTGTAACGTGGCGGGGTCCACCCAGGGCAGACAGGGATGGTGTCTCGGCGCGGACCATTAAACATCAATGCCCACGGAGCATGGTGAGTGGTGCAGTGTGGCGTGCTTCTGTATTCCCGAAGGAACAGCTGGAGAGGACGCTCGGGATCAACATTTTCGACCACAGAGATGCGCAGGACTTTGTTGAGAGTCCTCATAAACCTTTCAATTTCTCCATTGGCCTGTGGCCACTGAGGGGTAATGCGGCAATGACGCACTCCGTGGAGCTGCATGAAGTCGCGGACTTCACCTCCCTGGAACGGGGGTCCGTTGTCGCTCTTGATTTCTTCCGGACACCCAAACATCGCGAACGTCTTCTCGAGCACTGGGGCAACCCGGGAGAATGCGGTGGAGCTGACGACTTCTAATACTGGATATTTGGAGTAGCTGTCCACCATAACCAGGGTCATTCGGCCATCCGGAAAACTCCCGAAGTCGATGCTCACCTTCTCCCACCGGGCCTTCCCATGCTCTTCCGTCTGGATGGGCGCTGGTCGTTCCAGTGCGCTAGTCAGCTGACACTCCGGACATCTTCTCACCACTTCTTCCACCCGGCCTTCTAGCCCTGGGAACCAGATTTTCTCCTGCATTCTAGCCTTCATCTTTTCGATTCCTTGGTGTCCTCCATGGGCCAGTTGGGTGATATGGTGATGCAGGGTAGCTGGGATGGCTATGCGGGCTCCTCGCAGCAAGAATCCCTCCTGGGTTTCACATATTTGCGAGGTGTTCTCTTTCTGGCCCTGACCAGTTGTTGGCTGTCTGTAGGAAATGATGCCAGTTGCCTCCTTGGACAGCACTGCGCACTTTGATGGTGACTGGGTCTCCTTCCATCGCCGCTGCGATGTCAGCCAGGGTCAGTGCTTTGGGGCACGTGATTGTTGAGATTATGTTCAAATGGGCTTAGAGTGCCTCGATTTCCTGCGCATCCTCTTGCTGCACTCCTGGGGTGGGGTGTCGAGAGAGGAAAGCGGCGGGGTTCTTCACACCTGGCCTGTACACTACCTCCATTTCATACTGCTGGAGTCGCTCGATCCTCGGAGGTGGGTGAGGCGCCAATCCTTTGAATAGGGGTACTAGTGGCTGGTGGTCCGTGACGACCCTGAATGGCTGGCCGCAGATGTACAGGTGGAAATGCCGGCAGGCCCTCCGGATGGCCAGGGCCTCGTGCTCAATCTGCGAATAGCACGCTTCGGTGGGGGGAGAGACTTGCAGACATAAGCCAACGCCGCCCACCTTCCAGGTTCCTGCTCCTGGGTAAGCACCGCTCCCAGCCCCACTGGACTGGCATCGACGAGGAGTTCCGTACGCTTGGCTGAGTCGAAGTATACCAGGGTGGTATGGTCGAGGAGGGCATTTTTGACTTTCTGGAACGCCGCCTCCTCTTGCTGTTCCCATCTCCATGCGGCGTCGGCTCGCGTGAGGTTTCGGAGGGGTTCTGCAATGGTAGCCAGATCCGGGATGAAATGGCCACAGTAAGTGGTCATCCCCAGGAAACTTAGTACTTCTGACACCGTCGAGGGGGGTGGTGCGTCTTTGATGGCCTGGGACTTCCGTGGGTCCACCTGGATCCCCTCCTGGTTGAAAAGGTAGCCAAAGATTTTTAGTTCCCTCTGAAAGAAAAGGCACTTTTCTCTGAGTAGGGCGACACCATACTCCTGGAGTCGCTTCAACATGGCCCTCAGATGCCGATAGTGCTCGTCCGCGGTGGTGGAATGGATGTGAATATCATCACTCACGTTCAGCACTCCTGGTAGGCCTGTCAGGATCTCCCGTATTGTGTCCTGGAACACCTCCGCTGCAGAAGCTATTTCGAAATTGAGGCACTTGTATCGTCGCAATCCTGGGTGGGTGCTGAACTTTGTGATGCATCTACTCTCCTTGGCCAGGACCAGCTGATGGTACCCTGCATTCAGATCCAATTTTGGGAACCACCTGGACCTGTTGACGTCCGCCACTATATCATCCATCGTTGGTGTAATATGGCGCTCCCGCTGGATCGCTTTGTTGAGGAGGCGCATATCAATGCACAACCTGATCTTTCCTGGTTGTCGTGGCTTCTCCGCTATGACCATGGGGGACACCCACGGGGTTGGTCCTGACACCTTCTCGATGACTCCCTGGTCTCCCAGTTTTTGTAACTCTTGTTCTACTAGCGGCCTGAGGTGAAAAGGGATTCGTCGGTGGCGCAGGGCTGTCGGGGCCACTGTTGAGTCGACGTGTAGTTTCACCGGTGCCCTCTTGATGCATCCAAGTCCTTTAAAGAGGTCTGCAAATTGGTTCAGCAGTTCTTCTGTCTGATTCACTTGCACGCTTCTTGCAAAAGTCACTAGGCCCAGATCTTCAGCTGCATGGCTGCTGAGTAACGTGACATGATCTCGCTGTCCTCTGACCGGATCGGCATGGTTATCTTCCCTCGTAGGGGCGAGTTACTCCCATACGCAAAGATCTTCGTCTTGGACGGTGTGAGCTCGGGCCTAGGTCGTAATTGATTATATTGCTGGATCCCCATGACATTCACGGAAGCTCCGGTATCAATGACCGCCTTCACCTCCGTCCCAGCTATTCTCACGGTGCACGTGGGTTGTGGCCTTCTCCGTTTCTTTAGTTCTTGTGTGAAGGAGACTAGATAAGTCTCTACTTCGTCGCCTTCTGTGGACGTGTCCTCCACCCGGTATGTGGCCTGCTCGTTCACTTTTCCGCTGCTTGACGCTGCGATGGAGGCGCTGGACAGTTGGCGCACCATCTTCTGCATCAGTTTCTCCCCTCTGCTGTCCTTGCGTTGGTTCAGTTTTCTGCACACTGACGCAAAATGGTTCGGAATTCCGCAATGGGAGCATGTCCGACCTTGGGCAGGGCATGCTTGGATGGGGTGTTCTTCACGCCCAGAGTGTCCGCACTGGACTTTGGGGACCCATGGCGGCCGTCCTCGCTGCCCGGTCCCTCTGTCTCGTGTTCTCACTGCGTCGGCTCGCTCAGTCTTGACAGCTATGGTCTTTTCTGTTGTCCGCGTCAGGGCTAGATCCATCACGGCTGCTCTGGCTGCCGATAGGTCATGCATCCTGGCTAGGACCAGTATGTCGTTGAGGGGTATGTTCGGCTGTCTCAGGATTAATCCGCATAGTATCTGGCTGCGGACGCCTTGGATTATTTGGGAGCGGATCTCTTCTGTGGCTCGGTCGTCTGTTATGTATGTGCCTGCCAGCTCTCTCAGTCTCGCATAGAAAGCGTCGATTGATTCTCCTTCCCTTTGTCGGGTCTGGCGCAGCTTGAACCTCTCAAAATTGGGGTTCACCTGTGGATCAAAGTGTAAGTTCAGCGCAGTCACTGCGGCATCATAGTCGATGGGTGCTCCCGTATTCGGAAGGTGTTTGAACAATAGGTATACCTCTTCTCCCGCGTAGTGAAGTAACAGTGAGCGTTTCACTGCTCCATCCATTTCCCTTGTTGCTACAAAGTAGTTTTCCAAACGCCACAACCATGTCTTCCATCGTGGGGACGCGGTAGTAGGGTCGGCGGCTTCACTGAGCGGAGGTAATACCCCTGTGGGGGCATGCTGCATGACTATATGCGTTGGTGGCTGATTCACTGCAGGGTCATCACCCATCGTGTCTCTCTGGGCGTTCCTTTTGACAAGAGGTGGCTGGTTTGTTTTCACCTTTTGCTGTGTGCACCTTTTAAGTGTTTATTTATCTTCCTTCTACTTTCTTCTTCTTGCCTTTGTCTTTTGTGCCTCTTCCTTGCTGCGTGGGGCAGGGGCGCCGTGTCCTGAGTGGGAGAGTATCTTGAACTGTGTGTGGTCTTGGGCCTTCACTTGTGTTGTTCTCTGCTGTCCTCAGGGGACCTTCGGTTTTCTGCCCCCTCAGTTGGGGGGGGGGGGACGTACTATCTCCCTCTTCAGCTGCTGCCGCATGTGTGGGCGTTGGCTGATGCCGCATGACTGCTGCCGGTGGCACGGATGCGCGTGTCGTGCACGGGCCGAATCAGACTGCTGTGCAGTGCAGGGGGGGGTGGGGGAATGGTGTGCTCTTACTGTTGCCCTTTCGTTGTTCCGTTGTACGTTTCTGCATGCGCACGCACCTCCCCTGCGGGACGCTCCGGTGATGAGCCCAAGAGCGCGAACGGCGCTCTGCTCCTTTCTCACACACGCACGGTATGCCCGATGCCGGAGGTGCTCCACCGGCACCTCGTTGGTCGTATGGGGACGCGAGTACGGATCCCGCATTTGTCGCCAGTGTCGTGATGTGATCTAGGCCCAACACAATGAACACACACCAACACACGGTATCTCCGTTGGGTGCCTGGCCTCATGCGACCACACCCCCTTTTATTAATTCACCTCGGGCCACGCCTGGCCCGAGCGCGTGGGTGCGCCATATCCGGCATGCGCCGGGAATTGTCTGGACGGCTAACTCATTACACCAGGGGAGGATCAGCAAAAGGGGTTGCTGGGCCCCAGTTTTACGTTTAAATTTACCCCACCTGGTTTCCTCGGCTCGCGCTCTAAGCACCACCTGACACGTGCGTCCGCGCAGCAGGCACGCCGCTGGCGCCCAGAAGGCGCACATAAGGCAAGACCGTCTGCGCTCGTCCATGCCTGGACTGGACCAACGGCCTATCCCACTGGTCGTCTGAGCCCCCGGTCTGTGCAGTTGAATTCATACTCCAGGGAAACTCTCCTAGGAATGAGACTGGCAGGTAAGTCAGACTTGCCCGTTAATGAATCCCGCTGTACTGGACAGTGTGTTCTCTCACGGTCAGGTTTGCAACACTAAGTTTATGGGCCCTGAAACTCAAAATGTGGCCCATTTGTAATTGTCTGTAACTCCGGGAGGGACCAGTTCAGAGGGGTCCTGAAATCAAAAAGTCAGCTGTGCCCACATTAATGCCAGATCCTTAGTCAAACACCACTTGGAGGCAGCCAAATTCATTGAGACACATACAATTGATATAGCATTCTTTACTGAAACTTGGGCTGACCAAGCAGCAGGTCCAGAAATGACAGCAGCGACCCCTATTTGGTACATCATGTCCAGACTTGATAGCACTGGAAAAAAAGGGAGGCGGACTAGCAGTTATATATCGAGAGCAGTTCTCCACGATATTTACTCCCACCTCGTCGGATGGCAACAAAGCTCTTTTGTTCAAACTAGAGATGACTAAATCCCAATCGTTTAATGGGCTTTTAATCTACCGCCCACCAGGCCCTAGAAGTTCGTTTATTCATTCCCTAGAATTATTTCTGGAATCTTTTTCGATTCATTCAGACTTCTCTATACTAGCAGACATGAACTTCCATCTTCAAAATAAATCAGACCCAGATGAGGAGTTGCATTTAGACACTAGGCTTAGCCCAATTAAAAGGAGGGCTCCACACATCAGGCGGCGCATACTCTTAACGGATTTTTATCCAATAACCCATTTCTCTCTGGTCCCACTACTCTACCGCTAACCTGGACAGACCACAAGGCCATTCTTTGGGACATAAAGATTTCCAATAAATCAGCAGGCAGTAAAGCAACCGTAAAATAGGTTCCCTTGCATGCATGGCATAAGGTTCTTGCCCCAGATTTAAGATCATTACTTGTTAACTCCCAACCAGAAGACAGCAATGACATGGAGTGAATGGTGGACAACTACACCAGCTGGCTTCAGGCAGCAGCCAATAGAGGAGCCCAGATCAAACTTAAAATGACCAGAAGGAGCAAGCCCACCGCATCGTGGTTTAACGACCATTGGAGATCCGCAAAACAAAAATGTCGGGGGCAAGAGCAAATATGGAGGAAAGACTACAATGTCCCAGAGAGAGAGAAATACAAATTGTGCATCTCCCAATATAAGAAGCTAGTCATAGAAGCAAAAGAAATCGTTCTTTACTGAACAAATAAAAAAACTCCATCAATCCCTTTAAGGCCCTGTTTCAGGCAGTCACTAAATTATCATTCCCAGCAATTTGTACTTCTATAGAAGGGAGTCAGACTTTTTGCGATTCCTTTGCAAGTTTCTTTCAACAGAAAGTAGAACTTATCTTCTACAAATTTATTGGTAGTGGGTTTCAGAACCATAACAGCCATGAGGACAATGCAGGATCCCTAAATAAACCCACCTTTACTGAATTTCTTTTTACCAGAGGTTGTAGCACCTGTTCTGACTAAACAAAAGTTAATACCATGTTCAGCTCAGGAATATTCCCAAAACAGTGGAAGGCTGCTTCAGTACTCCCATTGCTATATAAAAAAAAGGGGAAAAAAAAAAAAAAAACGAACTCAAATGAGCACGACCTAAATAATTATCGCCCTATTTCAAGACTCTCTTCTCCGGCAAAATTGATCGAGAAAGTTATGAACACTCAACTGGTGGGTTTCCTGGAAGACAACACTCTTCTTGATGACACACAGTGCGGCTTTCGTGAGGGGTTCAGCACGGAGTCAGCCATGACGCTGGCCACAGAAGAGATCAGAGCCGCAGTGGATAAGGGGGGCAATGCCGCCCTTGTCCTATTAGACCTCTCTGCAGCGTTTGACACAGTAAATCATGCCCTTTTGATTGATCGATTACAGAACCTGGGAATTCAGGGTCCAGCCCTCAACCTTCTGAGATCATTTCTGACACATCGCATACAATCGGTCTCTTTCAAAGATTTAACCTCTGAACCTTTTACTTAGCCATGTGGAGTCCCTTAGGGCTCATCTTTAAGCATCTTTAATTAGTTGTTGAGGACATAAATAATTGGTGTTTTTGCAAGCACTGTTGTCCTATCTGTACCACAAAAAAATCCTGCTGCATTTGTTTATGGAATGAGTTCAACAAGGGGCATTTTTGGCTTTTAGGTTACGATTTGTGTTTGCAGTATGGTGAAACACAACCCTATCTATGTTTGGAATTTACCATGCCCAACCATACGATGGCAGACCTCGGACCGAGATCTGAGGTAGCAGCTTTATGAACAGACCGAACTGAAGCACTCATTGTGCCGTTCCACCAAGGGTCAGATTATAAATTAGATGACAAAGTCCCAGCTGGTAAATACTTGGATTTTGTCAAAGGAAGACAATAAACATACACAGTTCGTCATAGGGCTAGGAAGCAAAGCAGCTCCAAGGCTATTATAGCAATTGTTGAAGCAACCAAATAGTGTAATGGACAAAACTGTGGCCCTGGGAATTGTAGTCCGGAGCAGGTGCCTTACTGAAATCCTGGTGCAAGTTGGGGAGGCTCGTAGGGCTGGCTGATTGAGCCTGGTCGCAATTGCCAGAACCACTCAAGGATAAGACACACAGATTATGACACCCTTGGAGTAGGATATAACAGTACAAATTAATGGTAAGAGATGTTTTGCAAGATCCATCAAATTATATACAATATGTTTCCAGCCTTTTCAAAGTACCTGTACGGTATTAAGAGCTATGATGGTTAAGACCCCAATTTGCACGGCCAATTATTCTCAACCCCATTCTGACATCCTTGAAATTGTTAAAAATGAAGCACCATAATCCAGTCTCTATAATATCACAGCAGTAATTAATATTCCGCCTAGTACACTGCGAAATCAACAAAAACAGTATGTAGGCATTGTGACTAAAATCATGCTGATCTTCAACAAAATAGGGAATCTAAAAAGTTCTCTCAAGTTAAATTGAAGTTCAGTTCTTCATCAAGGATAAAGACATAAAATTAGTATCTTGAAATGACAGCTGTTAAGTGTGTGCTAGTGAACAAACACCCATATTAGTAATTTAAGTGGCAAGTAGGATCAATGAAAATGGCAGGAAGCAGTTGCAGAAGAGAATGCAATATGTTGGTGTTAGAAATGGGATCTCTAGTTGGCAAGGGCTCGCACCTTTGTCCAAGTAGGGACCCTTCTTCCTAGTCAGGGTAAGGGTTGTTACACTCGTGAAGTAACCCCTGCTCACCCTCGTGGTAGCTTGGCACGAGCAGTCGGGCTTAATTCAGAGGCAGTGTGTAAAGCATTTGCACATAACCAACAGTAATACAGTGTAAGCACTACAAACGGACACCACATCAGTTTAGAAAAATAACCAATATTTTATATACTCAAGACAAGACCAATTACGACAAAAATCCACAATACTATACTTTAAAAAGGAATGCTTGATAAGGTAACTTCTTCTTTGCAGGAATAGCACAAAAGCAAAGTTCGTACGAGTCGGTAGCTCCGTCCGAGCCTACCGTGATGCTGAAAACCACAGAGTCTAACAGTTCCAGCCGACCGCGTCGATACGGGCCAGCAGAGTCGTGAACAGACTCGGTTACAGTACCTTTCTCGTTGTGGCTGGTACGGAGTGTACGAGCCGGTCGGGCGTTCGTCGCGGTGCAAGACGGAGCGATGCAAGGTGCGGTGTCCCTCGATGCGGTGCAGGCAGCGGCTCGATGAGCGTCGTGCAGACGGAGTCGGTGAGTCCAAGACGTGCGATGCAGGGTGAGACGATGCTCGATGCGGTGCTGACAGGTTGCGATGCAGGCGACCAAGCCGAGTGCGGGAGCTGGCGTCGGACAGCGGTGCGAGTCGGAGCGGTGCGTCGCAGACGTTCGAGCGGTGCCCCAAATGCGGTGCGGTCACGACTCTTGAGCCAGTTGCAGCGACCGCGTCGGTCGAGTCCGGTTGGTTCAGTGAAGCGATGCGATGCGAACTGCGGTGCCCACAGGTCACGGTGCAAGCAGCGGCTCGATGTTGGCGGCGTTGGACGTCGCCCACGGTGAGACCAGGGTTGCGATGCGAAGCGGGGCGATGCGGTCTGCGGTGCAAACAGGTCACCGGCCAGGGATGGATTCGGTTGACGGAGTCGGTTGCGGTTCCCTTCCTCTGTGGCAACTGAAACAGCGTTCCAGAAGCGGTACCCAGAGGCTTGTGAAGTCTTTGCAGTCCCTGAGACTTCTTAACAGGAGGCCAGCTCGGTTTCAGGCCCTTGGAGATACTCAGCACAAGTTTGTAGAAAGTTCAGTCCAGTCCTTTCACTGCCCAAGGCAGAAGCAGCAGCTGCAGGCCAACCCAACAAAGCAACAACACAGCAAAGGGCAGTACTCCTCCTGGCAGCTCTTCCAGCTCTTCGTCTTGGCAGGTTCCTTGATTCCAGCGAGATCTAAATTCATGGGGTCAGGGCCCCAATATTTATATCCCAAATTCCTTTGTTCTCTGAAGGCAGAGAGGCCTTTGCCTAGTCCAAACCAGTTCTGGAGCACTTTGTTGACAAGTCTCCGTCCCTTCTTTCAGTGAGTAGGCCAGGGACATCAGACGCACCACAGGAGGTGGAGCCAGCATTGTGGAGGGAAGGCACTGTCCTATTCAGGGCCCAGGTGCGACCCTCCCACCCATCTACATGTAGATCTTGCTATTCAGCCCTGTGCTGACTCACCCTGTCTCCTGGCATCCCCCAGCCCCTGTCACTCACACTCCAGACAAGGAATACACAACCTCGCAGAGGCAGGCTTGGATGGTTAGACAAGAAAATACCCACCTTCTAAAAGTGGTATTTTCAAACACAGAATGTTAAAACCAACTTCACTAAAAGCTGCATTTTATCATTCTGAGTCCAGGCATACTAAACTCGAATTTCTACCATGTTCCCGGGGTCAGTTAGGATTATAAGCTGTAATAATCAGAACTGCCCGTTCTGGCCTAGGGGGAACAGGTAGCCTTGCGATAGTGAATTACAGCCTAGTTCGTTTTTCACTATCAGGACATGCCGCACACACCCGGGCATGTCCTACCTTTCGCATACAACGCACCCTGCCCACAGGGGTACCTTGGGCCTACCTTAGGGGTGACTAACATGTAGCAAAGGGAAGGTTTAGGGACTTGCAAGTGTGTGCACTTGCCAAGTCGACATGGCAGCCCCAGGCTGCGCACAGGCTCTGCGGTGGCAGGCCAGAGTTACACTTTACGGGCTGTTTGCGTGGGTGGCACAATCCAGTGCTGCAGCCCACCAACAGCATTTGGTCTATAGGCCCTGGCACTCGCAGTGCACTTTACAAGGGACTGACACATAAACCAAATAGGCCAATGATGGAAACACCAATCCATAACACATTTTATACAGGAGCACTTGCACTTTCCCACTGGACAGCAGTGAGGAAAGTGCGCAGAATCATTACACCAGCAAAAACAGAGTCAAAACCGGGAGGTCAGAAAGCAAAAAGTCAGGGGAAACACGCCAAAAGATGCCAAGTCTAACAGTTGGACTTCCACATTATAAACCTTTCAGAATTGATTGAGGATGTGTTCTGGACAGAAAAAGTAACCAGGTTGCCAGTCATTGTTATCTTACTTTAGTCTCCTAGTGAATTGTAATGATTGCAATGTGATGTGGAGGTTTCGCAATTGTTCGAGAAAGTATTTGCATTCTTGTAATATGGTCTTTGTCGTAGCCCGAATCCAGCAAGAGGGACTCCCATTAACAGGGCTACCACAATTGGGCACTTCCTGGTCCCAAAACCAAAGAGAGCATGACAATGTGCACAAACTGAAAGGGAACCCTCAGACGCATACAGATTACCAAAAATGTTAGTTTTTCTAAACTTCTCTCCACCTACTAGTTGGGTGCTCCTAGCCAGCGTTACACATACATTCACATTCTCATTTTCTCTCTCTCGTGGGAGGCTCTAGAACACTTAGTGATCACTGGCAACGGTTATGCTTCTCAACTGCTGGAAGACGTTATAAGGGATGGTTTAACAATTTTGAACACTTATTTCTATGTACCTGAAGTTCAGTCCTCCTTGGGTTGCTAGGTGGATGCAGGTGATTCCGTTACTGGCATTGCTACTGCCACTGAAGAATTGTAGGGAAGACGCTTGGTGCAAGTGCACAGCACGGGAGGACTTCAACATCTAACAACTGCTGAGCTTTATACCGGTCACTGCCAGAATTTTGCCATGGAGTACTCATTCTTTCTGTGTACACAGTGCACAATGGGTGCTGGATGGGGTATGGGGATTCCATCCGCTGGTGCACCAGCAACCATGGAGTACTTTCTGGTCTCGGGAAGCCCACTACACAGGGACAAATTGAGGCACAAAATGTGTGGATCCCTACACTCTACGAGAATACAGGCATTACATCTCAAAAGAGCAAGTTACTTACCTATGGTAATGCTCTTTCTGGTAGAGACTCAATGTAGCCGCAAATTCCTCACCTTTTGAATATTCCCCAGGCATCAGACTGGATCCAGAAACTTTTCAGCAGTACCTCTGCATGTCGGTAGTTGGCGCCTTGCAGCTCCACAATGATGCCATTCCATAAATGACACGCAGAGCCTATATGGGCACCAGTACTGCACCCTGGCATCAGTTGCTTTAGATACTGTCCACGCCCCCACATGCAGAGCCCCAAAAGCAAATAGGTTGTGAACAGTGTGCAGAGTCCTAGACTTGGGTTCTTATTAATGGATAGAGTCCAATCAGAATAGGGAGGATGGGATTGTCGGTGAGGAATCTGTGGCTAGATAGTCTCTCTACCAGAAAGAGCTTTTCTGAAGGTAAGTAACTTGCTCTTCTGACAGAGTTCTAGCTGCAAATTCCTCACCTTTTGAATAGATACCAAAGCAGTACCTATCTGGAGGTGGGTGTGCGGATGGACTCAAACCAGAAAGTCCTGCAGGACTGAGTGGACAACATGCCCCTCAGCGAACCTGACTGTCCAGACAATAGAGCTTGGCGAACATGTGGAGGAACACACATGTAGCCTGGCAAATCTCCATGATAGGGACTCCGCGTGCCAACCCAGGGGTAGCATCTTTGGCCCTAGTAGAATGAGCATGCAGTCCCTCCGGAAGCTACTTTGTAGCCATTGTCTAGCAGATCTTATTGCAGAGCACGATCCCGTGGGGGATGGTGGTCTTCTGCACAGCTTTGCCTTTTTTCGCTCAAGAGAACCCCACAAAAACCTGACTGTCCATCCAATGTTCCTTGATACGTTTTACGTAAAAGATCAGTGCTCTCATGGGGTCCAAGCAATGGAGTTTATCTTCCTTCTTAAAGGGGTGAGGCGGAGCTTACAACGCTGGCAAGGTGATATTCTGACCGATGTGGAGCAGCGTCACTACTTTAGGCAAGAAAGACGCCAGTGTTCGCTAAACGAGGTTGTCTGGGAAGAAGATGGTGTTCGGCGGGTTGACACAGAGAGCTTGAAGCTCACTCACATGCTACTCCCATGTAATGTCGGTGAGGAACTGTCTAGAGCAGTGGTTCCCAAACTTTTTTGAACTGTGGCTCCCTTGACCTAATCGGCAGTTGGCCGTGGCACCCCACCATTTTTTTACCGGTGGGCAAGTGGGGGGGGGGGGGGGATGTAAGCCCGACCTCGGGAGTACTTCCTGTTGTCTTCCTTAAAGTATTTGGGACGCAATGAAGGTATTATAATGGTTGGAATGCTTGAATTATTAATCTCATCCACTGGCAATCACTTTGGCTGCAACCTATTCATTGGTCAATCAAGCACCGGCGATCTGTCCCCTCCCCCACCCCTCCGCTCACGCACTCCCTGTTGTCATTCAATCAAGCACCGGCGATCTGTCACCTCCCCCACCCCTCCGCTCACGCACTCCCCGTTGTCATTCAATCAAGCACCGGCGATCTGTCACCTCCCCCACCCCTCCGCTGCACTCCCTGTTGTCATTCATTGGTCAATCAAGCACCGGCGATCTGTCACCATACTCCACTAATGCATGCCTCGCAGCAGCACATGCGCTGCCCAGGCTCAACTTAAAAAAAGACGCAACACAAGAAAGTGTGGCTACTTAATAGACTGTTGTAGTGTGTTTCCAATTGAGAAACTGGCACACAGAATTATTCAGACACCAGTCACTTTTTACACTGTCTACCAGCATACTTCTGGTGAATGCGCTCTCATTTCTTGGCTCCACTCAAACGATCACTAACAAAATAACTTGAAGTGACAAATGATTACAGGGCATTAACCACTATCGAAGGCCCTCAAAACATGAACAAAAAGACTGTAGATGGCCCAGCTACTCCGTCCAGGTCCCGTTTTACCTAGCTGAAAACGCTTAGCAGTTACTTGGTCACCAATGGAGTTTAAGCATGTCGTGTATGTTTTGAAGTCAGTGTGACTGCAGAGGCAAGTTGTAATTACAGATGAAATGCTTGTTAATAAAAATCTATTGATGCGAAATCGTCCTATCATGTTGACAAAAACGTTTTCACTCCCCCTTCGCTGCGGCTGCAATTTCCCACATCGTGCGCGCGGCGCCCCTGGCACCTCATTACGGCGCACCGGGGTGCCGCGGCGCACAGTTTGGGAACCACTGGTCTAGAGGGTGAGAAGCCTCAAGGGGCAGCTGTGAAGTGGCATGAATGGAGTGCACATCTGAAACTTGAGGACCAAGTTATGGTCCCACTGTGGCATGACAAACCGAGCCGGAGGAAACAAATGTAAACTTTTCAAAAAGCACATAACAACTGAAGACTTAAAAAACACAAGGACTGATCCGGCAACCGCAAAAAAGCAGAAAGAGCTGGAAGGTACCCTTTATTTGTGCATAAGGCTAGGGACAAAACAAATAAAACGTCAGATACATTCGCATGGATGGGGGGGGAGGGGTCTATCTGTCGGGCACTGCACCAAACCACAAATATGTCCCAACAACAGGGGTATACAGTTTTAGTTGAGTAACGGCTGGCTGACAAGATGACATCAACCACCTCCGGAGGAAGGTCGAAGATTTTCAGCTGTTACCGCTTAATCTCCATACATGAACATGGAGATGGAGATTGTCAAGGCCTGAGTGCAGAACGCTGCTCTGCTGCTGCAACAGCAGATCCTACTGGAGGGGAAGCCTCGACGGAGGGCAGACGCTCAAGCCCAGGAGTTCTGGATACCATAGTTCTGGTGCCCAATATGGAGCCACAAGGGTGATTTTGGCCGAGTCTGCCCAGATTTTCTTCAGAACTCGGGGCAGGAGTGGTATTGGTGGAAAGGCACACAGGAGTCCTGAGTTCCACTCTAGGCGGAAGGTGTCTCTGAACGAGAGAGGCCTTGGAAACTCCAACACGCCGAAGTACTGACATTGCACGTTCTCGGTGGTGGCAAACAGATCGAGGCATGGTTCTCCCATTCACATAAGAGACCTTGATCCACCTCTGGGTGTAACTGCCACTCGTGATTCTGCTAGGTGCAGACGGCTGAGTTCATCCACCCTGGCATTCAATGATCCTGCCAGGTGGTACACCACCAGGAAAATTCCTTGTCTGTAGAGTCAGTTCCAAAGGCTCAGGGCCTGTAACCCAGTCCCCACCTCCCCCCCAACTTGTAGCAGTACTACACAATGTCTTTTTTTTTTTTAATCTGTAAGCACCTGTACCAGCCTCCGCCTAATGGATGGAAGGAAGGAAGGCTTTCAACAAGAAGTGATGCATAGGTCACCACAGTCAGCTCTGGGTGAAGAAGGCAGAGGGGCCTGCCGCTGACCCCATCACGGTCTAGGAACCACCACTGTAGATCTTTTGCAGCCTCCTCTGGAATCTGAACGTGATTGGAGAAGTCTCCTTGATGTTGGACCTACAGATTTCAGATCCCACAGCAGAGCCCGCATATGCCACCTGGCATGCTCGATCACCAGGATGCAGGAGGCTGTCAGTCCCAGCAGCCTCAGAGTTGATCTCACTGAAATCTAGGACTTAGGCTGAAAGATCGGTATCATAGCCTGAATGTCCTCAACTCTTTCGCAGGGGAAAGGCACGAAACCAAACCAAATCCAGAATGGCTCTGATGAAGGGGATATGCAAAAGAAACAATTGATGGACGGAATGCTGGGCAATGCAAACATTCACCCCCAGTCACAGGGATCTGGGTTAAATCCATCATTCTTTTGCTCACCACACCACCCCAGTTTGGACCCAGCCATATGCAAATCAGTCTTGACCCTGTTCCCGTGCTCTCCATGCCACTGGAGTCAAGATATCCTGGCTGATGAGGGCTGAAAGCCCGAAACCGGTCCTAGGATGCTTGTTTCCAGTCCAGGGAGGACCTGGCCTGGCAGTTCGGGCTGGACTGTTCCCATTGGGCGCAGGGTCAAGACTGATTTGCATATGGCTGGGTCCAAACTGGAATGGCATGGAGAGCAAAAAAACGATGGATTTAGGCCCAGATCTCTGTACTGGGGTGAATGTATGACATTGTTCTGCATTCTGTCCATCAATTGGTCTTTTTGCATCTGATGAAGGGGAGCAACTGAGGAGTCAGGTTTGACTTCTGCACATTGAAAGTGAACGCCAAAGATGACAGTGGGTTTGTCTTAGTCTGGAGGTGGTTGGCGACTGCCTGGGGTGAGCCGGTCTTTAACATCCAGTCGTCAAGGTAGGGGAAGACTGGCATCCCTGACCACGAAAGGTGTGCTGCCACCACCACCACAATCAATTTGGTGACCACCCAAAGAGGAACTGATGAGACCAAAAGGGAGCACAGCAAATTGAAAATGCTCCTGTCCTACCACGAACCGCAGGTAGCGCTGATGGGCCTGCAGGATGGGTATATTGAAATAGGCGTCCTGCACGTCAACGCCACAATCCAGTCTCCAGGGTCGAGGGCAGACAAGACCTGGGCAAGTATGAGCATTGTGAATTTCTCCTGGAGGAACGCATTGAGAGGCACAGGTCTAAAATAGGACAAAGGCCCCCGTCCTTCTTGGGCACCAGAAAGTAATGCGAATAACATCCTACTTCTGCCAAGGGCACCCTCTTGATAGACCCCTTTGGCCAAAAGGGCTTGAACTTCCTGCCATAAAATGGAGAGATGGTCCACGGTTAGTCGCTGGGGGGATGGTTGAAGGTGTGGCGGTGAGCATGAAAGGCAGAGCATATCCCTGCTGAACAATATGCAGGACCCACCTGTCTGATGTTATGGCCTGCCAAGCCTGCAAGAATCGGATCCTGCATCCCACCACGTGAAGCTGCTCCATTAAAGGCATGCTACAAGGGTTTGGTAGGTGGGGCTGCAGTGGTGGTGGGACGACAGTGGACTGGGCAGCCCGTTGACCTTGAAGGCGGTGGGTACCATGGCCCGGACTGCAAAACTGCTGGGCGCCTTGTGAAGGTTTGATCGGCTAGCAGTATGGGGTATCTCTGCCGAAGTCACGAAAGGAGCAGGAGGGCTGATGCGCTTGTAAGGTGGGGCAGAGAAGCCCAGGGAGCGTGCTATGGCTCTGTCCTTGTCCCCAAAGAGGAGAGTCCCGTCGAATGAAATAGTGACACTTATGCCAATGACCGACCCAATGGAATCAGTGGTGTCCAAGCCACAACAAATAGTGAACCTGGCCGCGACATAACCATCCTGTATAGTGTAGGCGACGACAGGTTGGAGATCTTCAGGAACACCTGGGAGGATTTGAGCCACCAAATCCCAATGGCGTGGGAAGTGTCCCGGATCATAGTGCCAAGCTGGTGGACCAGATGTCCCTTTTCCCAAATGTCTCTGACACCCTATCGGAGGGAGTAGTTGGGAACGTGTTGGGGTTAGTTTTACTAGCAGATGTCTTCATTACCAAGCTTTCAGAGGAAGGGTGCTGAGATAAAAATGCCAGGTCACCCGGTCGGTGGCGTAGTGCAATCAGGCGGTTGACTGGGGTACCAGAGCAAGGTTTTGTCCATGCCCCCAACAAAATGTCTGTGAGGTCCTTGTTAAAAAGCAAGAGGGGTTCAGTGGTTTTGCCTTGGCTGAAGGACCTCCTTAAGAACATTGGTCTTGGCCACCAAGATAGGGATGTGGAGGTCAAGGACTTCGGCCGTCCTACGCATTACCATAGCATAAGATGCACTCTCCTCAATGGCAGGACCACAGCGTGAGAGGAGCCCAAACTTAGGGGAAGTATCAAGGCCATTAGCCTCCTGCAGGTCGTCTTACCAATTCGCCTCATGACATGGTTGGCCTATCTCATCACCCACATCGTAGTCATTGTCCAAGTCCGTACCGAAGAAGGAATTCAGGGTGTGTAATTGACTTTGTGGAGACAGACCTACTGGAGGAAGTGAGGCCTCTATGGCGGCTGAGTGGAGCCTCGGTTGAACTGGAATAGACTTGGCGTTAGAGTGGACAATAGGGGGCCTCGTCCTCCGGAGTCAATGGAGTCAGCATAGGTATCAAAGTACCGAGAACCGGCATGTAATGTGGTGTCAGTAGCAAAGTCGGGACTGGAGCTGGAAGTGGCCGTTATCGGCTCGGAGGGTCCAGCTGGAAATGAGGGTGTTCGTGGTAATCCAAGTGGAGAACCTCTTGGCTCAGAGGGGCCCACAGGCACGCCAGAGGAAGCCAGCAAGAATCCTAAGAGTAGAAGCATGGGCTCGTGGAACTCTTTGATGTGTTTAGGAAGGGCAGATGGCCTCGGAACAAGTTGTGTGATTGGCTCTGCAGTCAAATGACTTTGGGAGCAAGATCAAAACGTGTGATGCTGCCCTCGCACCTTCTCAGGGTAAAGTGAATGGACTTCTTGTGTTTTTTCTTCTACTTGCCAGAGGACTTTGATCGAGGTGAAAACCAACCTGTGGAACGATTCCTGCAACTTCTGGGTCTCGAACGGGACCTGGACTGAACTTTCGACTTGGACTGGTCTCGTCACGGAGTCTTCTGGTGCGTGGCGATGTAGCGTTTCGCCTCGCGGTCTGGTATGGCCTTCAGGTTCATCAACTTGCAGTCACTTCAGATCTTAGATTCATGGCTTGACCCCAGGCACCACAGGCAAATCTGATTAGGATCTGTCAGATATTTGTTTGCGACAGCCCTTACAGAGCTTAAAACCTGTCGTTTTAAGAGGCGGCATAGCCCATGCACATTGAAAAAAAGTACTGATCGAGGTAAGGGTTTCAAAGGGACGAGAGGAAGCTTTGGATCCGTGTCTGGTGGCACGAAAAGGAACTGACATCAGAACACAGGACTGATGCCTATATAGGGTAGGGAGTTGGAATTACTTGCAACATAATCACTGATTCCAGGTGCCATTTCATGACCTACACTGCCCCGTTACAATTTTTCCAGCTGGGACAAGGTAGAAGATACAGGACCCGGACTTACCAGGACCACTCCAGCAGGATTTTCCCTAGTTCAGGTGATATTTTGCACACAGATTTGTCCTGCTTTAAACAGGAGGAAACTGTGTGTGGAAACACTGAGGGAGACACTAGGATCACATTTGCACTGGAAGCAACATATAATTGAGGCCCATGTGTCTATCCCAGGAGTTAGTAATGTCACGACTAGCCACCATAAGGCCAAAGCCACTGAAATGTTTTACTATAGTCTGCAGGACAGTCTCCCCATATATTCAACAAGGTCTTCATCCCATCCCTCATCACTTACCAAGCCCAGTCCTTCCTACAATCTACCCCGCAGCCTATCTAGAACATTATTCATCAACGTTCTGTAAACGGAGGACATTTTTGTGAAGTGGTGCTTACAACATTCTATATTCAAACAGAGAAATGTGCTGAATGGCAGCTAGCTTGCTAACAATTTTGAAGGGTATATTCTAATTGAACATATCTGTACAACCTTTCAAAAGATTTCCTTACACTCCTATCCCAACAATCACCCACTTTCAAAATCCCAACTTGGGTGCCAGCTTCAGAATCTCCTTAATCCTTATATCATTGATTGCAGTGGTGTACCACAGAGGTAATTCCAGTTTTAACACAGCTCTCTAGCCTCCACAACCACAGTAGTTTACAGGACTCCATCGCGGGCACTCTCCCTCCATAAAGTCTTAGCCCTCTTACCTATATGATGTGTCTATCTATAGCCAGGACCGATTCGTGTTGGGGAGAGGACACCCAGGGTTCTCATCACTTTTTGACTCCATTATCTTGACAATTTTCTTCTGCAAATCATTCTGCCGTCAAGAAACCCTGTTCCCCATGGAAAATGTAATTGAAAAATCTCACAGCTGAAACTCTAGCCTCTAAATTGCAGTCCTATTTGGAATAGTTTATATGTCTTCTGTATGGTTTAAAGGTGCACCAAAGGTGAAGCCCATGTGTGCCTGTACCAAACATAACCCCTGGTTTAGGCATCCTAGATAGGATTTAATCACACAAGCAGTTGCTTGAACTTGCCCCTCCTATGGCTGCCAATGTAGGTAAGCTCCGTGCTTTTCTAGTGCTATTAGGGGTAACTGAACAGTCTACGTATCGGACCACTACTGACCTAAGGCTACATGCTGTGTTGCTTAATGTGAGGTCTGTAGCGATTCAGATTGATTAGATTTCAAAATTTATCATTGATGAAAACATATTTCTTTTTTCTGACCGAAACATGGTTAAAGGTGACATCTCTAACTGCCATTCATTTAGCAGTTACCGAACTAGAACATAATGGTTGTAATGGCCAAAATGGAGAATGGTTGACAGTCATACATTGTGAATTGCTCACCTTTCCCACTACTATTTTAACTGGAAGCCATACTGCACAATGAATCAGTTACTTAACTTTTGTAATCATCTTTCTAGGGCATACGCTATCTAACAGCAGATTCCTCACCTTGTGAGCATTCACCAGGCATCAAACTGGACCTGGAAGCTTTAAAAGCAGTACCCCAATGTATTGGTAGGTGGGGTTGTGCAGCTCCGCTTTGTGATGTTCCATTCTGGAAATGATAAGCAGAGCAACATGTAAGCGCCACTCATGCGCGCTGGCGTCAATTGCTTTCTAGGCTGTCCGCACCCTCAGACAGAGAGCTCATCAGCAGATTGGCATAACAAGAGTGTGGATCTCTATATTTGGGACCTTTTTAAATGTAAAGAGTCCAGTTCCCCAGGTGGTGGGTCTGTGAACTGAGTCAGACCAAGAAGTGCTTTAGGACTGAGAAGGCAAATTGCCCCTCTCGACAGACCCAACAGTCAAGGCAGTAGTGCTTCCTTAATGTGTGTACTGACCCATGTAGCTGCCTGACAAATGTCCATGACAAGCACTATGTGTGCCAACGCAATGGTAGCAGCTTGGGACCCTGGTGGAGTGAACCTGCAAGTTTTCTGAAGGCTACTTCTTCACCAATACGTGGCAGATCTTTAGGCAGGGCAATCTATTGAGAGATGGTCAATGTTTGCACTGCCTTGCCCTTCTTTACTCTGGCAAACCCTACAAAGAGCTGATCGTCTTCTTGACATTCCTTGGTATGATCAATATAAAGCCGATGCTTTGGTGATAAAAAAGACTATCTTCAATGTCAGTAGTCTCAAAGGACAACTGTGCAGCGGCTACAAAGGAGTGCACATCAGAAAAGTGAGGAAGCTCAAGTCTCACTGAGGAATCAGGAACAGTTTGAGGAAAAGAATGTTGCAAACCTTTCAAAAATCTCATCACAAAAGGGGATTTAAATAATGAAGGCTGATCTGGCAACCACAAAAAGCTGAAAACGCTAACAAATAGGCCTTAACGGTGCCCAAAGTAATTCCTTACTGAGCAAGGGAGAAAACAAACAAAACTTCAGAAAACTTTGCTTGCAATTTGTGAGGTGCCAAACCAGTCCATATATTTGACCCGACTGGCATACACTAATTTTGTGAAGGGATGCCTCCCTGCCAAGATGACATTAGCGACCAACAGAAAGATCGAGAAGGCCAACAGCCACTGCTCAATCTCCAAACATGGAGATGCAGATTGTGAAGGCCAGGATGCAGCACCCTGCCCTGCTGCTCAAACAGAAGATCCTCCTGAAGCAGCAGCTTGATCAGAGGACAGAGGTTCTCTGTCTGCACTGTTCTGGCCCAACCCGGAGCCACTAGGATGACTTGGACCAGGTCATTTCTGATCTTCTTCAGAACCGGGAGGGCATACATGAGTCCCAAGATCCAGGTGGGGGAGATATATATATATATATATATATAAAGAAAGAAAAAGAAAGACGTGAGAGGAGAGCGAGAACAGAGAGGGACGGAGAGAGAGAAGAGAGGGACGGAGAGAGAGAGAGAGAGAGATATGTATCTTGGGAATTCCAACACACAAAAGTACTGATACTGCGTGTTCTCAGCAGTGGCAAAAGATCGAACCAGGGTTCTCCCCATTGCTCGAAAATGCCCTGTGCCACCTACTGATGCAACTACCATTCGTGATCCGCTAAGCGCCTGAGGGTGAGTTTGTCCACCCTGGCGTCTTAATATCCCAACAGGTGATTTCCCACCAGAGAAATTCCTTGGGGGTCCAACAAAGTCCAGAGCCTCCAAGGGCCCAAGACCCCACCTGCCCTGTTTGTAGCAGTACCAGAGGCCTCTGATCTCCACCTCTCCCACAGGGCCTCTCCAAACCAGTGGTGATGCATTTGTGAACACGGTCAGCTCTGGGTGGGGTCCAGAAAAGGGCCTCCCATTGATGCAATCACGGTCCAGTATCACCCACTGCAGACCTTTTGCAGGCTCCTCCGAAATATGGATACAATCCATCAGATTCCACTGATATTTGATGACTCACTGCAGAACCCACTTGTGCCACCTGTATCTTTGGCCAGCAGGAGGCCAACAACCCCAGGAGCCTCAGAGTCATCTTCACTGGGATCTTGGACCCAGACTGAAACATCAGGGTTATAGCCAGAATGTCCTACCCTCTAGGGGAAAGCCACAAAAGAGTAGCCCATCCTGAACAGCTCCCATGAACATGAGTGTCTGCGAAAAGGTCACATATCACTTCAGCACATAGTGAACCTCAACGATGTCAGGAAGTTCGCATCGTGTATAGATGGTTGACAACTGCCTGGGGCATGCCTGGTTTCAACAGCAATTCATCAAGGTAGGAGAAGAATGGTACCACCAAACTTCGAAGGTGTGCTGTGACCACCGCCATCAAGCTCGTGTTCAGCCGAGCAGCACTGATCAGACCAAACAGGAGCACTACAAACTAAAAATGCTCCTGGGCATTGTGAACCGCAGGTAGAGCCTGTGGAATATAGAAATAAATGTCTTGTAGGTCAAACACCACATCAAGTCACCGGGGTGTAGGGCAGACAGGACATGGGCTAACGTGAGCATCTTGAGTTTGTCCTTCCGCAGGAAGGCATTGAGATGGCGAAGATCTTAAATAGGGCGGAGGATTCTGTGATTCTTTGGCACAAGGAAGTAACAGGAGTAATACCCAGTCCCACTTCTGAAGCTGGAACCCTCTCAATAGACCCTTTGGCCAAAAGGGCCTGCACTTCCTGCTGCAAGACACAGGTGGGCCTCCGTCAGTAATGGAAGGTGTGGCAGGGTAACAGATAACTAGGAGGGCGTTGCCAGGACAATTTGAAGGACCCACTTGTCTGAAGTGATGGCGTGCAATCCTTGGAGAAAATATCGGATCCTGCCTCAGACAGGATGTCCGGCCAGGACACACTAATGGTTTTGCTGCTGTGGCTGTTGGAGGGGTGGGGACTGAGCTGCACGTTGTCCTTTCTGTCCTGAGCTTTGTCTTCGAGAACCATGGCCCTGGCCATAACAGGGCTGAAAAGGCTGCTGTGCTGGAAGGGGAGTCTGGTGTTAGTGCAATGGAAAACCTCTACAGAAAGGGTCAAACTGCTGGTGGAATTATCTTATGGGAGCATAGAGGCTCTTTGAACCTCTACAAGGCAGAGTCCACTTTCTCACAAAAAAGGCAAGAGCCGTAAAACAGCATGCCCATTACGGACACCTTGACATCCCTGGAAAAGCCAGTAGACCTCATCCAGAAGTGGCGACGAGGCCACATATGTACCCGCCACTGGACCTAAGCAGTCAGTTGTATAAATCCACAAAGTATGACAAACTAAGCCATATCACTACTGTCTTGGATAGCCAGGGTAAGGAACACCCGAAAGTCGGCTGGAACAGCCAATAAAACTTGTGCACAGTATCCCACAGGGCTTGAGAGTAGTAGCCTAGAAAACAGCTGGCATTCACAGACCTCAGGGCCAGGCATGTAGTGGAGAAAATCTGTGTCCCAAATGTTTCTATTCTTTTTGATTCACAATCAGGTGGAGGAGCAGAACATGCATTGGGATTTATTTTACAAGTGGACTTCTGAATCACCAGGCTCTCTGGCATCGTGTGTTGAGTAAGAAAGTCTGGGTAGCCTGGTGTGGGACGATGGCAAAGAACGACCTACCTATTAACAGGCAGACCTGAACATCGTTTTGAACAAGTGCCCAAAAGTGCATCTGTAAGGGCCTCCTTAAATGTGAGCAAGGGCTCTGTGGGAGTGAGTGTGATCAGGTTAAAGTACTTTAGTCAATACATTAGTCTCCACTTCCATTGTGGGGAGCAGTACATCTAAAACCGCTACTGCTGTTCGCATAACGACAGAGAAAGAGGCACTTTCCTATGTGACAGGACCAGGGGGCACACAAAGGTAGTATCTGTGGAAGTATCCAGCCCACTGACATCTTAAAGTTTTACATACCAGTGTTCCTCATCTTATTGGGGAAAAAAGTTATCCCCTTCATCATAGTTATCATTATCCAAGTCAGTGCCGAAAAGATTGTATAACGTTTTGGTCCTACCAAGTGGTAAGAGCAAGGTATAGTAATCTGAAGGATTGCCTAGTGACTACATGCCGCTTGGAGCCAGGCGTGATTTCGGTCGAGGTGGATTCTGCTCTGAGTCTGATAGCACTATGGGCTATACATCGATGTCAATGTGAAAGGAACTGGCGGATAAGATAGTGTCTGAACCGAAGTTGGCACCGGAGCCAGTGCTGAATCCGAGGCAGGTTTGAAGGGGCAAAGACGGAGCCGAGGGGCCCAAAGGCCCACCAGAGAGAGCCGTTAAAGTGCTGAATCTGAGCAGTACGGCTTCTCTGAAGGCTTCTACTTGCTGCGATGTCACCAGGACCAAACTCTGAATCGACTGATGAAAACCAGAAGGCACGTTGATGCCCTCGCACCTTCTCTGGAGTCCGGGAGTTGTGGGAAGGGGCAGATTATCGCATCGACTTCTTATGCTTTTTCTTGGGCCTACCTGAAGCCTTCAACTGTGATGATGATCTGCCACAGGAACAGCACCTTCCTTTTGACTTGGACTGGTCACGGCGTGGAGTCTTCTTGCATTTGGCAACGTGAAGTTTGGCAATATGGTTCCATATGGCCTTTCGGGTTCATCTAGGCTCAGTCGTCACAGGACCTGAAATCTTGCTCCGACCCAGGCACCATAAACAGACCTTGTGAGGATCTGTCACAGACATCTGTTTGAGACAGTCCCTTCACGGTTTAAACCTAGTCATCTTAGCGGGTGACATTATCCCTTGCACACTAGATAATTTGGAAAAAAGTAATGGTGAAAAGAACAAGGAGCAGCTCCGGATCCACATCCACTGTAAAGAAAGGAACTGACATCAGTGTGCACGGGCGGGGTGCTTATATGGGGGTCTGCTTGTCATTTTCGTAGTGGAATGACGTTGGTGCGGAGCTGCACAACAGCACCTACAGGCACAAGAGTTCTGCTTTTAAGGATTCCGGATCCAGTCTGACGCCAGAGGAACATTCACAAGGTGAGGAATCTGCTTTAAGAATTATTCATGAGAAATACCTTTTTTGGTATGTCGCTAAATGTCTCTCACTACCTTTTTAGGCATTATAGTGGCCTCCACATGTTGCAACAGAGTTTGTTATTGATTTCTCTAATCTCATCGCACCAGTTTCTAATAGCCTCTAAAATTTTGGCCTTATGTCATTTCAATGCTTGGAGAGAACAATCCTATTCACCCCCACATGGAAAATTAATTGATTTATGTCCCACATTGGGGCTGCATAAATTGCCAAGTAAGCCTGCATAAATTTCAAATGAATTTATTTATTTCAGGTTTAAGCAGTCATGCACCCATTGCTCTATACCTTCTGCCCCATGGTTCACCCATGCCATGATCAAAGCCAAATGGCTTGCACATTAGAAGAGAGTGCATGGAGACAGTCTTTTCGAAAAACCTAAGTCTAAATACTCTTTTGCATTGACAGACCAAAATTGTGAAGGCATTCTGTAGTCCCCGTAGTGTCCAAAAGAAAGTCCTTCCATCTCTTTCAGTGTGCAAACCTTGGTATTCTGTCTTTATGGAGAAAATCCAAACTATTTATGCTTCCTTCTATGAGAGATAGAGATCGAGAGAGAGCGAGAGAGATCGAGGGAGAGAGATCGAGGGAGAGAGAGAGAGAGATCGAGGGAGAGAGATCGAGGGAGAGAGAGAGAGATCGAGGGAGAGATCGAGGGAGAGATCGAGGGAGAGAGCGAGGGAGAGAGCGAGGGAGAGAGCGAGGGAGAGAGCGAGGGAGAGAGCGAGGGAGAGAGCGATCGAGGGAGAGAGAGCGATCGAGGGAGAGAGAGCGATCGAGGGAGAGCGCGATCGAGGGAGAGCGCGCGATCGAGGGAGAGAGCGCGATCGAGGGAGAGAGAGATCGAGGGAGAGAGAGAGAGAGAGATCGAGGGAGAGAGAGAGAGAGAGATCGAGGGAGAGAGAGAGAGAGAGAGATCGAGGGAGAGAGAGAGAGAGAGATCGAGGGAGAGATAGAGAGAGATAGAGAGAGAGAGATAGATAGAGATCACTGCTCAACTCCCCACCTTCATTGCAGAGAACGGTTTATTGGACTTTGCTGAATCTGACTTCCAGCCTCATCATGGAATGAGAGTCACATTAGCAGTCCAAGACAAACTATAGAAAAGAAAAGTGTAATTTAAGATCAGGGAGGCACAGCCACTTTGAAAGTTCTCAAACGGCTGCCAATACCATATTGTCACAAAGTTCTGACAGTCTGCATGGGACAGGAAATGGCGAAAAAGCATTAGATTGGGTTGCCTCATTTCTAGCATCATTTAAACGGCTATGGTTTGCAAAAAAAAAAAAATCCTTCACTCTTTTATCCCTCCACTATCCTTTTCAATCAGAATTAACAGTCTAACATATTCAATTTTCAACTATACTAATTCACCACTAATCCTTTATGGGTTCCAGAGTAGCGTGCTACTCGCCAATAAAGCGTCTCAACACCCCATCAGGGTTACAAGCGCTATATAAATGCAAACCTTTTTCCCTTTCTACCCTCCCCAACCCTTCTCAATCCAAATAACTGACTAACATATCCACCACTAAAATTACTTTCATGTTTCACCATAATAATTCAACACTAATACTTCTGGGTTCCAGAATAGCGTGCTACTTGCGCTTCAAAATCCCATCAGGGGTAGCAAGCGCTATATAAATACAAACCTCTTTCCCTCTTCTATCCCGCCACCTACCCTTCTCTACCCAAATAACTGAATAACATGTCCACTAATCAAAGTTACTTCATTTTTTACTAGACTAATGTTCAACACTAATCCTTAATGGGTTCCGGAGTGGCGTGCTACTCGCCAGAAAAGCGCTTCAACACTCATCAGGGGTAACAAGTGCTATATGAATGCAAACCTTTCTTCCCTTTATCCCTCCGCTATCCTTCTCACTCCAAATAACTGACTAATATCCACCACTGAAACTACTTTCATATTTTCACCATATTAATTCACCACTAATCCTTGATGGGCTTCCAGAGTAGCATGCTTCAACACCCCATCAGGGGTAACCAGCGCTATATAAATACAAACCTTTTTTTCCTCCTCTATCCTTCTGCTATCATTCCAAATCCAAATAACTGCCTAACCTATCCATCACTTAAAATGTACTTGCATGTTTCACTATACTAATTCAACACTAATCCTCTATGGGTCCCGGAATAGCGTGCTACTCGCCGAAAAAGCGCTTCGACGCCTCGTCAGGGGTAGTAAGCGCTATATAAATGCAATTACAATACAATACAATACGCAAATCCAGAGGGCAGGACCAAGTGATCTTGCCAATGCTTGTTGTGGCCATTTCTTTCCTTTTCTTTATTTTGTGTTGAGATTATATTCATACTTACATGTTTGTTTCCCTGCTGGGTTGTTATCCATGATCTTTCTTCAGCATTCAATACTAGTGTGTGCTAAAAAACAAACCTTTGTAGAACTGTGGCAGAACGAGTAAAAAGACAACTTAAATATAAGTTTTTGATTGTATCAAAAATTTATTTTAACAGAAACAACTCAGAAGACAATGATTTTTAAATAAACATGGTCTATTCCATACATTTCTTCATTGGTACCTATGTTTAAGACAAGTTTAAATTAACAAAATACATGGAATTTTGTTTTAAATTCTGCTTATGCTACCATCTTCGGCATTCAGTTGTATCGGCTTCTCTTTCATTATGAAGATAAGCAGTTTGGTTCAGCAGAGCTGTTTTTTCCTCGAAGTAACACAGGATCAAGTAGTGCAAAATGCACACATATAGAACAGTCAATTCATAATATCTACAAAACATTTTTTTAAAAGAAGTTTGTCCAGCCTTTTCTTCCTTTCTTTTTTTGTTAGACTGCCATTACTTTGATCCGCCCCCTACTTAGCATCAAACGAAGCAACTCATCAGCAGTGCATGGGAAGGCATCAACCAAACTTCATTTTAACGCACAAAAAAAATATACAATCAACAGAACAAAGCTATTACATTTACATTAACAAACAAAAATGAAACTTAAGTGGGTCACAACTAGACTGGTTTTCCGTGTGCAACTTCATCAGGAAACATCCCGAATCATATGAATGGTCTGAACATGCAGCCAAAGCCCTCCCCATGTAGAAAAAAAATGCCCTTCAAACAAAGTCAATGATATCATAAGGCAGAGAGTCATGTTTGACAAAATAGTATGGCCTGAATAAAAGCTATAAATATCTTACATTTCCTGCAAATGTGCGCATTTAGCAGACAATGAATGGACTGGCTCAGTAAATTGCCCATGTTTCATAAATAGTTATTGCTAATATACTATAAACAGTGCTTACTGGCAAAGGCAGTATTAAGTTATGGCGTAGAACTGCCATATTTGTCAATACTATAGAATAAACTAGTGTTAAGGACTTTCGTCATGACTAGCATGCTAATCCTTTGTGATGAAGAAAAAAAGAGATAAGCTTATATACAATTACATGAAAGGCTAACGCATTGCCTGTTCAACTGTTACTCCTTGATAATTTTTTTGTAACTAAATAAAAACCAGTCCAGTTCGCCACAATTCAAGAACATTCAGACAGAAAGCAAGCTAGTAAGTACAGACAGTGAAGTAGCACAGAACAATGTAGTACACCCTGCATTACAGCTTGCTTATAATCTATGCCCCTTGAATCATACCGGCTGAGAACTGAGATCCCAACTGAAATATGACTAAATCAACTGCATATGGTAAGCTATCAGTAGACTGACAATTAAATATTTTAAGAGTGTATACAATTCAGTTAGAATTTTTACTCACCCTGCCCTTTTTTTATTACCTATGTATATATTTACAATAATTGCTGTGATTTTTTTCAGTTTACTGGCAATGAACAAAATACATGCACTTTTTTTTGCTTCACAAGATATTACATATTTGTGTCATGAAATTACATTCCCATCAACAATATGACATTTTATAACAAAATAGCTCATGTGAAATGTTCTTGAACTGCAGTCTCTCAAACCTACCCGGACAATATTCACTCGCATATAAACAAAAAACAAAAAAAAAAAACCTCACAGAGAAAAAGGGGGACGGGACAGAAGGATGAGGGGTTGGAAGAAACATCAGGCTAAAAACAGCTTGGGGGCTGGCAACATTTCACAAGATCAACCTGCGTGAACCCACCACCAAGCTATTCAAAACCATCAATCTCCGCACGGTTCATTGCACTGAAGAGAAATAGACTAAAGTCCGTACCCTCCAGCCGGTCCACTTGTTCAAATTGTATTTTTCGGTTTGAAGGTATAGGAATGAAGATTCATGTTTGCTCTGCAGAAACAGTGAGAGGTAGTACCTTTGCTAAGTGGCTCAGTAAGTGCAAAGGTTCAAAAATAGTGTAGCTGCCCAACATTTAAGCGAACAACACTTTTGTTGCGTGCTGTTCGCTCCACAACGCACACCTTATCAAGATACTGATCCAACTCAGAAGTACTTGTAATGGTGGATGGTGCAATAAAAAGAGCTGCCCAGAGCCATAAAAAAATCCCAAATCTTAAAAAGTATTTTTGAAGGGCGAGCCAACATAATGTTCACTGCAGAGCAACTACGCGGTAAATGGGTCTACGGGCCAAGTGCAGTGAATCTCCCTTTGCCCAAACAAGAAAAAATAGGATCCACTGTACAAGCTAGCATAAACTATAGATGGAATTTGCTTTCACAGAGGCAAGTGCCATGCAAAAAATAAATTAAAGGTCAGATACCAAAAAGATACATGTAATAAAACTTTTCAAGTTACATATCATTAAAAGCATTTATAGAAACATAATTTATAATACTTTTTCTTTTTGTTAATACGCAGTCCCAACCAAGGTTATACATCAAGGATCTCCTCGGCAGTGCCACCACAGCGTAACCTATACCGTCCTGTCCTCCAGCTGATCGTTGGGTCCCACAAGGCAGATAGAAAGATGTATATCGTCATAGATTCTCGAATGAACCAAGCTACGGCGTAATCGAGCTTTGAAAAACATAAAGCGCCACCCTGGGAATCGAAGAACAAATTACATGAATATTTAATCACTTTCAAGCCATTAAGTACAACAGTTAATAGTCCCAAGAAAACCAGCTTTTGTATATAGTAAGAACACTGTCTAGTCTAAACTATTTATGACCGCACAGGTTCTCGCTAACTGGTTCAATTGGCCAATATGTTCTTTTTGAGTTAATCAAATATCTGATTGCACCAAAAAGTCTTTCATACAATAACAAACAATATCATAGTCTTTTTTTTTTTTTTTTTTAATACAATCGGGAAATCCAAGCACATGCTAAATATAAATAAACCATAGGCTTTATAAAGCATTTGACTGTTTTTGCTTCGTGAAGTTGCGATATATCACAGAGGATGGTAGAGTGTTGTACACATTTTAGAAGCATACATACACAACTTGACAAAACACTACAGAGTAACTACACGGTAGTAGTTGCATGCAGTATATTAAAGGATTTAGTGCAGCAAAACCTATGTTGTGATTTTAGTGGCTTTGATATGGTCATAAACTAAGCAGCAATCTTGGTGTAAAATAAGGATATGAACTTGTGGAATACCACATGGAGAAACTGGCTATCTATTGTTTGCACCATCCCTGCAGTCCTGAGGTCTCCACAGTGTCTGTCTGTGTTGATAGGAGTTTAGATTGAAGCCGCTGGCTAGGAGCCCCATGAACGTAATGTGGCCTTCGGGGACTTGAAAAAAAGAAAAGGTATTCACTGGCGCACTCGCTCTCCACTACTCTCTACATATACTTGTTTGAAACACTTTAATATCAAGATGTTCCAAACCCCTTCGTGCCTTTGCAACTAAAATCCCAACCATTCCCAGAACGTCTGCCTGCCTTTGGAAATGACAGTGCTGTTCTAATTTCTGTAGTACAGCAGAAAGAGGATGCAAGGATTCTTAAGAAAGTTAAGGACTGCAACATGTCAGTCTACACAAGATGCCAAGAATGAAGACGCACTCTTGAATACAAGTAACATTGTACTTCTGCACTGGATGGCTTATAAATTCAAGGACTGGGTAAAACAGAGTGCAAGGCAGTGAGATGGAAACGCTAGGGAGAAGTGGATAATCAACCTTTAGCTTAAGATAGATGTAGGCCACAATACTTCACTGGAGCTTGTGCTCTGTTAGAAAAAGCAATAGCATGGAGGACTAGGTAGGACTCTGCAGATTTAAGCATGAGGCACGTTGCATGGAAGTGCTGCGCTAGCAAGCGATACTCCTTTAGAGAGAGCCATAAAAAAGTGAATATTTTATGTATTATAGGTACATTTATGTAGCGTTCCCAAGGCAGACAAAGCGCTGAAGCACTTTTGGTCGATGGATAGCGCGCTTTTCTGTACGTAGCAGTTGACATTTTGCTTCCAAGTAAATCCAAATTTAAAAAAAGTAGATTTGGTTCCTATAGGCAGTGTTATTTGAGGCAGCACAATTATAAGGAAGAGCGTTTGAACCTGCCTGATATCCTCAGTTAGTATACAACACACCATGGCCCTCTTGACTTTTGAAGACAGTCTGACATACTAGGGAATAAAAAATAAGTATACAGAAAGTGATTCAGAGAACAACCTTTCCGCCACGAAACACAGAAGACGGAACCTCAATGAACACTGCATTACTCTCAATGTATAACTTAGAGACGTAAAGATAAAGGCAACCCTTACAATAAATTATCCAATGTCAGACCATGCAAATACTTGCAGGGAGGCTCAACCAAGGGATCGTGTTTTCTGATGGGGTGGGGAATAATCTTATAACTTCATGTCACTATTGAATAGAAATAATTTCACAACCGTATCGCAACTTTTTATTTTCAATCTGCAACAAAAGACAAATATTTCTTATCGAGGAAACAGCATGAGTGCTTGGGATTAATTCTGGAATATGAAAATAGTCTACAAATCGAGGCATGGAATAAAATCTCTGAAATGCAAAGGCAGAACCATTTACAACTGATACTAGCAGCACCAGGCACTCTTTAAAAGGGTTAGATATCAAGACGTTTTCATGAAATCCGATAGTGTATTCATGCAATCAACGTCTTGGAATTTTAACACGTTCATCATAGTTACATGTTGATTAAGCCCTTTTGAGTTTACTGGAGACAACAAGTCTGGTCTACATTTAGCTTCATGAGATGGTCCATGATCGAAGAATCAGGTCAGAATAGGCAGGACACATGAGAATTGTGACACTCCAAAGATTTCAACTTCTTCCCCACTGCTAGGAAGAATGGAAGATGAACAAGAAACAGGACACTCATAACAATCAAAATCGCCCAAAAACAGGGTTTACAAGAGGACTTGGATGTCCACCCTTAGGATTTTCCATACAGTTGAGCAGAAAACTTATATTTATAGTGTTTCTCAAAAATAGAAAATGGCATGCAGAATTTCATGATCAGTCAGTAGAGTTCTCTCTGTTAATAATCTCCCCTAAACAATATTTTCCCTACATGATGCCTTGCCAATACAAATATTGCACTGAAGAGCGAAGATGGCCAAGAGAGTCTGAAGTTTGGAAGCCACTTGACAATGCTCAAAACCTTCTTTGGTTGCTGATGCCACATCACTTTGAAGTGTACTCTCAGGATGAGCAAGAACTGATAGGAGTACAAAACTAAATAGCACTAGTTTGAATCACTAATTCCTTAAGTCAGAGTTCCTGCCCTTGGTCAGGTGTTAAGTCTCTATAGTCTGTTCAGAAAATGGCAGCTATTAAGCAGGAGCATTTTCCTAGTGAAATTTTTGTATGCCTTTTAATTAAAATCTTTCATCATTCAATGTGTGACGAAAGACTGATGAAAGACTTCATTTTAAGTTTTCCCTCAAAGCACTGAGATAGTAGACTTTTAGTTAGGAAGGTCTTGGGTGTCAGTCTCCTGGGAGTCTCCACCCCCCTATATCTAGGATCTTTTCAAAGTTCTCTTGAAAGGTTGTGGGGTCATTGTTCATCTATAAAGACATCCTTGAGGTGATGACAAAGCGGCTCTGGGTAGCCTCGATCCTACTCTCCCTTTCAAGCACTGAAGGAACCCACTCCTCTAAATAGCTGACCTGCTTGCTCAAGCCCTTCACTTAGTATGCCTAGACTTGTAACCCACCCTAGATGTTCCACAAGACTCAAGCTGCAACTCACTAATGAGGCCCAACAAGGTCAAAACCAGAGTTGCTTTAAAGAACCTGGCCTGCTGGTTTGAGCTGGACTGTTCTTACTGAAGACAGATCAAGTCTGATTTGCATAAGGCTGGTTCCTGTCTGGAGTGGTATAGTGGGCAAAAACAAAATAAAAAAACAGACTGGAATGCGGCCTCGAGCAATTGGCAATGGCTGACACTTTAGCAAACATTCTAGCCATCATTTGTGTTTAGTGATTTTCATAGCTACCAAAAACTCAGTGCCTCAGAAACTGAACATAATAATATTTCTACAAGGGTGACCTAAGGATCACTAGAGACAATTCTTTTGTTGCAAAGAACCAAATGGCGAATATAATTTATTCAAAGGAGTTTATAAAAAACGATTTCAAGACGCAGCACAGTGAAGATTGGTTTAAAACAAAATTGCTTGGTGCTCTTTTGAGGTGATACACTCAAGTGATAAATCGTGATTAACAAGTATCAACAAACATAAGATCAGCACAGCCCATTAGAGCAAGTAAACAATCATATAAGATCCGTGTTTTTAAAGTCGACATTTCGATCCAAATAAAAATGGCGGGATACAATACCATGAGCCCGAGAGAGATATTATGAAGGGTAATACAGTTGCTAGAGGTCCCTGTTGACAAGCCTCAAGAACAGGGTGGCTGGGAATAGCCTGAGCTGGAAATATGCCGGATAACCATGGGGGTCTCCAATCAGTGGGAAGATCATTTGGCACTTGGGGTCTGGGTTTCTTCGTTGAGTGCAGGATTCCTTCACGAGGCTCGGAGTCCGTTTGGGACAATGAGTTCTCAAGGGAGACTCCTGTGGGTATCCAGCATAATTCCAGCGCAAGCCACTTCTGGCCACCCTGTTCTTGAGGCTTGAGGTAACGGGCCATGCTGCTCTTGTGTTTGTTGATACACTAGTTGATCACGATTTATCACTTTAGTGTATCATCTTAAAACAGAGCACCAAGCACTACTAAAAGCCACACTAGTGTATGATAATCTGGTTGTGAGTTTACTTTATTTTGCTCCAGAAAGCTCACACCCAAACCTGCTTTTTTAACTGCCGCTTCAAAAAGAGCAATTTAACCTCCTTCCACTGCCTCCTTGCCATCAAGGTAATGCAGCCACCCCCCCCCCCATTATACCAGGCCAAATAGATTAGATCGGTCATTTTCCTAATATTGTCCACCCCTGCTGAATCCTTGTAGAGTCTATCTTGTCTTCATGAACTAAAGTAAGAAGAAGGTTACCCAACTGCGTGATGAAGACCACTGCAAACATTTTACTCCTGTTATTTAATAATGAGATGGACCTAGAGAACCACACAATTTAGTCACTGCCTGCTTTGTGAATTATTGAGATCACTGCATCCAAGTTACTCTTTAGTACCATACTATTTCAGAATTCGGAGACTTCTATATTTATAATATATTATGTAATATAATATATTACATAGAATTTCATTACAAACTTCTTCCTTTCGTCTTTACACTTTCCATGTTAAAAGTATGCTTTATATCATGGGGGGGGCATTGTCGATCAGCCGAACAATTTTGCTTGTGCATATCATGTTGGGGGAGAAAGGGCTGAAGGGGATGAGGGAGAAATCTGGGTTAAGCTTTCCAATTATTCTGCATTCTGAGGCTTTGTTCCATCAAATTTTGGAGGAATAAAGTCCAATACAGATATCATTATGGACCTCAATTTCCTTATAGTTCAGCACCTATCCATTCTCATAATAATTTTGATTTCTGAACCTCACTCTTTTCAGGATCAGAAATCAGGAGCTCCCAATAGTGGTGTAAGGTCTCAGATCTCATATGAATCTTATTTCAGACACTGCTCTCACATGGAACCTTTTTTCCTATACTTGCGCCCATTTCAATCTATTATAACTGCCTCCTTTTACTTGTTTTCATTTCCATTTTAGCACAGAGATACCGAAAGATTAAATCAGCCCAAATGTTGTTTTAAGTTGATTTACTTCTGAACTGACAAAAAGGAAAGCCCAGATAGAATTGGTATTTATTTTTTGGAAATATATAGGATGTCTTTATTAAATAATAATATGGGTACAAATCTTCAATGTTTATAAATATAAATAACACTCTCATAATGGAGAAATAGCTGTGAATTCCGCTGTACTTACAAACGTACCTTCAAAGTTTTCGTACTCACCGTTGCCAGTCATGTCCCCGTAACAATATAAAGGTTCTAATGAACTGAAAAACTCCTAAAACAAATCCTCAGAAAGTACATTCCTAATTTGATTGCCAGTGCCTGGCAAGCTGGCAGAATAGATAACAAATTTAAAATCCATACATTTAATCAATGCCACATACCTGGACACCTTTAAGTTGAATGTAGTCAAAGATGAACCATGCCAAGCAGTGGCACATAAAAAATACCATGATGTCCCACTTGAAAATATGATGTGCTGCCCAACCAATAATTAAACTGGCAACAAAACATTCTGAGATGGGTTCACAGACAATTGTAGCAGGCAGCATGTTTATTCGCAGTTTGGCCCACCTGAAAGAAATGAGGAGGAAATCTCAACTAGAAATCTCACTGACTGGTAGCTGCACATCCATTTCCAAGTTGCTTTAATTGTCAAACACTCATTTACTGTATCCACAGAAATACTGTATGTGGTACCGGCAAATATTCATGTGGGATTTTTTAAAATATTTTAAAACTGATAAAATACTTGCATTTCATTCTGGTTTTAAATACAGTACTTAAATCCATTGGCTACAATGGGAAACTAAAGACTACTAGTGTTACACATAATGCCAATATTTGACAATTAAAAATTAAACCTGATTCTAAGCAACATGCATGTAATCGCCATTCAGTATTATGTCTAAAATAGCAATCAAAAGTAAAAAAAAAAAAAAAAAATCATCAAGGACAGATATAAGCTAAAATGAAAATGGTATCCAACAAATATGCACTCAGATAAAACATTCATGGCACTATAACCAGCAACAATGATAGCATATCAAATGCTGGCATTCACAACAGTGCTTTGTGGCCGTGCGAAATCCGGCAGCTTTTATCTGGCTCCAAGAGGGCAAGATGGACGTCCAGGTTTGTATTGTATTGCAAGCAAAAGAAGACGCTGCAGCTAGTATTTTTCCACATTTATTTAATTAGACAATGCACACTTGAACTCGGTTGTTATAGGTTTAGATATATATATATATATATATATATATGTCAAATTAAATAAACATGATACATTAACTTGAAAACTTTGCCATTGTAGGACAAGAACATGTGTATTTCAAGAGACTTTGAGGACATTGAGGCTCTTTCTGGTTGTTTCTTGCCTTTATGCTTTCTGGTCTCCGGACATTAGTACAAACTATTCAGAGTACAGACTGAGGGAGTCCCTAAGTCCTAGTTATCCATATGGTCTGTACAGCTTAACCCCGGTTAGGACTTCTGATCTACAACTTTATCAACTGTTAACACCTTCACTTCATAGCAAAAGTAGTCCAGGGAACAGCGTGTAAGTGGCCTCTTGCCGCTTGTACCCGTTACATGAGCCGGCATTTCACTTTAGGTGATTTGCCCAGAATCACGGGATGGGTAAGTAAACACCAAGACTCAAATTGTACTTTAATTCCTCCCATTTCTTCATGTTTATCATGTTCATCTTGAATGGTTACCTTTTGCTTGGGGAGTGTTTTTTTCTCAAAGAAAATAACGTTTTTGTTTTACATCGTTGTGCATTTTTGCCTGTTTTGTATAGCGTGCACCAAAGGCATTGAAGCGCTTGACATGAGCGCCAGTCTGATTACACAAGATCACTCTAATTTCTACATGCACCGGTAAATCAAGTTATTTTCCCAGGATCACAGGATGGTGAGCAGACGCCGAGATTTGGGCCTTGTTACTCACCTCAAGATAAATAAAAGTGCTGCCCGTGAAGGCCCAGTGTAAGGGGCTTAACCAAACGAGAGAGCCCTACTTGCCTATGCCCTTAAGCTGTCCCTTATTGGCAACAGTTTTAAGTTAAGAACTCCAGTAGAGGGACAACACTGTGTAGGACTCGAAGCCAGAAGGGATTTTTTTGTGGTGATGCTAGAGAGGTGTTGCAGATAACCCCTACTGCTTAAACAATTTTTTAGTGGGTCGGGACAGCACCCTGCGTTATCAATGTTGGCACAGTCACTCGGGGTGATCTAATAATGACCTTTGCCCTCCTGTTATCGCTCCGTGCCCCCTGCACTCGACTTTGCGAATTGCCCAGACATCACTATGCCAGGCACTGTGATGGCCAATGCCCACGCTGTGATTTTAGAGTGTCCTGGGGGTCCCCTCCCCACTTACCCATGTTGCTCCCTGCTTTTCCTTTCTAGCGATCCACACAGGCACCGAGTCCAGGGAAAGAGCCAGCTAATTCCAGCCTAAACAGCCGAGTGTGTGCATTCAAAAAAGCCGATAAACGCTCCTGGCCTGCTGCTGTCAGGGCGGTAGAGGCTCCCTGGAAACAAATCAGTCTCACTCAGCAGGGGAGTGCTTAGGGTGATTTAGATGGAAGAATAGTGTGCAGGAGAATCTGGAAACGGTTTCAAATTTCTTTCTGCAGCCCCTGTGAACCTCAGACACGGATAGACACATCGCCGGTTTGTCAGTATTTTTCCGTGTCTATTTATAAATACAGACAAAGGAAAAAATGTTTTCCGTCTGTATTTATGTGTATAAATCCGTTTAAACGGAAAACCGGGAGCCCTAATTATGATGTGTGCATGTGAACTTAGCATGGTGTAAGCACTTTTGAATGACTACGGAGGAATATAAAAAAAAAAATCTAGATAGTTATATGACGTTAGACTATTCCACACGCGAAAACACTTTTTTCGCACTCTAAGCATAAAGGGACAATGGTTGAGCTTGAACCGCATGGCATTATCAAGTGTATATATCTGCCTTAACCATTCTTATAACAGGCTGGCCTGGCCTCCTTAGTTCCTTTCAGTGGAAGTTATAGAAGTCATGACTCCTCATTACAATGCACACAGAGCTGCAGATGTGATACACAGCAGGCATAATGTAAAACGTAATGTTACTTACTTGAAATCCTTGTTCTCAATCATGAATATCTCCCTTGATTGAAACTGAAAACACTTGGGGTCCAATTCATAAAGTCATGGAAAAGAGTACTCCTGTAGTACTTATATGTACTCTTACATGACTTTTTGAGTTGGTCCCAAAACATCAAAAATAGGAAGATTTGGGTCATATTTATAAATAGCAACAACAAATAGAAAGGACTGGGCCCTCTTTGCACTTTAACGAATAAGCAGTTGGACATTTTGGGCTGATTCGCAAAGACAGGTGGGAGTCCGTAAAAGAGTACTACTTGCCATACTCATAAATGCTTTCGTAAATTGCCCCCCATGAATTTCTGTCTCTGTACAGGATGCCACAACACTTATTTTTTAAACAAATCTTTTGAAAAACCATGTTTTTGCGTAATCTACATTTTCTTACTTTGCATGTGAAAATCAGAAATAAAAGTGATGTAAATGTGTAGATCTGTAAAAGGGTTTTTAAAAGCCTTTCCTAAAAATGTAAATGAAAAGGATGTAAGGATGAAATATCACAAAGGAGTGAAGAGGGAACATAAAGAATAATGATTTTAGCTACTACAATACAAAGTAAAACTGGACAATAAACTTATTTACGTAACAAACCATGCAAATAAAGAGTTAAACAACAAATGTAAATTGATCTAACACGAGGATGACTTTAGATATCAAAACAGAGATAAAACAGACAGATGAAAACCGTGAAAGGTAATATTAGTTGACAGGTCCCAAAAAAAAAAAAAAGAGAGACGTTTTTCTATCAACAATGCGTGAACTGCACAATCTTGCTCACAAAGGGTACAATCGCCCATCCGTACACGAGGAAACAGATCAAATTATAACAGTATGGCACTTGTAATTCATAGTACTGTATATATGCGAACCTCTGCGCATGTAAATGTTATCATGGTGGAATGAAGGACTGCTAAAGTGAGGTAGAATGAACAAAGGCCACATGTTGAACTGCAAAACTAGGAATCACCCGTAGCAAGGCATTTTATATAGGAAAGGCACAACTTTAATCAAATTAAAGTCATAATTCTACAAATGAAAGTCCCACTACCAAGGAGAAAACATGTGTAGATTGAAGCAAGATGGCTAGAAAAACTTGATGTGTAAGTAAGAGAGGGCTCAAGGAGATTCAAGACATGAAGTACTCAGTCCGATCAGTAGAAATACAAGTAAAACAAGAGACATACTAAGTCAGCTATAGAGAAGAAAAGCATGATTAATAAATACTTGGAAAAGAGATCTGCTGAGGAAGGACCGCCATGACAGAAGATGCTGAAAACTACCCAAATACTATTTTGATGATATATCCAGCACTAAGGCTTTGGGGGGAGGGTAAAGTACCCTGATGTTTTGGTTGTAAGAGGTGTTAAGCTTTAATCTACTGGAACCTTAATGAGAACGAACCGTTCTTTATGCTTTTGTTTACAGATATGAAGGTATGGGCTTACAAGGAAGGTATGATGCCCCAACATGCACCGATTCTGAGATACTTTGTTTGAAAGTAATGTTTTAACCGATTATGTGGGTTAAGATTATAAAAATATTGAGAAGAGATATAAATGAATAGAGCAGTTTTGCGAAGTAGGATATTTACAAAATGAGTGAGGAATGCACACAACAATTGCCAGGGAATCACAGGCGACTGGATTTATAATGTCCGAGCAAGGAAAAGGACACTGATGACACAGTACCCAAGTACAAAGTATTGACAGAAATAAATGAAACTTACGACAGTGGCCATAACCTTTGTATACGCTTCTTAAAAAGGAAACATGATCGAAACTAGACTAATAGTGCAGATTTTCCTCTCTTCGGAAACACTGCCTCCCGTTCACCTAAAGCTAACCAGGTGGACCCACTATCACAGATGGTGTTGCAGCGACAGCTGAAAGGCAGTTTGGTTTAACAGTTTGATATTAGAACTACAGGATTTTGATTTAATTGGAGAGGAGGAAGGGGTCAAGTGTGTTTTTCAGGAATTCAAGCACACCCATGATAGAAAACTAGGATTACAAATAGTAAAAGCTTCACATATATGAGATCGTCATTGTTCTTAAATATCTAAATAATAGCAATGTCATGACAACTTCTTTGCTCATCTTTCTTTTCAGATGTGGGCAATTGTTAAACCAGGACACAAAAATTAAAGCCAAAACAATAAAGACAGCAACTGCCGAAACAGCCCCAAGAGATACCAAGAGCAAAAATCGAAATATCTAAAAAACAAAGGCCAGAACATTCTGGAATCTTCAATGGCTGAGCATAAAAAATACAAACTGGGGGGATGTAGCTGAAGGAGGATATTGTGGGTGCAGCTTGGACAACCGTGTTAAAAGTGGCATCAGTTTATTCCCTGTCCAGTCTATGTTACATATTTAATACAAAAAAATGAACTTTAATTCTTTTTAAACAAATTAAAAAAAAAAATTGAATAGGGACTAAGAACTGTCTTGAGATCTCTTATCTGAGGGAATTAATCTAGTGGTAAAAACTGAGTCGAGATCTCTTACCTGAGAGAATTAATCTAGTGGTCAAGCTAGGTCACGAAACTCATGATGGCGAAGTCTATTCCTATGCCAGCCCATTTAAGAGCAAATGGAAAATGTTGGTCTTATTTGTGTGCGTCTAAGATGACCCAATGGCACTTCTGTACAACAGTCAAGCTCGAAAGACACCTAATTGAACTGACTAGCTTTGCACTTGACAGTAGTGGGACTGTGTGGAAAACCGTGGTTTAAAATCAACCATGTGACCAGAGTAAGTATATTGTGGGGACACTAAAGCGGATGTTGGTGAGTGTGAGGGCTGGACTGTCTGACCCTAACAGGAAGACCCTTGCAGGCAATAACTGAAGTACGGTGAGATCAGCTCATGGCTCTTTGGCTGGTCTGAAAATCAAACTTCTCTGAATAATTCACAAGGATGACGCACAGGTAATGAGAATGCTCCCAATGCTTATGTCGCAAACACACATGACCACAACTAGATCTTTAAGAACCAATATGTAAGGTAGTCCCCGCTTCAAAGTACAAACTTTGGGTAGCAGAGGTCCGGTACAGATATAAAATACTTCATAGTTTACCTGATGCTTGGTTATAAAAGGTATATATATTTTGGCCTTCTTTGCAGAAAATATGCACGAAGTTTCAGCATCACAATCAATTTCAGGGAATATGTAGTGAAACCGAATAAAAGTGAAATGCTGTTAAGAATTAGCATAACCAACCAGGAACTGGTCGAGCAAATTGGAATGCTGTGGTTGGATTTAGTTTCCCAAGGTAGAATTTTGTGTCAGAATATTTGCTTAACTTGAAACACACCCTATAAACAAACACAAAATTTGGATGTGCAAGCAAAAAAACCCACAATGAATACCTTTCAAAGATAAAAAAAAAAAAATCTAGTGTGTGAAGCTTTAGGCAACAACAAAACAGTGGTGTGCATAACATTTGAAATTTACCTTATCATTCTGGACTGAAACTGAGAAATGGAATATGAACCAGAGTTCTGCATTGCAACTTGAGTGGCCATGGCAAATTTCCAACCCCTGAAAAAGAAACAGTGAGTAGAGTTTTAAAAACATGCAGTTGCTATAATCTATGCAAAAAATCAAGGGTGCTCCAAAGCCTTGGAGAAGAAAAGCACAAGCAAATTATCATTGACATGAAATACACAAAATGCAATCAAAACTCTCAAAGGTCACGTTATAAGGCCCTTTCAAACAAATAGGCCAAAACGCTACCTGTGTGCATCGCATACACTTCTAACATTTTTAGGCATCCTATCACGAACCTACTGGACAAACGGCTAGGATGGGGAAATTGCCAAGGATCTCTAATGCTTCCTTGATTTGTTGACCACCTGACAGACATTATTGTTGAAGGTCCTTCAAGGGACCCAGATTATTGTCCGCAAATGGTCCAATGTAGACCCTCTGCATTTCCAAAATGGGAGGCTGGGTGACAACTCCTTACAGGGAATTAAATGTCCAGAAGAAAATAATTTAGAAGCACTCTAAGAAGTACTGAATGATAAATTTAACATTGTAGCACCTTTAACAATAGCTTTAGCAAGGTCCCTTATACAAGTAGTAAACCTTTAGTTTGACTCAAAAAAATAGAGACATGAGCCAAATGTATTGGCTTCTAGAATGTACATGGAGGAAATAGAATGCGTAATGCTCTCTGTAGCCGATCTGTGAAGGCTGTGGAAAGATGCACGAAAAGCAAAAAAGCAATATAATACAAATTTGACTAACAAAACAGACTGCAGCTTCTCACAACTGTTTGACATTTTATAGAAGTACACTGAACTAGCCTTTATTGATATCAAAGTAATGCTCTCCAAGGAACTAATGGAAAGCGTGAGTCTGTTAGTTTCAGGAAAACAGAGAGGGAAAGAGATGCATAGATCCAAGTATCAAAGTTGACTAGGAGCTGTAACTTGAAGTTTAGACTTGCAAGAATCATCAGAACCTCCTTAAACACTCCAAAGTGGACACCCATCATAAGATCTCCTATGCTATTAAGGCCATAAAGCCAGAACCAAATATAGTCTGCATAAACTCCCATGGTGGAACTAGCATGCAGTGGTTGACCATCAAGGAGCACATTATGTTTAAGATGTAATGCTTGTAGAATCAGGCAACGTAGATGAACCAGATGGGATCCTTGAGTCCTACATCAGCAGTAGAATGAAACCAACAAAACACTGAAGGTTGGACTCAGTGTAAGGGCTAAGACCTATTTAGAAGGTAAAACCATTGAATGCTCTTACAGCCAGAATACAGCAAAGCGGCAAACATTACAGGTTCAAATCTTTGAAAACCACAATTTTTCAAGTGCTGGTGGCCATATTACAAATACGCAGGACACAATGAACCCATTTCATTTTATCATCTTGGACTCTGTGACCCCAAGGCAGCCAGGATGATGCATAGTGCATGGAAACAAGAAATTTCAATTTACAGAACTTAATCATTTCATGAAAGCAAACCAAAACCATTAAAAATATTAACCAGGCAACACAACCCAGTTCTGAAGACATTTAATGAGACAACAGCTCACCACTGAAATTTTTAAAATCGGATGGCTGCTAAATGTTGCTGTAGATACAATATTCCTCAAGTGACAAGAAAAGTAGTGCTACTCTGCCCAGTTTTTCTTTTTTTTTTTACCCTATCTTTGTGTTTCCGCCACTGAAACTGACATTTGCAAGTCCCCTGGAAGTGTTGCAAGATGCCAGTGATGTTCACCAAGTGTCCTGGGCTTTGTTGGTCAGGAGGGGGAACTAAAGTGCATCACATTTCCTAGTTGAGGGATGGCAAAAAAGCATGATTGGTGGCAGTGGCACAAGCCTCTGAAAACAGGAAGGCCCGCCGCTGAAAGAACCCTGTAAGTGAGTTTGTTACATCCCCAGGATTGAGGCTGATTGTTTAAAACAGTGCGCAGGAAGAACTGTGCTCGATGGAGAACACAATGACACCGTGAATGCTGTACAAAATGGCGATTCGCCTTCAGGGTTGCTTTTGACCTTTTAACCATAAATGGTGCTGAACCTGGTAATCAGTTTTAGCTCACCTTTCACCTCAAGCATTGCCCTGTTCTTCCAAGTGTTTTGCCTGGAGGTGTTTAGCAATCTGTGAACCATGGCTTTACGTTTTTGGTTTCCCTCAGGTAAATCCACATTCCAGTGACCATTTGTCACTGGTGAACCAGGTGCTATGCAAAATCCCTGAAGGTTCAGGAAGATGCATTCTGTCTGGGTTGACTGACATCTGATGTTTAATTGTAGCTTTTCTTTTTATTTTGCACTAGTGGCCCCAAAAGAGCATTAATTACCAACCGACTGCCCTTGAGCTTGTAACTTGCACTTCACCTACGCTCAAGGCGGAGCTCTGTGCACCAGCCCAGAAAAATGATTATCAGGCTGTGTGTTGCTGTTTTGCTCAAGTCCTGGGCCTATAATTCTGAAAAAAGCCTGCTGCTGTGTCCTGTCCCTGGAAGAAGAGTAATCTGGACTGTCGGGTGAGGAGATAAGGCTACTAACCAGAAGAACAGAAGTCTCAGAAGAATGAATACTGAATTTAGGATGCCTTGCAGAGCTAAGATTCAACTGCCATGCGGATTTTGCTGCCCAGATCTTTCGCACAAAGCTAACATCATCAAAGTGGTTAGAAACCTTAGCGAGTATTACAAGATCATCCTGTGGTGAGCCTGCACCCATCCTTTACTCTCACAGCCTAGATCTGCCCATTTCCAGCTGATGGGCACTTATTTTTCCTCCTCATCCTAGGTGTTGGTTGAGCACGGACCCTTCCCCCACACCTCCCCGCACTGAAACCAGATTCTTAGACCACCTGAGTTGTATGTAAGTGGCCTTCCCTGACTTTTTAACAAAGCCTACAGGACACCAAGACTCCTTCTGAATGTGTAAACTAGTCCATTGGCAGCCTGAAAAATCATCTGCCTTGGATGGAACTCCAGTTTATTTTGGGAGGGGAGTATCTAGGCAACCTCCTTTCCATCTACTTTTGTACAACTTCTCAGCCACTCTGACTCAAAACTAAGGAATGCCCATTTTTGCACCCATTGACGCTAAACTATGTGAATCCATGACCAGAGATTACACTACATATCAGACAGGGAAAGAAAACTTGCTTGTGACTCAAGTAGTCTAGATACTAAACTAGACAACTGTATGGCAAGTATTAACAAGTAAAATAGACAGAGAGCCCTCCTGATATATGGTCTGTGCTGACTCAAGGGAAACATGGTTCTTAAGAATGTCCTAAAATGGCAACTAAGCCATACATGCATCAACCACTTCAAGGAATAATTATGTGGATGCTGCCAATCAACAGATCAGTAAAATATAGGAGACGGCATTAGGCACTAGTATAAACGAGCAAAGAAGGACAATGTACTAAAATGAACAACTGTTTCACAGCAAGATTTCAATGGACTACCTAAATTAACACATTTTCTGGACTCTATGAAATAAGAAACATGAGGTTTGTGGGAGAGCTGAGCGGTTAACCATCGAAGGATACTTCTTTAACATTTAATTGCTTGGACTAGCAAATGTGCTGTACATTACACTGATGTCAACCTGTAGTAGAAAGGTTAGCCAACGTTGTAGTCTTGTATGGACTTTGTCAAAAATGGAAACTCTTTGTCATACCGCATTCATCAAGGTGCACGGTTATAAATAAGAAAAAGAAGCTGTGGGCTTTTTCAGTAAAAGTAGGATGAATGCTAATAGTGATAACCACCTGGTGTCTGTTCTCAACGAGCAACTTGGCCAGAATCCAAATATTTAGTTAACCAAGAGATGATTATAGTAAACATAAAAACATTTACATCGAGCACCTCTGATCCCACATAAATGACTGCTGCTTTAGTGCCATTTTTATACCACTATCAGAGCAACACTTTGATACATCTTCGATGTTCGGTCACCATGAGGACGTTTTTAGTGTCTTACACCAAGCTTTGTACTAAGGACTTAAGTTCCAAAAAGCCCCCCCCTTCACAAAAGCACGCTACTACCTGGTTCAACAAGGATTGCCCGGCAAAAAGGCAATTGATTGAAGCGGTTAAAATGGGACCCACAGAGGCAATTTCTGTTGCCCGTGCACACTATAAATACATTATTGCATCCACCAAACAGAACTGGACAGATAGCAACTGGTTAGTATTAGTTGCTGCTGCTGAAGAAAATGACTGCAAGTTCTTTTAGCCCTTTAGAGCTCTGAATTCAACCACAGCAGTGGGTAGATTATTTTTCCAACATTTATGCCCAAACCAATGCAAGGGCCACGGCTTCCATGGCTAAAACTGCCAGGAGCCGTTGCTATAAATGGCTCTATTTGCCTCACCCTCTCTTAAACTCTTAGTGCCATCCAGGCTATGAAACCTGGGAAGGCCCTGGGTCCCGACAAAGTCCCTGGTGACTTGTTTCGTTCGGAGCCTACTGTATGGGGACCATATATTATTGTTCTGTCTAATGGGATACTTGCATGTCGGAAGATTCCAGAGTCCTGGCCAGGTGCTGAGATCATGCCAGTATACAAAAAGGGTGACAGGAGCGTTCCTAGTAATTATCATCCCATCAGCCTTATTGATAACCTTCAGAAGATCTTGTGTCACCAGGTCCTAGACTTCTGGAGTGGGTCGATGAGGCCTCCATCTTGTCCCTATTACAGGCAGGTTTTCGTGCCAAAGTGAGCATGATAGATCAAATCTTTCCCTTTGACCATATTATCTCGAAATATCTTAGGCTCTTCAAGGGCCATCTTTATATTGACTTTGTGGATCGTAGGGCAGCCTTTGATCTTGTGCCCAGAAATAACTTTTGCCTAAATCAGATGGGGATTGCGTGCCGAACTGACTTACTGCATATCTGTACAGCATGGGGTGCGTCACGGATGGGTACTCGCGCCAACACTATTCTTGTTGTATAGTAATGATGTGGTGAAGCATCGATGTAACGGTGTTTATGACTCCCCAAGATTAGGAGAGTGTTCCATTCCTGTGTTGCTTTTTACAGACGACACCCTCCTGCTCTCACAAACCCCATCTGGGCTACAAGCCCTGTTAAACAAATTCACGGAATACTGTGACCTTCGTAAGTTGGAGGTGAATACCCAAAAAATTAAGATATTGGTATTCAATCCCCATAGAACCTGCAGAGGTGGGTTCTCAGTGAAGGGATCCACTCTGCAGGTGCTTAAAACATTTGATTATCTGGGGATCAGAATTGACAAATCTAAAAGATGGAATTCCCAGCTGCAAAAAAGTGAACACTGCTACATTCTGCATTTGCAATCGTCAAGAGGTTCAAGGCGACCACCCCCTAATCTATCTCCCTGGCTACTGAAGTTTACAGGGCCAAAGCCTAGGCTGCTGCACTGTATGGGGCAGAAGTTTGGGGGTTTGCAAATCCCCAAGGTAGATCAACAAAGGAAAATAGCCTCTTCAGATCCTTATTTAGTCTTCCTCAGAGTACTCCAACGATCCCTCTATTCTTTGACACTGGCCTCAAGAAGGTCGGTGACTTGACAGTGTTGAAACCCCTCCTATATTGGGCCACACTGTGGTCTACCCCAGAACATTCCCATTATAGGTTAGCAGCAGAGGAAGTGTTGAGATTGAGCAAGCCCAACCTCCCACTATGTTTCCAACATGTTAAACTCTTTCTTTATGACCTAGACCTGGAATAACACTTCGCTAATCATCCTCAGCACTAGGGCATTATAAAAGATACCTAATGGAATAGCAATACCACTGGTCAACATGGTAAAGCCAAATCCGGGGGTACGGTGGATGACTTTCTATCTTTTAAGCTCACACCTGTTAAGGAACTGTACTTGGACATGATTCAACCTCCCTTGGCTCACACATGTTTTTATTAAATTCAGGTTGGGATCACTATTAGAAAACAAATTCACAAATGAATGGAAAATCCATTGTGGTGATTCATCCAGCAGGTGTTTTCTGTAACTATATGACTGAGGACGTTGAACATGTCTTATTTTTCTGTCCTGCATATGATAGGCCTCGGCAAACCTGGCTTAAACCACTCTGCAATGCTGTGGGTGTCAGACAATACAAGGAGGCCTATCGTATCTTATGGTCTGATACGAGCCAGCTTTTGGTATTCGGCATTAACTGATACTTACACACAGTGTGGCAACTCAGGAAGAGGGTGGGTGAATTATTCTGAAATATATATATATATATATATATATAAAATTTTCATACATCTTTTCTATGAATATTTTTCCCTTTCTCTTAGCCCCGTTTTCAACAGACTGCGTAAATATGTGGGAGCATTGAGCATGAAATTTCCAATTTGCACTTATCACAATCAATCGACCCATTTTTTTTTTTTTTACTGTTTTTATCAGTTTATATCACTTTGTTAGTTTTATGAGAATGTTTGTAATCTTGACTGTTTTTACGTGTAACATCTATGTTAAAGATATTTGATGCGTGTGATGTTTTATAGAATTGTCCGTCTTGTTTTATGGGCTAGTATCCGAAATAAACAGCTTTTGATTGATTTGATTAACTACTGGTGTATTTTCTGCTCGGAGACAAGTTATTTTACCTTTGAGCACTATTGTAGAAGAAATTGAAGGCTTGCGCACAAATGTAGGGAAGTGCAACAATGATTGTATCAGGGGAGTGGGAAGACTGACACAAAATTCAGTTAATAGTCAATGCAAACTTTAAGGAAAAAAGATCAGACCACACAACCATTAAACAAATTAGACCATTTAGTTGAGAGGAAAGAAAAAAATATATATACATAACAATTCGTAATAAAGATTCAAATGCACTCTGAAGTATGGGAGCAAAGGTACAACTATGGCTGAGTTTTTATCCCCAAATGGAGACACAGACAATAACCAGATGCTCACTGTGACACTCGAATGATCCTACTTAATGCGTATGCTGCTGTCCTTTGTGATGGTGCATCTAGCTACAGAGCTACACCAAGAAAAAGCTGGCTTAAATTTAAACCCACCCCATCAGCTTTCTTTGCAAGTGTTCAAATTCCCGTTACTTTATGGAACTAAATCAAATGACATTTTTTGCATACAAATATTTTAATCATAATGAAGATTCTTGTCATTAAAAAACAATGATATGCATTTTGAAGTTCCTCTAATGAACAGGACAGTGAAAGAGCTCCTACGTTATGCAGAGCCATTACTCATGTTCTGAATGAAATATTCCACCTGCAAAGCTATTAAGTTGCATTATGAAGTACCACAAAATGGAGAATGAACCGATCATACACTTAGAGTACTGCTCAGCCCATTAGGGAATTGCTAATAACGATGCCTAAAATACCCATGCCATCACTAACTCAGCAGAAACTGGTTTCCCGTCATTGTATTAGCTGCCCTCTGAAATTAACCGCAGCAGAGTACATACGAAGCTCGAGCCACATCCTCAAACCTACTTCTTCTACGCGGGTTAACTACAAATATTTGCCTACGGTCAACAGCAGGAGGTGTGGATATGAAAAAACAGCCCAACAGCAAAGCCACGGATACCATAGTACTTAGGTGAAGCTTGACTACAATTCAGCATCAAGGCTCCTTTAACTCATCGAAATGATATATTTACACCAAACGACACAACTTATAAGAGGATTTGAGGGGGCATGGGGTGAAGTGAAGTCGGAAAAAGAACTAATGGTTAGGTAATAAAAATGACCTCTAACTTCGTAGGATTCTCAATGTGTGAGTAATACACGTTTACTCTTTTAAAGGGAATCCTATCATAGCACACCATCCTTAGGACAAGGTCTTTTTTTCGGTTATGGTTAAATAAAATACATAAATGCTCTACTAAGCAAACAATCCACGTAAGCAAGACTGATGCAGTGTACAGCCTCAAGAAAGCATTAACCTCTTACTAGGCATTGCCAACATTTCCGTCTTGCTTTCTAGCTATTCGCTTGGGCATCCATATATCTTTGCACTTTCAATTTTAGCCATACAGGATATTGCATTACTTACTGTATAGAGTGCTTTGCTATGAGTAATTTATTTAGAAAATTACATCTTAGGTTAAAGAGAAAAGCCTCTGGATAAAACAAGGTGTCAAACAAGCAGTCCTTAAAAAGTTGAAGCGAAAATATAAATCCAATCTAAAATTAGGGTTCCCAATTTTAGAGAACATTCATTAATGCCTTGACCTGAAAATCAAGGATAGAGCCAGCCCTAGGCACCAGCAGTTATTCATGTGGATGAAACAAAATATTACCTACAGCACAAACCTCAGGCAGAAAGATGATAAAAAGAACATGACACCACACAAGATTTGTGAACTGTGAATGGTAGGTAATGCAAAAGTCAACAATGCGCCTGAAACAAACTTGTTCCCATCCTCAGTACATAGACTCATACTCCTATGTGTTTAAAGCGGCACACAGTTTTCAATACAGAATTCATTATTTTTTTTATTATGAAAAATATAATTAATCAAGAAACTGGGTTATAAATAAAAGCAAGCAACTGTGCTAGATTCAGATACACAAAGTGAAACATTTGGAAGTCCTATGGAAGCGAAAGGAATCTGCAGTGGGAAGCCGATATAGAACAATGGACTGGTAAATTTAAGGCAAAATACTGCCCATGTTTTGGGCCTGCTCTATGAAACATATCTATTATATATATATATATATATATATATATATATATATATATATATATATATATATATATACAAAATCTAAAACAGAGAAAACATACGAGTGTGTTAAACGCAGTCCCAGAATATGCACTTTTCTTCATACTATGCAGTTGATGGCGTCTAAACTTCTAAAAGCTCTTGCATTAAGTGAACTACTAAGTCTATTTCTGCAGATCTTTGATTTAGTAAGGAAGACCGTATCACGGGGTATTAAAATGAAACTGACAAACAGAAAATACTCTACAACCTTCCAATGGGAACTGCCTTCCAAGCAAAAAGAAATCATATAACAAGGAAAGTGCAATCAAGAGAAACAAGAATGTTAGCATAAGCTGCATCTTGTTCTTGAGGGCAACAACACTCCTGCAAGGGAGTGTGCATAAATACATACAAATTAAATAAGAAAATCTAAAAACATACTTTGAAAAGGGAAAGCATCTTATCTTACCGGTCTGCAATTGCTTTGGCCATAAAATAATCTTCAGCTATGTACTGGGCAAAAGCTATTAGTCCACCAGCTTGGTCCAATACATCCTTCCGCATCAAGCACGACATGCCAGTGACACACTTGAACCCAGTTACGTTTGCAGAGATGTATGACCTTGGATGTGATGTGCCAAAGTACACCTATATAAACAAATCGTGCTGATCAGGAAAGTTGGCAATTGCTAAGGTTAACAGCAGTGCATGGAAGGAAAAATAGTGGACTACATAACGCACAATTGCGGCACACTGTGTCAAACATTACTGCATAGTATAGTGGCATTTTAAAACAACACATTTATTTAATGCAACAAGGCTCAACGCTAAAAATAATATTATAAAATTTACCAAAGCTTGGCAACATCAGCATCATATACACATACACATGCATACATACACACATACACAAAATTGTTTAATACTTACGATAAAAGCTGTTCTCACACATTATATAATCTTTTTTAGGGGGTAACCTTCCTACCCCCTCCATATATTTCTTTTTCAGGTGGAGTTGAGGATGTGGATAGAGGGACTGAAGCGTTTCCTGGCAGCAGATAGTATCAAATGAATCATGAGCTAGTATTTCCGGATCCGATTCTGGTGGCCTTTATGAATGGATTCTATAGTAGCAGGTGTCAAGAAAGGTATGCGTCGGTGGCTCTAGGAGACCAGGAACTAGAGAAACCATAGGCCTCGGGGTTTTGGGAGCAGAGGCTCAAAGATAACTGAGGACTAATAAATTAGAAGTAGATGTTTCAATATTCAGTTTTCGGGCTGCCCCATCAGTCACTCCATCAAATGAGACCACATCCTCCACTGGCGATACTCTAGGAGGTGTCAGGTCCGGAGATCTAACAGAGAGCATACTCATATCTGAAACTGAAGAGGATGTAACTCTTCTTGGAGAGGTGAGAGATTTTGATCTGCAAGATCTGTTGGCGCTTTTCTCTTTAGACTGTATAGAGTGGCTGTTCTCATGGTCATGTTTTTCCTACATTTGTGGAGCTGAAGGAGGGGCATCGGAGAATAGTACTCACATGAGCTGGTATTGAAAGCGCAGATGGACCCACTGGGCCTCTGCGTGGCTGAGAGTGATCCGCCTCTGATGGAAGTAGAGGGTAAGCTTTTGTAGAAGGTTGTGGTTCTGTAAATGGTGGAACATCCAAGATGCACCTCAAGGATCTCCCCGTCTGTGTGGATGTCAGCATTGGGCATCTTGGTGCCACATGAGGCAGGAGGAACTCTTGCAGTACTCATGACCCTCAACACAGAAACAGATCTCACTGAAGAGGAACCACCAGATACTGAAGGGGAAACTCCAGAAACAGCTGATGTCGACAATCTCGAGACAGAGGTGTAGATGTCCAGTGCCTTTGTCGACCAGGAGACGTAGGGCCGGTGACTTGAGAAGTGTCCTGAATGTCCAAAGGGTAATCAGACCTATGACTGAAGTGGAGGTAGACAACTCCCATAGACCTTTAGAGCCGGTGGATTGTGAGCATGAACAGCCAACTTCCTCTTGCTTTGCCCTCAGGCGAACTTCCTCTATATCCCAGAGTCACCTGTAAGGCATCTCCAGATTTTATACTTTGTGATGGAGTGAGAATCCGGAAGGCAGGTGAAGTCATGATCATCCACCCAGGATTTCTTACCTCTGCATGAGGGACACTTGTCAAAAAGAGCCAGCATGGTGGTCAAAGGAAAGTTGTCAGGAAAAACATCTCAGAGGACAGAGCAAAAGAAAAAAGGCACAGCAAAAAGCAAGTACAGGTATGTGAAGACGTCAAAGAAAACCCACAAAAAAATGCAAGTTATCAGCTAAAACACAGCCTTAGAAAGGCAACAGCGTTCAGTGAGCCTTCGGAGAGGTGCCGGAAAAACGAGCTGTCTCGCGGGCCCTACATTGTATGATGGAAAGCCTGACTCACTCTGGGATTTCTTAAATGTGCAGTGTCTAACTGGTACAGTGTGCCCAGCTAATTTGAGGTTAGAGTTCCCCTAATTTGGGGGGAGATGGGATAAAAAAGGGTTCAGTGGTGTTTTCAACCAAATATATGGACTAATAATTTGTAACCCTGGGCGGGATTTGCCTACTCCGCGCTCCGTGGCGAACGCGGAGGTAGGCAAAACTCTGCCTCCGTGGCGGAGCGGAGTCAGCCGCTCCCTCCCCCTCCCAAATGCTTTAAAAGGGTATAAATAAGGCACTTACCTCCATGTCTGCAGCCTCCCGTGCCTCGCCGCTCTCCTTCCTGCTCCTCTCGCGTCCTCGACGTCCTTCTTAAAAATAAAACACTACGTTGTACGTCTTGCGAGTGTGCATGCGCACGCGCAAGCATTACAACCTAGTGTTTTTTGTTTTTTTTAAGAAGGACGTCGAGGACGCGAGAGGACCAGGAAGGAGAGCGGCGAGGCACGGGAGGTGGCAGAAAAACAGGTAAGTGCCTTCTTTATACCTTTTTAAAGCATTTGGGAGTGGGGAGGGAGCAGACCTACGCATAGCTCCACGGAGATTTTTCCAAACTCCGTGGAGCTACGCGTAGAGGCACTACGCCAGCTCCGCTGAGGGTTATTAATTTGTCTAACAGGATTTACTTTCTAAAACCCCCCCCCCCAAAAAAAAAAAAAAAGACAAGAAAAACATGTTGCCTTTCAGAGCCACGTTTTATTTTTTTTAAATCTTAAAATGGTGTTACTGGGATACCACACGAGTGGAACTATTCTACTGTTTGTGGATATCAGAGAGAATCCCATGACAGAGAAGTTCTGTTAGGAATCATAGGGATATAGGATCCTAGATAGTCCGAGATGTGTGACAGAGTTGCTCGTGAAACCCAGAAGCAAGAAAGGTGCTGGTGGCTTTTGCTTTTTGTACACCAACATCTGGCTCAATGGGAAAGATTTAACACCTGGTTGAGGCTCTTCAGTGCCCGAAGAGTACTTGATGCCTTAAAAAAAACCCAGACAGGACTACTCAGAAGACAACGTGAACAAATAACTCTACAAAATTATGTACAGCAAGCAAAACTATTACCAAAGAATTTGTTTGGAACCATTAATGGGTTCCGAGCCACAGATGTCCCTACACACCACATTGAAGCCACCCATATCAAAACAAAAACATTGTTAACTGAACTTTAAAGGATGCCCACGTCATGAAAGACTGTATTCTATGAAAACACAACAACTGTTTTAGCCTAGCCCTGAAGAAGGTAATTTGGTATGTCTCTGACATCAGAAACATTTCCAACACCCTTGTGCCTACGATATTTGAAAGAGGTCGAAATTATCAAGTCCCCCGACAGAGAAAGGTTCACAGACTAATTTCATTTCCCCCCAAAGAAACCACAAAATTTCCGCTTTACTTATAGTTTTTTTCTTTTAACAGTGTTCTCACTTTTAAAACATACACAAACACACCTAAATTGTGTCAGTTTCACACAATAATTGAGGATACGTCAAACTATCTGTTTATCAACTGATAACTCATTCCGTTGATTTTCTCTCCATGTTACTTTGGTCACTTTTAATTCACTTGTCATCAATTTCACAATACTGAAAAGGTATCACCTACGATGAGCTCAACAAATTCTCTCAAAGTTCAACCTCCGAAAATGCACTACGATCTCCAAAATAAATCCTAGACTACATCAGATTATAGGGACTTGGAAGTTAATGCTGCCAGAGAGGCCTAGATCCAAGCAGTGGGTAACAAACACAGTTGCTATTCAAAGCAGCAAGAGACAACAGAACAATGTCTGCAACAAATAACTTCTACAGCCCTATCAGGATCAGGAGCAATCTTCTAGTGTATCAATCAGGAAGCAGAGTGCTGCTGGTGTAAGGAGGAAGCCCTGAACAGGTTGAGTGGATGCTACCATCAAAGCTGATATTTACTGATCACTCACTTTTGTAGTGGGAGTGAATTCTTCTTATTCACTTGGAAATAGGCTGATCTAACCGATAACAATGAAGTATTTTGAGAAGTGAATCGTAACCCTCAGCTTGGAGGATAAACAGAGGCCAAGGCCAATATTAGGATATCACATCCGTTAAAAAAACACACACATACGAGCGCTAGCAAATCAGAAGAGGTAATTCTCCGGAAACAAAGTCATGACGAATAGAAGTGCTTTGTTAGAAATATCTGGTTGGTCCCAGATGTGCTGCTGAAACAGCAATTGGCTCCTAATGGCACAGAAATCAGGGAGAAGGAATAGGGCACAGTTGCCACAGGGTCCGACTTTAAGGCAAAATGGAAGACAGAAATCGTTTTTTTCCTTTATTTCTTAGTATTTGACACAACAACTCCTATAAGTAAGGTGGGCAGTCTAGCATCTTTCACTGGCTGCTTCTTCTTCCTTAGTTATCCAAAACCAAGACAAATGTTCTTATATAGACACAAGAACATTACTTACAGATGTAAACATAAACACATGGATTTTAAGGACTATCGGTGCTTTTAAGATGCAGAGCCAGTCACGGTTAGAAACTGTACTGACAGCTCTTTGACAATTAGGCTATTTAGCTTACCTTCCATCAGATACATTTGTGCAAATCTCTGAATGAGACCCGTACGAGAGAAAGCGATTAACATCTTCACAATCAAAACAATTTGCACTACATCTACCCTAACAAAACTGTGAGCCATTTAACCATACTACATTTGTTCCTTCGGCTGAGGCACGCCAAATGCAAGAAAGCAACCGTATGTATGCCTTGGAGAGGAAAATACCCTTTTGAGACTGTCCGATATATCATGCAGACCACTTCTTGGACAACATGTCTCAAGTAATAAATGCATGCAGATTTTGAGTGATTATTATTCGATTCATGAACACCATGTTGATCATGTGATGCATACATAGATGCACATTCTAGCAAGCAATTTCATAACTATACTTTTATTTACGACTCTAGGCCATGTTGAAAAAACAGAATGAGGTTTAGTGGAGCAAGGAAACAGTATGTGCTAATGTGCCTTTGGGGCTGGTTCATTTACATAACCGAAGGTGTACAAAACGGGTTACCTTTCAAGACTGCTTAAATGTATATTCGAACAAGCATTTGCAATGCAATAGGTCTCACATTTGCCAGAGTTTGAGCTATTGGCATTGTAAATGGCAATGCATTCTATTTATGTGTTTTGAAAACCTGCAAGCGGTGCGTAAACACGCACTTTGTACTTATAGCCATTGCTTACGAGAAGCAAGGCTGGCAGCAAAAGAGGTGCAGTTACTGCCAGGCTTGCTTCTAGTAAGCAATGACTATGCACCGCTTGCAGGTTTTTCAAAACGCATACATAAAAGGCATCGTCATTTACAATGCCAAAAAAAACTCACAAATGCGAGACCTAGTGCATTGGTCCAAAAACAAAACAGCAGGCCCTCTGAAGTACCAAGGGGAAACATTGTAATATTGCGAAGAATGTAGTTAGGTGAAAAATAACGCCACTTTTTGCGGACGGTTGTCATTTTGCAGCTTTAAAAAAAAAAATGTACATCAACTGGCTTTGCCAATACCTTTTCCCAAATCCTATGCTAAGTTATGATGCGTGACCCCGCCAGCCATTTTTAATTTACTAATGCAACATGGCAGACGGCCATTGTCGAGCAGGAAATTGTAGTGAACAAATAAAACTAAAACAAGTCACGCAGAGCGCAAATAAGTACATATATTTTATTTGAACTCCGGATGGGGAGTGGGGCAGGCAGGACTGAGGAGAGCAGGTGGCGGGAATGGGATGAAAGAGCAGGTGGCGGGAATGGGATGAAAGAGCAGGTGGCGGGAATGGGATGAAAGAGCAGGTGGCGGGAATGGGATGAAAGAGCAGGTGGCGGGAATGGGATGAAAGAGCAGGTGACTGGCAGCACTTTGCAGCTGCCGGGCCATCATAGAAAATACACTAAATATAACAAATTGGCTGTATGTTGTTTTTATCGACTGTTCATAGTGACAATTACATTTAAAAAAATGTTTTGTTAAGTTGGATAATGAAAATGAACTAAGTTTGAAGTCAATAATCATTGTGATCCTTCAGCGACTCAGTAATTTAAAATTGTATTTGCGAAATAAAAACAGTTTTGCAAGTATTTCTATTACCCAAATGATGGTACTCTGTTTATCGGCGTCAGAAGAATGGAAGGCTAGGTCTGCCTTACCGAGATTGGAACTTATGACCTCCAGAACACCCCATTTGTCAAGATGTGGAACCCTTGTTTATGGCTCACCATTGTGCGCAGCAGTGCCACCTGGGGCGCATCACCCCAATACAGCGCCTAACAAGCTAAGCATGACCCAAGGAACAAAGACCTTCACCCGCCTCCAGCATTCGCCATCTTCAGCTGACAAAAACTGAGCTCTGGGAGGTCCATGAAGACACTGGAAGCCTGAACTGCAAAATACAGTAAGGATGCCAAGGTACTGTGAGGGTAAGAACAATGATGCTTTACTGTACTGAGCTCATGACAGCCCAAAACCTCACTGGCCTGAGGCACAATCTCGGCTTCCAATTTAAACAAGCATTGGCATAGCCAATAGGTCTCGCCTTTGGGACCTTATAAGTGTTTAGCCATGCAACAGTTGATGTTGTTGCACCAAGGATATTGTGCTGCATAACTAAATACTTATAAGGTCCCAAAGGCGAGACCTATTGGCTATGCCAATGCTTGTTAATGTATGCTAGCTTTTACTGCAAAAAACATACGGAACGCTGCATGCCATGTTTAAGTACATGCATTGGAACCGCTATGGAGGGTGCTGGGGAGGGGCAGATCAGCACTATTTTACGCGAGCCGCTGGGATCTGTGATGCGCGGTGTTCCATGGTATAAGGAGGTGCATCTAGTCAAACAGCCGTTACGATGACCGATTTCGTTCCTTTTGTCAAGTGCAGGGAACCATCATCGTGTTGAATCCGGGTCCCTGATACAGATTCCAGTGGGGCGGGCTCAGCCCTTCATCCTTCCAAGGTTGATCAAATAAGCGCTGCCCTTGCACAATGGAACGCATTCTTCTCACTCCTGGGTGAGGTGATGATACTACTTAGGGTACTAGACCGTCTTCCCTACACGCTCGAGGATCCTTCTGGAAAGAAACCACCGCATGCCAACGTCTCCTTCACATCGGTCTCTGCATTCTGCAGGGTGGGCGTGCCGTTAGCACACCACAATCGATTATCATTATGTTTAACATCCATTTCCATCAATAGCGGCATCTCCATCGAGTATTTTTCCCTTTCCTCGCTCCCCCGCCACAAATTGCCCCTTTCCACAGTCAGTCTCTAAGCTACGACGCCTCGTGACATCTTCGGATGTCTCTTTCTACCAAGCCTCATCTGAATGCATCTTTAGGGCCACATTAGCTGTACATGGTACGTAATATCCATCTAGCGCTACATTCTCTTTTCTGCCAATATAATAGTTCTCAGTTTACCACTCACAAGGAAGGGTTAATATAGAGAAGGGAATGGCGAGAACTCGACTTGCCAATTAAATGAGAGATTCTCGTTTTCTCGACCGTTGATTGGGCAGACGGCGGACGAACGGGCTGTGAGCTGTTGCAGCTTTTCAAGGCCACGTGGGGGCGGGCCCAGGATCACACCTGTTGCTTATTGGTTAGCTGCCCCTCCTCGCTAGTATGGGCCACACTTATTCTCTTCACTGCAGCTTCCTGAGCCAACCCTTTGGGAGGCGCTTGCGTCGCCCTCACTACAGTCCCGGAGGGGAGGGGCATAGAAGGATTTGTGTGTGCTGCTGCTGTATGTGTTTTTTCTACCGATGATGTTTAGGACATAAATTGCAACATGCCCGTAAAGGTCAGTAAAAACACGTCAAGAATAATTACAATATGAAAAACTCATAAAATGCCATTTGTACGTTAGTTGAAACGAACTTGTAAAGAATAGCCAGTGAACAAACATAGCATTCGAAGAGAGCATACACACAACAGACGGCGTGCCATCCATCCACATGTATTGAGCCAAGAAAACACATAGTCTGTTGGAAGATTAAAGATCATATAAAACGCATGAACGAACATGCGAGTAGTTTGCAAACGTAAACTGAACAAGAGAGGAGCGGGAGCGGGGCGAGGGCGAGCGAGCGCGGCAGCCTGCAAAGCAGTCCCAAAACGCTCGTGCGTCGTGGCTGGCCTTGATGAGTACGCGCGGCAGACATGTGTTTCCACTTATCGCGCCCGCGTCTGGGCACGATAATTGGAAACACATGTTTGCCGCGCGTACCCATCCCAAAAAGGCCAGCCACGACGCACGAGCGTTTTTGGGACTGCTTTTCAAACTCGCTTACTAAAAGTCTTCGCCTCTAAGCAGCGCTTGCGCGCTACTCGAGGCTCGACCTAAAAAGTGCTCTTTCATTTATTTACCTTTCATTCAATTATATTGGGATGGTCCAAATGTAGCCCACATTTGGGAAAGAATATCTCCAATCCTGTCAGAAGCCTCAGACAGGCTGGCATTAGCCAATCAGAATCAGCGCTGCATCAGTGATGGAAATAGGTTATGGGCCTGCGCATCATTGGTGCACTGATGCCTGGATATAGCGCCGCGATTCCACAATGCCTTTGCCGCCATCTTAGCGATGACGAGACAGGTGACGTGGCATGCACGCCCATTCCAGGAAAGAGACGGTTAATTTGATTCTGCAGTGAAAACAGTTGCCTGTGCGGGTGGATATGAAAATGATATTTCCACTGAGTGCCAAGCAGCCTTCGCGTCGGTGCTGCCTGGCATGTCTTTTATCCCCTAATTAAACCCCTGAGTGCCGTGCCAGAAAGAGGAGCCGCCTGCACTGGGAGGCTGCATAGTGCTTCCCGTAAGGCAGCCCAGGGACTGGCGGCAGGGGGTCTGCCGGGGGGGGGAGAGGGGGGGCAGGCGAGGCTGCCCCTGCAAGGAGCAGGCACGGTCAGACCACCGACACGACCACTGAGGGTGCCACTCCTGGAGGCCACGGCAGAGCCACTCACGAGAGTGCTCTCACAGAGGAGTGTGCCCTGTGTATGAAGTAATGGTGAGCGGGCAAGAGTGAACTGGAACTGATGCAGGGAAGAGGGAGGTTTAGTGAAAGAGAGGGCCAAGAAAGAGCAAAAGGTTGGAGAGGGTGGCAGAGAGAGAAAGAGCGACGAGGGGGTGGTGAAAAAGAGAGAATGAACGACGGGAGGGCGTCGTGAAAGAACGAGTGGACGGGGGTGTCGAGAGAGAAGGAACACCGAGAGGGGGGGGGGGGTCGAGAGAGATCCAACTGTGAGAGGGATCGAAAGAGGATCCTGAATTGCAGACCACCATGAGGCAGGCAGCCCACCCTACCCAACTTGGTGCTCAACTGAGCGGGCTAGCGCTAGGAGAGCCTAGTATTAAAAATATGTATTTGGGCAGCCACGCAGAGGAAACAGAAAGAGCGTGGCTGCCATTATTAAAAATAAATCCTGCGGCACGCTGCACTGCTAATGATCGAGCGCTGCGTGTGGCCCCATTGTAAAAGTGAAAGTGCGCATCGCGTGCTGCAAATACAAAAATACGAAATTAGAAGACGGCTACACATTATACAAAAGCACATTCACAAACACCCATTACACGAATGGTAAAAAAAAAGTGCTTACCCAATAATTAAAAGTCTCAGTGTACTGCCGCAAGTAAAAAATCCAGTCCGGGTGGGCGGGGCCAAAAGGAGACAGGGCGGTAACAAGGAGGGACTAAAAAGCCTCACTCCCAATGGAAAGCCAGGGTTTACCATGCGCGATGATGCAAGCCAATGGAAAGAAGGGGCGGAGCCTAGACTCCACTTCTGAAATTGGCTTGATTACAAGAAGCCTCGCAGAGCGGGCAACGCATGCGCGCTGCAACGCTAGGCAAGACCTAAAAACCAATCCAGTTTTTGTTTTTTTAAAGAGTACAAAAACCCACAGAATGTGCTAAGTACCTTGTTGCTGTGACTGGTGTAGTCTTACATTGTAATGTAGACAAACAACTTCATGTTTAATCTTACTGATAAATAAGATTACGAACCTGGTCTGAGTCAGTGGTACAGCTGATTATAAGAGTGCAGTCCACAGTATGTAAAATTATCAGACTGAACTTGAGGCAGATTCTGCAACTACGTTGATTTCCATTTGGTCAAACGCTACACATAAACAGCAGGCATGCACACACAACTTCTTCAATTGACTCACATTTTTCTTATCCACAAAGCTCATGACTTGAGAACATACGGATTTATTTTAGAAAGCAACAAGTATTAACTTTCCCAAAGGAAATGTAATTATTAACTCAATCTCTTGACTCATGCACTAGGTACGTGAAATCAAGATAGTTAATCAGTTACATTTGGGAAGAACTTTAAAATTCAGCAACCAGTAATTAAATAAGTACTCATCTAAAACACAGGATATATATCGAAGTGAATTTTCAATATTTTTCCCACATGGTCTGAAAATATGGTAGCTCAACCGCCCCTCCTCCCCCCCCCCCCCCTCCCCCCTTTCTACCCACCAGATAGAAATGACATCTGATATTCACATGCTCAGTCCTGGCCAATACAAGCCACCCTTAAACTGCAGCAATTAAAATAAAGGTAGAAAGTTTTGGTCTCAAATACCATGTCTGCCAGTTTGCACCTTTCTGCTGTGTGATGCAGTTTGAGTGACTTGAAGGGCTTTCATGCACATCACTTTATAACACTGAAAAACACCAAACCCACCGACATACAGAGCATGCATGAACACGTATCCAAATTGACAAGCAAAGACTATTTAGCTTTTGGCAAGACTGACAATGTTGATAGGTCAAGGAATTTGTAACATGCTCACCTGTTCTAAAGTTGCAGCAAAACCCTGTCGGTCAGACACGTACGGCAGCCCATGGACTAACCCCACTTTTTCCGTCATCTGGTTAGCCATATCAGTCAATGTGTCTGGTTGCACTGTGCAAGGAAACAATATTTAGGTTGACTATTCAGTTCAGTACTTGAGAATGTAATAGACTTCATGGCAGTGGATGGCAACTTCTAAGTAATATAGTACAAATGTCTCAATATGTTCATTTAACCCTAAAGGTGTGTACTTCTTAAGGAGCGCATCTAAAACTAACATTTAGTGATACATTATTAAAAAAAGCCATTCCTTCATTTTGTAAAATATATCACAGCTCTCTGTTTCAGGCCGAGGAGAAGGTTCTGGGACCGCAGCAGCCACTGTACCACTTTCAAACCCTTTTGGGGCCCAGATCACTGACTGCTGACATTTCCAGGAATTGAAATCCAAAATCCAATTTTTAAAGTTGAATTGAGTTTCTTTCCACATAAAAGTGAAGCGGAATGGAATCCGTGTAAAATTCTGCTCTATTGGAAAAGGTACTATTCCAATTATAACTTTAGGAAAAGCTACTTCTATTCTGCTTTGTTTATTATTTATGCTGCCTGATAGCCACTTTAGAGAGCGTGCATAGTGAAATGTTAAAAAGGGGATGGAGGGGCACTGTCATACAGTGAAAGGCAGAAGCAATCCAAGACAGATGATTTGCCTGATACAAAAGGAGATTTCAAGCCTTTTTGGAACTTCCCTTGGTGGGTTTCCAAAGTGGAGAAGTGGTGGAATGGAATGCTGTAGTATAGAGGTTTACACAAAACGCTCTACCCCAAAATATGTGCAACTCGGTGGATAGACTGAAAGCTGAATTTAGACATCTGGAGAAGAGGTAAGGTAGCAGATGTTTGGCAAAGTAGTGAGCCACCAACTAAGCTGGGGCATGGGAACTAGGAAGTGACGTGATTTCCACCATTACATTAATGAGCAGCCAGTGATATAACATCAGCGCCAGAAGGATGTTGGGCGAGTATTTCAAGTCCTGGGATGAGGCCGACTGCATGATTTTCATCTCATTCGAGCAAGCATATGGTATTGGATGAAAAAAGATGCCTCCGTTGCTGTTGCAACAGTCAATACGAACAATGACTAGTGAGAGCAGCAGGGTAATCAGCCTAGGGGGAAGTGGCAAAATGAGGATTCCGGAGGAAGGGTATATGTAAGAATGGGTGTTAAGTGGATCAGTTGACTTGCGGTGTATATAACCACAAATCTGCAGGTCTTTGAGTTGATGTCCTGAGGTGAGGGTTGATGGGAGAGGGTTGGAAAGGGCTTAGATTTTCTGCAGAAGTGCCACATTTACGAGTGTGTCCTGATCCAAGAAACATGACCTCTATCTTTGAGACTTAAAGGAAAAGACACTGCATTTTTGGAAATACACTGGAAGTCAATGTCTTGACGGCAACCCCAAAGTTCCTTGGATACATTGATATATATGTTGGCTTTCACCTGAATATAAATGGTAAGCCAAGGTGTAAATGGAGGTTGATCTTCGGTGGCACCAAGTAGACCCAGAAGATGGATGGGTACCGCGAGAATCCTTATGACATTACATGAGTGATTTTAGTGAGGGCAGAGGGAGCAATGTAGCTTTACCTGGTGAGATGTTCAACATAAGGTAAACCAAGGACAGTTCCTCCAACTCTGCTAGTAAACTAAAGTGGCTGAGAAGGAGGATCCCTGTGCAATACAGCGGAATCAGTTTCGCATGGAACGGATACAAAATTGACGAATCTGCGCAGAATTTTGCAGACTGTTGATTTTGCCACAGGTTTTATGGAAACTCGATATTCCAGAATCTGGCTTTTGTTGGGTAGTACGGTTCCCTTATGTATTATTTTACAATGTTAACTAAGCTTTTAAAAGACAAACATCCCAAATAGCATTTGATAAGTGCAAATTAGTTTGCCATGATTTTAACATTCTTAAAATTATGTACAAGGTCACTGTTGGTTACATCATAGAGTGTACATGGACACAAGCTTGAAATTCTTAATTTGCTTGGTGCCTACTTACTGATAACACTGGAATCATAGCAACAGTAACACAAAGGAATAAACAGAAGATTGTCCCATTGGCTTTACTGCAAATGCACAAATACCTGAACGGCTGGCTGCATTTCAGAACGGACGGGAACAGGCTCGATCAACAAAGATCTTTCCTAGAGACGGTGTGACCTACACATCAGATCTCGGGAGCATTTCAAATCTACACACAGAAGATTCTTTGAGACTCAGGGACAATATCTGCTGGCTATGTGCACTTGAGGTAGGAATGCAAATGGCCTTGTTTCTTCCTGCGTTCAAGGGAACAAAGAAGTGTTTCCAATATTTAATTGGGTGCCATTATCTGCAAAAGATTCTGCAGATTGACCACTGTTAGTAATGGAGATATTTGTGAGGGAGGTCAACTGCTAAAATTGTGATCATTTTGTGGTGGAGAGGTGGTTAGATCTTTGCTACTACAGACGGTTATTAAAGGGAATCTGCCAGTTTTAATTCTGGGTCAAAAGACACTACTTCTAGGGAAGAACTAAAAAGAAGTTACATCAACCTAGCTTCCCAAACACTCGCTGTTTACAGCTTGCAAGACCTATACTGAAACAGTGGCATGACATGAGTCTACAAGCAAAGAGACCGTTCACACATTAGGATCACTAACATTTGTGCTTTTAAATGACTTGTTCTCTCTATGCAGATTTCCCAGTGAAGCGCCACACTAGCAAAAGATTCAAACAAACGCAACATTATTTGTGCTACCACAACACAAACAAACATTAAACTCACCTCTGATTCCGCTATCACATATCCATATCAGATCGTACTTGGCTACATCGTACCCTGGCATTAAATTATTTATTTTGGGATTAATGCCAACTTTTTTCCCACCTGTGGATTTAACCATGTATTCTCAGTTAGAAGCATTAGTAATAAAGAAGCATTTCAAACTTTTAAAAAACTGTTTTTCTGCAAAAACGTTCCCTTAAACAGTAAAACCAATGCACATGTGCAACGACTTTATAGTATCAGAGCCCCTCCAATAAACGCTCGGTTCACACAGTTTCTCTGCCAATCGATTGCTACAGCACTAACAGGTCACAGAGCTTAGTTAAAGGTAAAAAAAACATGAAATCTAGCTTCTTGCAGAGCGACACACCAAAAAAAGCCCTAAAGCAGTAAGCGAAAAAAATCAGAAGAGGGAAAACCTGTTGAATTGTTTTACTCAATTAACAAGTAAGAACTGCTTACAAAGCACTAATCCTAGTACATGTCTGCATCATGAAAATCGAAACAGAAAATATGTGTAAAATTACAGGCCTCCAGGCATCAGGCCAACTGGAGTAGCAGAAAGCTCTGTCTTGCCCTGTTAAAACCCGCGGTAGCTCAGCCAAGAAGCATACTTACCTATAAATAATCTTGCATCTACATGTGGATATTTGCCAAGTAGCTTTTTACACACATCGATAGCTGGATCGTCATGATCTTGTACACAGAGGAGTATTTCAAACTGAGGAGAAAATGGAGAAAATAGATTTTGAGATGAATATGCATTTTAAAGAGGCAGTTACTTGTAACATTCCTTCTAAACACCCACTATAGACGTGCCTTAATTGTAACAGTAGCTCAAACCATATTTTGAATTAAGAACGAGATTAACTTCGTTTCTCATCCAAAAAATGGCCGATGTGCATTCGCTGCTTGCAGCAAAGCTCAGAAGCACAAAAGTTACAGCTTATATTTCTGTACAACGGTCTCGGCTTTAGTAACTAAAACCAAGCCGTTGGTTTGGGGCCATTTCACGTTACGATGTCTGCAAACTTCCAATTTGGTAGAAAATCAATACCAAACTTTATAAAATGAAATGTGCGGTTAGGTAAAACAGGAGTTCTTGCTATAAAATACCCTGCATTAAGTTACTCCTGCATATAGACCACGCGGGTAGCCTATGTTAGAGACTTGTTGATCTCTCCTATGAGGACATACCTATGAACTAGTAGCACTACACTACTAGCAAGGGCGGAATAGAGTCCCTCGGAGCTCATACAAGCGAGCACCGAGGAAGCTGATGAGCAGGCAGTATTGCAGCGTAAAGCGTGCAAAAAATATTTACTATACGGTTACTCTCATTTGTTCCTCTAACCGTACTGGGCCCTTTACGATTAGACAAACCGCAGCGCTTCCATTTACCACAGAGGCACTAATCCTCTGAAGAATCTTTCTCTGCCGATAAAAGGGGTGGAAATTAGGGGGACCAAACGCCATGTTAGCTGTCCTGCAGCCATTTCCAGCAAAAGGCTGCACCCGTCCTCAGGAGGATATCTGCGGGGTCCACAGGGCGCTCTTCCCCCCCATCAAAGGGGGTTGGGGGAGGCACTGACTGTGGGTGACGTCACCCCTTTGTAATGTGACTCCTGGAGGCATCTCTGCCTCTGCACTCGTGTCTATAACGTCATGGGAGCAGAGGCAAAGTCTTTCCTCATTTGCCTGGGGTCCAAACCCCTTCATTTGCATGACGTCATGACCCCAGAGGTGAAGACACAGGCGTATTGTGGAAGTGGACACTGTGGAACTCTGGGCAAACTGGCTAATAAAGCCTCTATAATGTAAATGCATCTATGCTACCGTACAATTATCTGTACAGTGAAATTCTATTATTTCTGTGGTGTTGTGGAGATTTCAGTTTTATGCAAACATCTTTTACTTCTACTCCGGCAGCAGAAAAAAATAGTTAAAAACAGTAGAAATAATTGGAGCCTGAACACGCAGTGTGTGTACACAAGTCATTCCAGAACCTTGCCTTCATTTTGTTGTTCTGTTTATTATTCTCGGTAGTGGCGAGCTTCAATCTTTCTTTACTATTCTTAATATTTCTTTTCAGATGTTGGTAGGAGAGTGTTTTATTTTCAGATTGTGGTATGTTTGTATTACTAGTAGGCTTTGGCTTATGAGTAACACCTTTAAAAAATGTGAAAATGAGAAGGTATGAGCGAAATGGTGGTGTACTGGTAAAGTGCTTTCCTTTTTTGCTGTGATCGAGGTTGATTTGTTTTCCATTTTCTTAATACCTTTACTGTGTGTGAACTGGTTGGTCACGGAGGCCGCAGTGTGCACAGAACGTGGCCCAGTGAGCAAAAGTGTGTGTGATGCACGTCACTGACAGAGAGAGGGAAAGTGGGTGTCTGCACTTGGGTCATTATGAGGCATTTTCACTGGAGTGTTATGGCCTGTGTGCATTTTTGAAACCTCTGTTTATCGAGGCAAGAATGTAGAGGATCCCAGGACGCATGTGGCTCACTTTTGAGCATACTGCGAACGGTCCCACAATCTCACTTTTAGGTCTGGGTTTTGACACTGCAGCTGTGAAGCGGATCTACAGCTTAAAATACACAGAGGGCGCTTTATGTGGACCCTTTCAAACACCGGATTTCCAGAGTCTTTCAACAATTGGCTAGTTGAGACTTTGTCAATCGCCTGTTGCTTAACCCAAATGAGTGTTTTTCTCTCACTCAATGATAATGGCTATTTAGGTGGATCCTTCCACTCCTCTCCAGTGCTAACTTAGAGGTGCACAAGTCACTCAAAGCTAGATCCAGGCTCGAGCCTGAAGCCTGGCTCAGCTCGAGGCCCAGTTGGACTCTCGAGCCCACAACGAGCCAAGCTTTCAAGTGACTTCTGCCTGCCACCCTCCCTCCCTCCCTCTACCCAGGATGTGGCGTTACGTCCGGAGCTACTGACTTTGGAACTGGGGAACCAGGTTCGAGGCATCAGTTCAACATCCTGTTATTCTGGGCAAATCACTGATTCTCCCTGTGCCTATAAAGAAATCACTGTGACCTTGTGTAATGGTGCTCACTAAAGCACTCCAATACTTTTGGTTCAAGTTTGTGCTAAATGAAAACTGGAAAAAAATGCACAAAGAGGTAAAAACAAAGAGTTAACATACAAAAGGAAAGACAAATAGATACTTATTTGGTGGCTGATTTGTACAAATTGAAACCAGAGAACATGGTTTACCCGTGTGATCTTAGGCAATTATTTTATTTCACCCAAACTCCTTTTTCTTCATTATTGCTTAAGAAAGCATTTTCAAATATGTGAGTTCAGAATACTAGTTGTAAGAAACCTATTGTGTTTGAATTAATAATTGCTCTATAATAATCTGGGCCATGTGTAGGGTTTACATGACAGCTGTCTTGTCTTTTAGTTCACTAATCGTTCATGCTTAAAAACGATCACGTTCAATAAAAAAAAAAAATAACTAGGTGTGCCAGGCACAGGCTGGGTCAGTGTACCCCATCAGAAGAATGAGCTGCCCCCCAGTGAAGCCGCAAACCTGTGCCTGCCCCGAGGGCAGTGCATCAGTTAAAGGTGGACAGCCGTTTGAAGTCACCTGTCCACCTTTCACTGTGCATGTGTCAAACAGCTTACATTTAAAGAGGTGGGGAGGGGGCAGAGATCCTCCTGCAGCCATTTCCAGCAAAAGGCTGCACCCGTCCTCAGGAGGATATCTGCGGGGTCCACAGGGCGCTCTTCCCCCCCCATCAAAGGGGTTGGGGGAGGCACTGACTGTGGGTGACGTCACCCCTTTGTAATGTGACTCCTGGAGGCATCTCTGCCTCTGCACTCGTGTCTATAACGTCATGGGAGCAGAGGCAAAGTCTTTCCTCATTTGCCTGGGGTCCAAACCCCTTCATTTGCATGACGTCATGACCCCAGAGGTGAAGACACAGGCGTATTGTGGAAGTGGACACTGTGGAACTCTGGGCAAACTGGCTAATAAAGCCTCTATAATGTAAATGCATCTATGCTACCGTATAGGTGATTTCTGAAGAAGAGTGTGGTGTTTTTAAGAGTTACGCCTGCAGGGCAAAAAAGCTTGCCAGGATCTGGTGAGAAGCCTAGCATTGGAAAGCAGCTGTAATACGGATGCTTCACGGTAGTTTATGTATCCAGTGCAATACGTTTTTAGTGAGGGGGAATAAACAAGCATTGGCGAAGCTAATAGGTCTTGCCTATGTGAGATCTAGTTGCTTTGCCAATGTTTCTTAGCCATTTTGAAACATGGATCAAGGTAAAGAAAAAAAGCTGTATGACAGCCAGCGTTGACCGCGTCATAGTTATATATAGAGGCAATGAAAGTACGTCTTTTGGCGTATGAAGAGAAAATCAAACAACGGAAACACACCAAATTCAACAGAGACGCTCAAGACTATGAGCAGGGCAAGATTCTCACGTTTGCCCGAAAATTTGACGCACCACGCAGAGCCTTAAGAAGCAATATCAATCGCAGAATGGTGGAACATAGAGAAACCTCTGAGTCAGACATAACTACGGACAATGAACAGTCCGGTGAAGATAGTACGGACTCCCGTGCTCAACTGCCTGGGTGCTCCCATTTTCACGAGGAGTTCCAGCTCATGAGACAATCTCAAGAGGCAGACCCCCAGAACAAGTACGACAAAAAACTCAACCAAAACGAGACAGGGGGGGAGGGGGGTGGCAGCAACAGGTGGAAACCTAGGAGTAGCCTCGCGAACACGGAGCAAAAGAGGTGCGAGAAAGTAATGTCTCCAGAAGATTTGACAATAATAAATTTGACACCAAAAAAACTTACTAAAACAGAGGAAATGGCTCTAAAGAAAGGACTCACATTTTGCTCAACACAAGGCTTAGAGTATACACAAGCACGGATAGACCTGTATCTTTTTACAAGAAAATTAAAACTCCAGAAGTTTTTTAAAATCAGAGGATTACAAGGACAAGAAATAAGAGACAATACAACGTTAATGTTGAATCCGTCTACAGATGTCCTAACTGGGGATGATCTTGCAATACTACAAGCATGTGATAGGCAAATGGTCTTGGAAAATATTGAAGAAGATGCCGTTTCTATCTCTGCAATTGAAAGTCTAGGAATAACACAGAGAACAGTTAAAACAAGCTTTAAACCAAAGTCGACCTTCATACCTCCAATGAGCTTTGACACAATTGATGTATTTGAGGAAACAGTCACAAAAGATCTAGTGAAATTAAGACAACAGGAATTTGGAAGAAAGAATGTGACCAATATGAATCTTACAATGGAACAAAAAAGAGCAATTGCGGACATTGAAAAAGATCCAAACATTGTCTGCAAACCGTCTGATAAAGGGGGAAATACTGTTCTTATGACAGCAGATTTCTACTGCAAAGAAGCTCTAAGACAGTTATCAGAAAATACATGCTATGTAAAAATTACTAAGGATGAATATAATAACAGCATCCAAGAATACCATTTGCTGATTCAGAAATGGCATGACAAAGCAATGATCAATACGGATGAATTTAAATTTTTGTCATGTCCCTACCCAGTAATTTCTACATTTTACCTTCTTCCAAAGATTCACAAAGTTGCTATGAAACCCCCTGGTCGCCCGATTATATCATCCAAGGGATGTCTGACTGAGTCCATGTCACAATATATAGACTTTTTTCTTGCAGATTTTGTTAAATTATTACCATCGTACATTCGTGACACTAAAGATTTCATCAGAGCAATTTCCCATATACCGTGGGAATCTGACATGTTGATGATTGTACTTGATGTGACAAGTCTATATACTTGTACAAGTCATGAAAATGGTGTTAGAGCGATTCACTACTTTCTCAAAGGCAGATCTTTGAAATACACTCAACATAATGAAATGTTGATAGAGTTTCTCATTTTCTGCCTAACAAATAACATCTTTCTTTTCCAGAAACAACACTATAGACAGATCTAAGGTACGGCGATGGGCACCTGCTTCGCCCCCAGTTACACGAACTTGTTCGTGGGCTGGTGGGAGAAGCAGGTGGCCTGGGCTGAATGTAACAACTACTGGGTCTCGTCTATAGTGGGCTGGTATAGGTACATTGACGACCTTTTTATTCTCTGGAAAGGTTCCCGTATTGAGGCAGAAACATACATCAAGGAACTTAACAGTAACACAGTGAATCTCCATTTCAGTGGGCACATTAGTGCAACTGAGGTGGAGTTCCTTGATCTCAGGGTTTATATACAAGATGGGGAAATTTGCACATCACTGTTTAGGAAGATAACAGCGGGAAATTCAATCCTTCAGGCCCACAGTAACCATCCTAAATCCCTAAAGAACAGGGAACTTCTTAGACTTAAGAGGAACTGTACTAGAGAGAATGATTTTCAAAAAGTAGCAGGGGAGGCCATAGATAGGTTCATCGTGAGAGGGTATTCACCTTCATTACTACAGAAGACCTTAAGTAGAGTTGAAAAGATCTCAAGATATACTCTTTTAAAAGATAAAATACAGCCCAGTATGAATCAAGGGGAGACACCGAGATTCATTACAACATTCTCTTGCGACTCTAATACTGTAAGGTCAATTATCTCACTGAATTGGCATATTCTTAAATGCGACACAGTGATTGGAAAGAGTCTTGCTGACCACCCGCAAATCACTTATAGGCGTTGTCGGTCCCTCAGAGATACTCTAGTACGTAGTCATTTTGAAGGGATTGCATTTAACCCTAGAATAGGTAACCTCACTGGATTCTTTCCCTGCTCAAAGTGCAAAGCCTGTAAAAATAGCCCCAAAACCCTCACATATGAGATTCCAGGAAGAAAACAGTTGCACCATTAATAAATTTCTGACCCGCACTACTCCCTATTGTATCTATTGTTTAGTCTGCCCTTGTAGAAAGTGCTACATAGGCAGCACGATACACCCAGCGAAACAAAGAATTTTAGAACATGCCAGAGCTATCGAAAAGCATGATTTCACGTACCCTGTGGTGAGACAGTTTGCCCAGTTTCATCATAGTGATAGATATCTTCTGAGATTTTACTGCATAGATCACATTCGCACAAGAACGGGGAGGCAACAGAGAACTTAAACTACGCAGGCTAGAATCCCGATATATAGTTGACTTGCAGACCAAAGCTCCCCTAGGATTAAATACCGAGGAAGAGCTAGCGATTCATCTGGGATAAGGTACACTCTGATGTTCATAAACTTATGCGGTTGTGCTGTATTAGTTTATCAATTTCCAGTAAATGAGCAACTGTGGTTACAAAGGAGCTTTCCTATTAAACAAACGTTATCAGTTAAATTATATACATTTTCTCATGAATTAAGAAATTTTATCTAAATCAAGCATGTTCTTAATAAGAGGCATAATGTGCAGATTACGAATTAGGAGTAATAATCTTTATTTTTCTTGTGCTTCTATTTGATTGCCCATTCAGGGCTCAATTGTGTTGGTTGTTAAAAATACAAACCGTCCCTTTCCTGCATATCACTGTGCATAATCACCCTGATTATTGGCTGGTTTCTACATAATTGAGATCAATATGATTGATCAACTGTCTAACTGTGATGATTTTTAAACTGTTTCGGAGACCATTTTGTATTTAAATGAATTAATAATTATTAATTTAACAGGGTGCTATGAGGAAATCAATAGGCACCTTTATGATGTATATTTACATTTGGTTTTATATTAGTTTGTTATTGTGCATTGACTTAATGATTATGTACAAAGATAAATATTTTTCCAGCCTAACCAGGGTTACAGTAATTGCTCATACAGAGCCAAATATTTATCATGCAGTGATTGTATATATGTATATATTACATTTGGTTGCCTCCTACGATTTGTATTCACTCCAAGATGGCGCTGGCAGGCTAAACAGTATGTTAGTCCTTTGATTATGTTGCCGCCAAGGAAGCGAGCACCGGATATGAATGCTGTCTTGTTTCTATGTTTATTCAATTATTTAAATGCACTTTCACCCCGTTCCCACTCACAGTGGAAAAATGCGCTACGCCGAAACGCGTCCTGTCCCGCTTTATTTTTCGGTAAAATAAAGAACCGAGTTTACCCCTGGAATTGTGTGCGGTCGTCTTGTTTCCTTCTGGAGACGAGTTTGGGAGCTGATATATATATATTTTTTTAGGTCTCGCCCTGAAGCCAGCGCTTGCGCTGGTCTGGGCGAGACATTTTGTAAGTGGGCATTTAGAAATGCGACCACTTTTTTTTGGGCTTGCCTAGAGCGTGCGAGTACGCGCACAATGACGAGCAGAGGCGCCATATGGCTTTCCTCTCTCGTCATGGTGCGCGCACATCGCACACCATTTGCCAGCCTGCTTGCACGTGCACAGCTGCTGCTCGCACTCCCTCCTCCCTTCCCCCTCCCTTTTCGTGAGCTTTGATCAAGCTGCTCTGCTGCTGGCATTCCCCCCTCCCTTCTCGCCCAGCCCTTCTTGTCTAACTTTCTCTCTCTCTCTCGCCTGCCTCTGCTGCTGGCATTCCCCCCTCCCTTCTCGCTCAGCCCTTCTTGTCTAACTTTCTCTCTCTCTCGCCTGCATTGGGTCGAAATCTGATTATGGAAAACAAGCACTGGTCGCCCAAAACGAGTTCCGTGCCCACCACCCTCTACCTCTCTCTCTCTGCCTCTCTCTCTACCTCACTACCACTCTACCATCTCCTTCTACCTCTCCACCTCTCCACCTCTCCACCTCTCCCTCTCCACCTCTCCCTCTCTACCTCTCCCTCTCTACCTCTCCCTCTCTACCTCTCTCCCTCTACCTCTCCCTCTACCTCTCTCCCTCTCCCTCTCTCCCTCTACCTCTCTACCTCTACCTCTCTACCTCTACCTCTCTACCTCCCCCTCTCCACCTCTCCCTCTCCCTCTCTACCTCTCTACCTCTCTCCCTCTACCTCTCTCCCTCTACCTCTCTCCCTCTACCTCTCTCCCTCTACCTCTCTCCCTCTACCTCTCTCCCTCTACCTCTCTCCCTCTACCTCTCTCTCTCTACCTCTCTCTCTCTACCTCTATCTCTCTCTACCTCTCTCTCTCTCTCTACCTCTCTCTCTCTCTCTACCTCTCTACCTCTCTCCCTCTACCTCTCTCCCTCTACCTCTCTCCCTCTACCTCTCTCCCTCTACCTCTCTCTCTCTACCTCTCTCTCTCTCTACCTCTCTCTCTCTCTACCTCTCTCTCTCTCTCTACCTCTCTCTCTCTCTCTACCTCTCTACCTCTCTCTACCTCTCTCTCTCTACCGCTCTCTCTCTACCTCTCTCTCTCTCTACCTCTCTCTCTCTCTACCTCTCTCTACCTCTCTCTCTACCTCTCTCTCTCTACCTCTCTCTCTCTATCTCTCTCTCTACCTCTCTCTCGCTCTCTCTACCTCGCTCTCTCTACCTCGCTCTCTCTACCTCTCTCTCTACCTCTCTCTCTCTCTCTCTCTCTCTCTCTCTACCTCGCTCTCTCTACCTCTCTCTCTCTACCTCTCTCTCTACCTCTCTCTCTACCTCTCTCTCTACCTCTCTCTCTACCTCTCTCTCTACCTCTCTCTCTACCTCTCTCTCTCTACCTCTCTCTCTCTACCTCTCTCTCTCTACCTCTCTCTCTCTACCTCTCTCTCTCTACCTCTCTCTCTCTACCTCTCTCTCTCTACCTCTCTACCTCTCTCTCTCTACCTCTCTCTCTCTACCTCTCTCTCTCTACCTCTCTCTCTCTACCTCTCTCTCTCTACCTCTCTCTCTCCACCTCTCCACCTCCACCTCTCCCTCTCCACCTCTCCACCTCCACCTCTCCCTCTCTACCTCTCTCCCTCTCTCCCTCTACCTCTCCCTCTCCCTCTCTCCCTCTACCTCTCTCCCTCTACCTCTACCTCTCTCTCCTCTACCTCTCTCCCTCTACCTCTCTCCCTCCACCTCTCTACCTCCACCTCTCTACCTCCACCTCTCTACCTCCACCTCTCCACCTCCACCTCTCCACCTCCACCTCTCCACCTCCACCTCTCCACCTCCACCTCCACCTCTCCACCTCTCTCCCTCTACCTCTCTCCCTCTACCTCTCTCCCTCTACCTCTCTCCCTCTACCTCTACCTCTCTCTCTCTACCTCTCTCTCCCTCTACCTCTCTCCCTCTACCTCTCTACCTCTACCTCTCTCCCTCTACCTCTCTCCCTCTACCTCTCTCCCTCTACCTCTCTCCCTCTACCTCTCTCTCTCTACCTCGCTCTCTCTCTACCTCGCTCTCTCTCTACCTCGCTCTCTCTCTACCTCGCTCTCTCTACCTCGCTCTCTCTCTACCTCGCTCTCTCTCTACCTCGCTCTCTCTCTACCTCGCTCTCTCTCTACCTCGCTCTCTCTCTACCTCGCTCTCTCTACCTCGCTCTCTACCTCTCCACCTCTCCACCTCTCCACCTCTCTCCACCTCTCCACCTCTCTCCACCTCTCTACCTCTGTCCACCTCTGTCCACCTCTCTCTACCTCTGTCCACCTCTCTCTACCTCTGTCCACCTCTCTCTACCTCTGTCCACCTCTCTCTACCTCTGTCCACCTCTCTCTACCTCTGTCCACCTCTCTCTACCTCTGTCCACCTCTCTCTACCTCTGTCCACCTCTCTCTACCTCTGTCCACCTCTGTCCACCTCTGTCCACCTCTCTCTACCTCTGTCCACCTCTCTCTACCTCTGTCCACCTCTCTCTACCTCTGTCCACCTCTCTCTACCTCTGTCCACCTCTCTCTACCTCTGTCCACCTCTCTCTACCTCTGTCCACCTCTCTCTACCTCTGTCCACCTCTCTCTACCTCTGTCCACCTCTCTCTACCTCTGTCCACCTCTCTCTACCTCTGTCCACCTCTCTCTACCTCTGTCCACCTCTCTCTACCTCTGTCCACCTCTCTCTACCTCTGTCCACCTCTCTCTACCTCTGTCCACCTCTCTCTACCTCTGTCCACCTCTCTCTACCTCTGTCCACCTCTCTCTACCTCTGTCCACCTCTCTCTACCTCTGTCCACCTCTCTCTACCTCTGTCCACCTCTCTCTCACCTCTGTCCACCTCTCTCTACCTCTGTCCACCTCTCTCTACCTCTGTCCACCTCTCTCTACCTCTGTCCACCTCTCTCTACCTCTGTCCACCTCTCTACATCTGTCCACCTCTCTCTACATCTGTCCACCTCTCTCTACATCTGTCCACCTCTCTCTACATCTGTCCACCTCTCTCTACACCTGTCCACCTCTCTCTACATCTGTCCACCTCTCTCTACATCTGTCCACCTCTCGCTACATCTGTCCACCTCTCGCTACATCTGTCCACCTCTCGCTACATCTGTCCACCTCTCTCTACATCTGTCCACCTCTCTACATCTGTCCACCTCTCTCTACATCTGTCCACCTCTCTCTACATCTGTCCACCTCTCTCTACATCTGTCCACCTCTCTCTACATCTGTCCACCTCTCTCTACATCTGTCCACCTCTCTCTACATCTGTCCACCTCTCTCTACATCTGTCCACCTCTCTCTACATCTGTCCACCTCTCTCTACATCTGTCCACCTCTCTCTACATCTGTCCACCTCTCTCTACATCTGTCCACCTCTCTCTACATCTGTCCAGCTCTCTCTACATCTGTCTAGCTCTCTCTACATCTGTCTAGCTCTCTCTCTACCTCTATACACCTCTCTACCTCTCGCTACCTCTCTCAAATATAGCTACAACGTCTACGTATAATACGGTACACTAAGTGGCAGCCGCAGCCTAAAATCACTTCTTGTCCTTAAAAAAAAACAATCATTACCATATCCAATATATCTCCCCTTTATGACCTTATAAGTATTTACTTCTGCAGCACAATATCCTTTCGTCAACAACATCAAATGTTGCACAGCTAAACACTTATAAGGTCCCAAAGGCGAGACCTATTGGCTATGCCAATGCTTGTTTTACTTTCAGCCATGCTGCACTGAAGACAGCGCTGCTGTACAATTTGGCTAAAAACACAACATCGACAAAGCCAATAGATCTCGCATAGGCAAGACCCATTGGTTTTCCAAATGCTTGTTTTCATTGAGCAAGCACATCTACACCATTGAACAGGCTACCAACATGTTAAACTAATAGGATCTTAGATATGCAGGCATTGGTGAGGTTTTTGCTGGGTGCTGTGCTCAAAACAGCATTAGAGGATGATCTCTGAATTGTTCTAAGAAATCTTTCGAGTGTTACTGGGTGGCTAGATACATACTATAGAAAGGGTAGTCCTTCAGTGGTACATATCGGCGGGGTGACGCTTGCATTCAGAATACAAAGTCCTGTTCAAGATAAATAAATGTATATATTTTACGTTTTCCAGGAGATGTCTTTTAATCACAGCATACTGCGCACAACTCTACAGGATTCCTTTTGGAATTCCTGAACGTCTGCATTGACTTGAAAAAAACGATCTGTTAATCTGTACGAGTCCTCCACCCCTTTGCTGAAATGTGAGAGCTCTGTGGTATATGTAATGGCAGTTGCCAAGAGCCATGCACTGCTAGAAGGAAATGGGTGAATTGAGGCTTCTTTGTGGACAGCCCTCAAACAAATCACTGTCTCTCGACTTTATGGCAAGGAACATCTTCTGTGGAGACGATGATTTTCGGAGGCATCAGCCAGGCTGATAAACTGATTAGCTTGTCATTATGCCACCATCTCTTTCAATGTACCACATAGAATTATATCTGCATTTTCTGCTCTCGCCAGCAACCAAATGGGGAAAAGCTAATTTAAAAAATACCAGTCTTGTCATGCAGTCCAATATGAACGCACAATTTAAATTAAACAATGACAAAGTTTTCAAAACATGCAATGAAGCAAACGTAGCATGAACACAAACTGTCAAATTTCCCATGCTTCTGTTGCAAAATGAAACCATAAATAGGCGTACAATGTACCAAAAAATCAAAGGCTTTCCGATAGACACGGAGGTACCTTAGCAAGAAGAGGAGGAGGGTAGGTTTCAGTAACAAGAAAAACAAGCGCCCTCGAAGACAGCGCCTGACATTTGACCTCGGTTTCTGAATGCCCATGACGAGATAAGAACAAGATTTACAGGCCTGTTTATTAAAGAAAAGAGTTTGTGGAAGAATACTGTAAACACAGCTTTCGCATGGGGAAGTACGAATTCAAGCTGGACAGCCTAAAGCAAATAATGCCAGCAAACAGGAAGCAAGAAAACGTGAGTTACAAACTACAAAGCCAGTGGCAAGCGACAGGAAGAATGCATTCCCCAAGTCAACTTTCGGAAACTCCACAACATGTCTTTCACATACCACACAGCTTCGCTGTCTGGTATGCCGCGACCTAAAAAGCAGAGGGGTTACATGCCAACGAATAGGTATCCTGTAATAAGTCGAAGGGAGCAAATCAAATGATTGCCTATTATTGTTTCAAAAGGGAGTGAATGTGTTTGCTCAGACTGGGAAAGCTGGATGGTGTGCTTATATCTCAAGGATGGAAATTGTTCAGTGATTTATTTATTTTTAATAAGTAACCCTAGGCGTAGTTCGCGTAGTAGCGCTACGCGAAGTGCACTTCGCACTACGCGAGCTACGCGTAGCACTACGCAAACTGCGTAGTGCGGTAGGAAATGCTGTTCGCAATGATTGCACAGTGCCGGATGCTTGTCCGCACTGTGCAATCATTGCAAACGGCATCTTGCACAGTGCAAGCGGTCGTTTTCTGCCGCTCGAGTAGATTTGTACTTGAGCGGCAGTTCTCAACGTGGACTGGTAGTTTCTCATCGCGAGCAGTCGCGAGCATACACGACCACTCGCAATGAGAAACCTGACCTCCCCGCGTTGAGAATCTCGCCGGGAGGTTTATTTTCCACGCTCGCGATCGGCAACTTGATGTTGCTGATCGCGAACGAGGAAAAAGTCTCGCCGGGATGTCATTTTGCTCGCTCGCGGTCGCCAACTTGACGTTGAGGACCGCGAGCAAGCAAAAAATGCCCGCTACGCTACGCGTTTTTGCACTGTGCTACGTGCGATTCTCGTAGCGCGTAGTTGCGCAAACTACGCAAGCGTAGCGTAGTTTTCCGCCCAGGCCTATTAATAAGCATTGAAAGTGGCTTCAGTTTCCATGGGAAGGAAAACACAATTTACATGCATCCCCTTTGAAAGCTTACTAAAGCACCTAGACATGAATGGACTACATTCAAGGAATGTATTTTTTCAGCAAACGAACAACAGTTAGGTAATACATTTTGAATGACATCCTCTTGATGTAGCAGGGCAAGATAATGTTGAAAGAGCATTTGTGTTAAGGATTCAACTGTTCCAGAACCAGGTTTTTTGGAGGTTCCCAGGTTTCGGATAGTTGCAGAGAAATCACTTCTTTGAATGGCCCAGGACAAGAGATTCTGTTTAAAGAAAGATATAACCCTTTATTACTGTCCGGTTTTGAAGAAAAGCATTGTTCATTAGAACCTTCGGAATAAAGCCTCCATCTTTAAAATCTGCAAAAAAGCCTAGGTCTACAGGATGCCAGAGAGAAGGAATGGCATGAAATATCACTTTGTCCAGTATTCACTTGCTTGAGCCTCAAAAATAGCTTGAGTTCCAAACAGTCACCTTTTACGACAACTCAGGAAGAAATTTTGCCTCACTAAATAGGTGTACTGCACAAAAATCGAAGGTTCTTTTGCCAACTCTGCTAAATCCTTCAAGCTCATGCACCCTGAGTGATAACCGCCTGCTTAACTAGTGCACTGAACACAGACCATCCATACTGCTGAACTAGTGCACTGAAACACAGACCATCCATAGTGAACATCTGCAGCTCCAGTTCTCTCTCACTAAGATTGTCATTGCAAATGCCCCCGTAGTAAGCCCGAAACAACTGAAGTGAAAAGTATTTTTCTGATATAAGAAAACAAGTTACTTACCTGTAACTTTGGTTCTCCAGTATTGGAAGCTTTCATAGATTCCCATGCTTAGAATCATTCCCCGTCGTCGAGATGGGAGTCTCGGTAAAATAAAATAGTAGTAAATCACTATTACAAAAGAGAAACAGGCCTAGGCCTGAACTCATTTTGCAACCAGACCATGTCTTTTTGTAAAAGAGACCAAAAAGAACAGGCAACCAATCAGAGTAGCCTCACCCTCTAGAACCTTGGTGAAAGAACCTCAGCCCCTCAGATTTTCGTGTACGTTGTACAATAATCATGTCGAAAGAGGCTGAGCTTTCCCAGGGAGGAGGGTGGGTCGCATGGGAATCTATGAAAGCTTCCAATACTGGAGAACCAAAGTTACAGGTAAGTAACTTGTTTTCTTACTCCAGTATTGGAGCTTTCATAGATTCCCATGCTTAGAATCAGAGTAGCTAGCAGTAAATATATATATATATATATACACACATTTTGTAATGGAGCATAACCCTTTGATAAATGTTTGTTAAAACATATTTCTACATGAATAATATGCAGAAAGATAGTTACCACTGACTATGCCATAAACAGGGTAATAGCAAATTAATTCAGAAACAAGATAAAATGTGTAAAAGGTAAAAAGAAGGAAGGAGGGATGCAAAGGAAAGCTCACCACTCATTGGAATAGGTTCCTCAGAACTGCTTGGCCCACAGCCGTGTCATCTCGCAGTGAAGCGTCCAGGCAGTAATGTTTCGTGAATGTGTGAGTGCTGCTCCAGGTAGCAGCTCTACAAATGTCTTTAATCTGGACACCAGCAAACAGAGCCGTAGAGGATGCCACAGACCTTGTGGAATGAGCCCGGACTCTACCCTCCAGGGGTTTGCCCGCTGCTGTATGACAGAATCGAATAGCGCTAACAACCCACCGAGCTATCCCCTGTTTGGAAAGGGGAAAACCCTTGCGGGGAGCGCTAAATGACACAAAAAGTTGAGAAGTCTTACGGAAGGACTTAGTTCGGTCTAAATAGAATTTCAGGCACCTCTGTACGTCCAGAGAATGAAGAGCTCTCTCAGCAGAAGAAGAAGGCTGAGGGAAGAAGGTCTTAAGAATCACTGGCTCGTTGAGATGAAAAGTAGAAGGCCCTTTAGGAATGAATTTAGGATTAGTTCTCATGATCACTGTATTGTTTTTCGCTGCCAGGTGCACTTTAATGGAAGAGTGAGCCAACCTGCTTTAGCCAAGGACAGGAAATAAGGAAGAACCTGGTGTGGATGCGACCGGAAAGGATCCAACCCTGCTCCATGACACCAGATGCAGAATCGCTTCCATTTCAAGCGGTAAGTTTTGTTAGTGGAAGGAGCCCTCGCCTGCGAAAGGACATCTTTAACCTCCTCTGGAAGATCTAAGTCCAGAAATTCTCGCTGCTCAGGAGCCAAGCTGAGAGCTGTAACGAGCGAGGATCCGGGTGCCAAACCTGACCCTGAAACATCGTGAGGAGGTGCGGAATCTGCTGCAATGGGTGAGGACGATCCAAGGAGAGAAGGTGAAGTTCGGTGAACCAGAACTGTCTCGGCCATGCTGGAGCTATGAGGATCATCTTGCACGGTTCTGCTTTCATCTTCATGAGCAACCTGGGAATCAGCGGAATGGGGGAAAAGCGTATACAAATGCGCCTGACCAAGCGATCGAAAGCGCATTCCCCAGAGACCCTCGATGGTGTAGCCTGCTGGCGTAAGACCGGCATTTCCTGTTCTCTGGTGTGGCAAACAGGTCTATGGAGGGTCTGCCCCACCGGTGAAAGACTCTGTCCAGCGTAGCTTGATCCAGTTCCCACTCGTGGGTGACCGATTTCAGCCTGCTGAGCCAGTCCGCTTTGTCGTTGAGCACTCCTGGCAAGTGTTCTGCTTTCAGAGAAATTCTGTGCAGGATAGCCCACTCCCAAATCGCCTGGGCTTCTTGTGACAAGGGGAAGGACCTGGTGCCGCCTTCCTTGTTGATGTAATGCATGGCTGTGGTGTTGTCCGTCCGGACAAGAACCGACAACCCCTGCAATCTTGGAAGAAAAGCCTGAAGGGCTAGGCGAATCGCTCGAAGCTCTAAGATGTTGATGTGTAGGAGGCGATGTTCCGGCAGCCAATGACCACTGACCTGCAGATCCTGCAATACTGCGCCCCAACCCTCCAGAGAGGCATCCGTCGTCACCACTTGAGGCGCTGGAGTGTTTACGAAGGATAGACCTTGGGACAAATTCCTTATTCTTGTCCACCAGAGGATGGCTCGCTTCATTGCGTGAGTGATCACTAGCTGGTCGTCGAAAGAACCTGTCACCTGCTTCCACTGCAAGTTTAGGTGCTCCTGCAAGGGACGCATTCTCAGTCTGCAATGAGGTATTAAAGGAATGCATGATGACATCATCCCTAGAAGGGATTTGAATCGGCGAACAGAAAGACACTTTCTTCCTCGCACTAAATGAGCCATGGAAATTAGATTTCTTTGTCTGTCCAGAGATGGAAAAACCTTGTTGAGAGATGTGTTCAAGACTGCTCCCAGAAATTGAACCTTCCTGGACGGAAGGAGAGAAGACTTGGCGTTGTTGAGAGTGAGGCCCAGATTGGAGAAGAGACCAGTGCAAGCATTGACCGCTTCCTCTGCTGCCTCCCTGGACGAAGCTTTTAGCAACCAATCGTCCAGGTAAGGAAAGACCTGGAAATGCTGCTTCCTGAGGAAAGCTGCTACTGGTGCCAGCACCTTGGAGAAAACTCTCGGAGCTGAGCGAAGACCAAACGGCAGCACTTTGAACTGGTAATGGCTCTTGGCGACTGTAAAACGTAGAAACCTCCTGTGGGCCGAATGAATGGGGATGTGGAAATACGCATCCTCTAGGTCTAGAGTGGCCATAAAATCTCCCTTGTTGAGAAGACGTAGAATGTCTTGGAGAGATACCATCCGAAACGATAGCTTCGTGAGATAAGTGTTGAGCTCCCTGAGGTCTAGAATGGGGCGCCATTTCTCCAATGTTTTCTTCACCAGAAAAAATCTGGAATAAAACCCCTTTCCTCTCTGTGAGAGAGGGACCGGCTCCACTGCTCCCTTGATCAGAAGCTGATGGACTTCCAGCCGGAGGAGATGTAGGTGTTTTACGGAGTTGGCGGCAGGGGCCTTGGATGGTGGAAGATGAGTGAACTCCAGAGTGTGACCACACTGAATGATGTTCAGGACCCAACGATCTGTTGTTATACGTTCCCAGTTTTGGAGGTATTGAGATACCCTGCCTCCTACAGATGTCTTGGAGGAAGAGGAGGGCACAGCGCAAAGAGCAAGATCGCCGCTATTGTCTCTTAGGGGCGTCCCGTCCGGGACGATTCTGCTTCCCTCTAGTGTTTGCTCTAGAGAAAGTCGACGTCTGGCCTTGCCTCTGATAAGGACGGTAAGATTGTTGTGTGGAGCCATAAGAGGAGTATCTCTGTTGTTGGTAAGATCCCCTATAGGATGGAGCTCCTCTGCCTCTCGCTCCACGGAATGGCGCTTTTTGTATTGAAGGGTCCCCAAGGACCGAGCAGTCTCCGTATCCTTCTTGATGTTTTGAAGGGTATCGTCTATGTGCTTGCCGAACAATTCCTCTCCGTCAAAGGGAAGATCCAGGATCTTATTCTGGATCTCAGGACGAAACCACGTGGCCTTTAGCCAACCCTGGCGACGAAGCACAGCTGCACCAGCCAGGGACCGGAAAGCTGTTGTGGCAATGTCCATTGCGCAATCGATGACCTCAGTGGACGTAACCTCCCCTTCTTGCAAGATCTTCTTTGCCTCCGACTTGGAAGGATCAGATAACTGGTCCAGGTAAGGCGCAAGGTCACACCACATCTGGCGGTCGTATCTTCCAAGAATTGCTAAAGCGTTCGCAGCTCTGATGACAAGGCTGGCCATGGAGGAGAACCTTTTCCCCGCGTTGTCTAGGCGTCTGCCCTCTTTGTCCGGTGGTGTAGATAACGGCGCTGAAGGATTCCTTGACTTCCTCTGCGCTGCTTGCGAAATGACCGAGTCGGGTCGTGGCTGACCCGTCAAGGAAGCTGGGCTGTCATTTGGAGCCTTATACTTCTTATCCAGACGCGGCAAGACTGGAACTACAGTGGCCGGGTTCTTCATGACTTTAATGCCTTCTTCCCAGACATGCCCCACGATAGGAATAGATCGCACCACTCTCTTACTTGGTTCTTTAAAATCATAAAGAAAGCACTCTGTTTGGAGTGAGGGCATAGCAAGCTCGAAACGTAGAGACGCTCTCTCCATCAATTTGTGAAAACCCCCAATGTCAGCCGGGGGAGAATCAATCGCCGGGCCGGAGAAGCGGGATCAGGGATTACATAATCATCCCATTCATCACCTTGATCTTGATTAACCAGATCTCCCTCTTCTTCCTCAGAGGAGACATCCTGGTGTTGATCTGGAGGAAGGACATCAGAAGATGCATGAAATTGGGTATGCAGTCGAGCAGATGGAGGTGGTGAACTCCTCACCGTATCAGGAGGAGGAGGCAGAGTTGAGGACAAGAGAGCGGGTTGTGGAGGTGGAGTACGAGTTGAACATCTCCGTTGATAGTCCAAAAGCATCCCCTGTAAATCCGCCAAAAGAGAAGTTGGTACAGACATCATCTCTTGTTGAGTGTTCTCTTGACGTGCAAAGGGTTGTTGGTATGACTGATCTTGATAATAACCCTCCGAATCCGTCTCCTGACATTTGACAATAAGCTGAGAAGGGCTATTGGCATCCCCAAAATGACTATAGCCTCCATCAGAGTCCTCCTCCTCCTCGAGAAGTAATGCAGGAGGTAAAGAATCCACCATTCTAGGGGACGTCATTTCTGGTGATATTTGTCTTCTTCTCACCAAGATGGAAATTTTTTCCGTCGACGACGCCGTCGACGGATCCGTCGACGCCGAAGCGAATTTCTTCGTCGACGACAGTGTCGACGGAATCACCGTAGACGAGGATGCAGATAGAGCCACCGTCGACGGAAGAGGTGTGCAGACCGTCGTCGACATGATGGGTGTCGTAGACATCGTCGACGAGACAGTCAATGTCCCTGCTGAAGTCGTCGTCAGTGTAGACGCCGTCGTCGTCGACGCCATCGTCGTCGACGCCATCGTCGTCGACGCCATCGTCGTCGACGCCATCGTCGTCGACGCCATCGTCGTCGACGCCATCGTCGTCGACGCCATCGTCGTCGACGCCATCGTCGTCGACGCCATCGTCGATGAAATTTTCGTCGCTCTAGAAGAAGTGCTCGTCGACGAGCCCGTCGACACCGGAATAGAAGAGGTCGTCGACCCTCCCGTCGACGCCGGAGCACTTTTAGCCTGCGATTTTGGAGGCTTCGTCGTCGAGGGCTTGCGCAGCGTCGATGACGAATGACCACTCTTTCCAGAAGACTGTGAAGAGGGTTTTTTAAAAGATTTGTCCTGGCCAGGGACTGTCGCAGGTGGTGTACTTAGTCCTTCCCTCTCCTTTACACCGCAGTGAGGAGATTTGATAGGACCCTGAACCTCAGACTCCTTCAGGGTCTTTTTGAGGCCTTAGAGGGGAAATCCACAGATGGTGAAGGGGAACTCCTACCCCTTTTGACTGACCTTCTTGATGAGGCGACAGAAGACGACTCCTCACTCTCGCTTGACAGTGGATCTTTCCTGGTCTTCAGTCTGTGGAGCCAGGTTAACAGACGACCCTCACGGTCCCGGAGAGTCTTGGTGGAAAAGGTACGGCAAATCTTGCACTCCGCAGCCTTGTGATCCGGGTAGAGGCAATATATGCAGTCCTTATGTCTATCTTCAACATATAGCCTCTTCTTGCCACAAGTGGCACAAGCCTGAAATAAAGCTTTCTTCCCTTTATCAGACATTTCCACAGGCTTTAGAGAGAAAACCTGAAGAAAAAACGCTAGAAAAAACAGTTGAAAGAGTTCAAATCGAGCAAAGCTCAAGGAGACTCCCTGTAGCACAACGTGCGGTAGAAAATCTGAGGGGCTGAGGTTCTTTCACCAAGGTTCTAGAGGGTGAGGCTACTCTGATTGGTTGCCTGTTCTTTTTGGTCTCTTTTACAAAAAGACATGGTCTGGTTGCAAAATGAGTTCAGGCCTAGGCCTGTTTCTCTTTTGTAATAGTGATTTACTACTATTTTATTTTACCGAGACTCCCATCTCGACGACGGGGAATGATTCTAAGCATGGGAATCTATGAAAGCTCCAATACTGGAGTAACCTATTTTCTGTGTGACTGTAGTCTACTCAGCTGTCTGATTCTAGCATAAATTTCGTATTGCTCCCAAAGTTGGTCCGTTATGCCAGGCCACTGTTCTATAACCACCAGAGGCGCTCTACATCACTATCACATTCAACCCCATATAATCCCTTTACAACTAACCCTTTCTGCTTTAAACAGATGAAAAAAAAAAACCTTTAACATGCAGTAAGGCCTTGCACCTACGGGAGTTGGAAATAATGCTTGGATGAAGACTGACAACAGGTCTATCACTCTCACCAATTCCAACATTGGTTATCGCTATTTTTCGTTTGCAACTATTTTAAGAGCTTTGCTGAAAACAAGGAGGGATCATGCTGATCTATCTCTGTGTTACTCTTGCTTGGTTGTTTGGATCCTGTGAAGGCAGCTTCAGTCGAAGCAGTCAATTTTCTTTCAAGTTTGTTTCAGAAGGATAAGCATTATTGCACAATTAACACATATACCCTGGCTACTGCTGATGGCCATGCTTTAATTAACAAGTTTAAGTTGGTTAGTGGGCTTCTGATAAGAATTAGTTATGGACATGGTTTGAAAACCCTTACACAAGTTTCTCCTCACGCAATTGATGATGAAACATGCTGGAGTCAATTACATTATTTTTGAGTCCATTTGTCAAAGGGCGCAGACTCCCAGGACATATTTTTTGGGGTCGATGACAACAAGTTTTAGTGTCCATTTTGTCCTTGGGACAAGTAGGCCCAAACCCCGGCAGCACAAACCCTTTGGCTGCGAATTTACAGGACCGCATTATGGATAAGGAAACTGCACTGTCTGCAGTTTAGGTAATATTTGTGTCCATATGTTAATGCTGTTTGAACTTGTATTTATGGTTCATTAATGCAAAACCTCTCATTAGGGTGAACGCTCCGAGGCAATGTTGTAAGCTCGGATTGCACTGCTGACAGTGGCTCCAGTGTAAAAATTTGTACACACGCTTTCAAAGTTTAACAATATGAGGCTAAATATAATACTCCCAGAATTCTCTCTAATAGATGCGAATATTTGCACAGGCTTAAAAGCAAGATCGATGATACTTTGCTTTCAGAATAAAATGTTCACAAAAAAAATGCAACTAGGAAAAAATATTTTGCTAAACTACTGTGAAATCTTAGGCCCTATTTCTTTGAAGCATAATTTAGTAAAATGAGTTGACGCATGATAGTATTTCCAAGAAATATTCATAACCGAATATCAGTGCAACCAGTTTCAACAAGATTATGGGAAACATGAAAAGAAACGAGGATTGGCACAGCCAATAGGCCTGACATTGCTGGTCAGCCTTTTGGTTTTGTCAATGCATGTCTTGTTTTGACATGGTTTTTGCCAAACTTTATTGTCGTGGGAGCTGCCATGCCCTCACCATTATAACAAACATTGGCAAAAAGCAACAATATTTTTGGTCTCAAAAAGCACACATTGGTGGGGCCAGTGGGAGGCATTCAGGGGTTACTGAACATACAACCAGGTGAAATGCGGTTGTGTTTAAGCAGAGATTTTGTAGCAATGTAGGTAGTTTTACTTTATGTGGAAAATGGCCTTGTTCCCTTACTGGAGATTATTGAACATCGTAAATGTCAAATATTTCTAGGTTCCTACTTTCTAGAAAAATACGTACAAACCACGGTCCAATGTACTAAGCATATGCTGAATAAAAAGATTTTTTTTTTTTTAAATTTAAAAAACACACATTGGCACAGTCCTGAACAAAACTTCTTTGTGTGCCAATTTGCTCCTTGTGAAAGAGCAGAAGCCAGTCAATAGATAGCTAGATAGAGAGGTAGATAGAATTTAATAAAAAGAAAAGGTCTTGGTTAACTCCAGATGTAATTAGGGGCCCAATTCCTAAAGAAAGTCACATAAGTGCACCCATGGTATATGTCCCTGCATTAGTGCAGATTTACGCCTTTCATGAATTCACAAGATTACAGAAGTAGGCCAGGAAATCGTACTCCTACAAAATATTTGTGAACCGTATTTTAGCACGAACAAATATGCATGTGTAGATTTGCTCCTGTGAAAATATCTTGAGCGTTTACAAAGTTCACTTACCCTCCAACCACGTTTTTCCCAACCCTGGAAGAAGTTTTACTTTTGCCCTTGAGAGGTGTACATTTCCGACCTTTTTCAGTATGGGAAAAAATTAAAGAAGAGCTGGCGAAAACCCCTAAAACATGAAAGTTAGGTTTGCACAGACTCAAAAGGGCATTCCAACCCTGAAACTACTGCTTAATTATACCTCCAGACCCAGTATGCAGATCTGTGGAAAGATGACAAAATAATAGAACTGCTAGAATTCAAACCCTACTTTAATATGAGCCCTGGCATAATCAGAGAGGCTAATATTAGAGATTTTATACAATAAGATTGCTGCCATAATTTGTCGCTACACTACTTGCCATCAAAGGGACAAGTGGATTTTTTTACAGGACAAATAGATTTATGAAGCAAGCTGTCCAATGGACAAGTAGATATATATATTTTTTTATTCCCCACCCCTGGCATCAAAAGATTTCAGTTGGGAGGAAGATGAAAGACATTTTGAAATTTGCAGATTGACAAAATGTTTGGAGGAAAAAAATGCAGATTTTGGATAAAGTTGTGTGTGTGTGTGTGTGTGTGTGTGTGTGTGTGTGTATATATATACATATATATATATATACATACATATATCAAAGGTTACACTTTTGTTATAGTTAGTAAAATTGTATTCCTTCGATCTATACAAACCAAGCTTAAAATAAACAAACATTAGAAATTCTTAAGTTATAGTTACATCTTGAATCTATAATTCCTTTGCACAAATTTGGCAGACCATTGCCGCTTTTGCCTGTTGCTTATGCTTTTATCCCTTGCTGAAAAGATCTTGGATCTTTATTTCGGTAAACACTGACAGAGCTCGACTGATTTGCTCTTCTTAGTTGCTAAGTTTAATAAAAGATCAGCGGATAAGGGATGCCTCGAATATATAGTAAATCGCCCATTACCTCGCAATGCTGTTTTCATTAGGAGGGTTTTGGCGACACAATCATATGATGGCAGTTAATAAAAGAGAAGCACAAGCCCTGAAAACCTGGTGAGATGCAATCAAGTGAGCAAGTCTGTTAGTAATAGAAAATGAGGCTTTACTCTGCGCATTTATTTGCTTGTTTATTATTTATCATGCACAAACAAATTTTCGATTGGTTGTGGAAACTAAAAAAATAAGTGCAAGGGTGAAACGTTTTTTATAGGAGCACGCAACCAACATTGTCCAATGAAGGAGGGGGAAGGTGCAGGGAAAAAAGAATCATGTATGTCATTTAAGCCTCTCTGTATTTAATAACATTTGGCTTTTCCAGATATTACACTTAGAACATGGCCTTGAACTGCTTTCTAAATGTACATTTTCTTTCGCTAACACAATAAATACTGATTAGACAACTAATGTCCTGAGTAGGTAACGGAAGAATATAATATTTAATTGATCTTAAGGGGGAACGAACAACTTGACACAGTGTCAAATCTATGTTCCTTATTGTTATCTGGACAATTACCAATTTCCTCCTTAAAATGCCAATGGTGGCCAGAGGAAACCCACATTTCTCCGAGTACAGCTTTCAAAATCTCATAGGATGGATGGCCACCGGGTAAAGAAAAGGAATCAGATCCCGAGGCTAGATAAGGGCATGCCAAATGCTGATCTTTCATGGTAGGCAAAGCAACAAACACTTGGCTATGATTGTAACCTGAGCACCTACAGTTGGAAAGTCACCCAGACTTCCGTCTGTTATACTCCAGTTAAGACGGCAAGATGATATGCTAAAGTGAGGCGTTGCATCCATTCAGCACTACAAGCACAAAGATGGCCCTTGCCAATTAGGCAAAACGCAGAGGCCCAAAAAATTGCATTAAATAAAGTTTTGACTGTACTAAAATTGGAAAGCATTTTCTTGGACTGCCATGGGGTGGTCACCAATTCTCTTACTTCGAAACAATGTCCTGTTCTACAGCTTGATATTTCTTTTTACAGAGAAACCTAACTAGGAACATAAGAAAAATGACAAAGGGAGTGCCTTCATAAGACTTTAGAAAAGTTTCCATTTTCTGATCCTGCAATATTACCGCGGCCATGCTAGTCTATCTAGCATTCCTAAAATAACGTAATACTTTTATCATCGCTGGGAAGCGTAGATTATAACATAGTAGAAACCGATGTGACCTACTCCGATGATGCTAGGTTTGTATTATATATAAAATATTTTTGGTGTGACGGTTTAGTGATCTTGCCCAGAACCAGAAGAAGGGCTTTCAATGGTATGTGTTTCCCAGCAATACACCAACTTTCTGAAGATATGCAATAACAAGAGTCTGCAGCATTGTGTTTAAAATGACATGTTCTTTTCATTTGGGCCAGGGTCTGCTATCTCAACTGGAGTTACAGCAAATAAGTGAGGATATGACAATCTACTACAGAAACTGCTCTTGTTAAAAGGTGGAAGTGAATACAGTGCTCTGATGAGCATGTGTGTTATTCTGCCCCTAAGACATTATGAGCAGTTTTATATATATATACCGTCCACCACCTAAGGAGTGTGGCATACGTCACATGTAGACCTAATTACAAATAGGTAAATCAAAGTTCTGCATGTTTTTCATAATTAAAAGGAAAGAGGATGCTCTCTCTAATAGCTGAATCAAGGACTCTAGGTCTCATCAGCACAACCCAACTGCATGAATTGTTATGCTATGTGCATTTGTAAAGCGCACTGTCACCTGTGGTGCAGGATGTGTGGTTCTAGCCTAGCCTAAGGTTGACGAGAAGTTATTCAAAAAGCCAGGTTTTCAGCTTCCTGCGGAACTCAAAAATTGAGGCTGCAGCTCTGATGTGTAACATGTAATTCCAGGCTTTTGGCGTGCTGTAGGTGACGGCTAGACCGCCAATTCTGGTCCTGTGTATGCGTGGGATGTGTGCACGAAGGATTCCGGCCGAGTGGGGGTGTCTGGTAGGTTTGTGAAATGAGATCGGTCTACTGAGGTGGAAATAGTGAAGCGTAACCATCTACAGGGAGAGTTTGAGGAAACCCACAACTGCACACCGAAGATCTGCAACAAGGAAGACTAAGAGGCAAATACTGCACAATACAATCTGAACATAATCTGCGACGAGGTCCCCTTCTTACTGTTTCTTATTTTCGCAAGGTTTCTTCCGCTCAGTTGGCATCGATCGCTTCTTTTCCTTTTGCTGCAGGCCACTTCTTCCAGAGTAGAAAGCTATTAATCAGGACTTAAAGTAAGCGCACGGGCTGTACTCCACTGGATTTTACACAAAAAGGAAAGTGTATTGATTTTAACCAACAGAGAAGCATGCCGCGTGCTTCAGTAAAGTGCTTTGTTCTTCGGCGTGCAGTATTTATTTGCTTGGAATGGTTCATTATCTTAGGGAGTGGCATCTTCGAGGCCATGGGAGTCTGTGTGAGCTACAATATCAGCACCTCAATGACTTGTCTACTCGTACACAACGGCAATAAACAAAATAACCATACAAAATATTGGCTGGTGGTGCCTGACGGGGCTTTTAATGCCTTGCAGATTCCTGCAGTGTCAGTACCCCGGAACAACATGCCGAGGTGCTGGAACGACAAGGATGTCCCTCCTACAACGTAAACAGAAGCTCCAGCCCACCAACTGGGTGGGGAACTTGCATGACAAAGTATATACTTGTATTTTGGAATGTCCCTGTATGGAATGTGGTCACTGTACTCTAGAAATTATCAGCATGGAAATGTTGTGTACTTATACAGCCACAACGTCCCATGCTCTTCAACTTAAAATTAAACATAGGTAAAGCCTGTCTGGACTAAAGGAGGTGTTACTTGGCAGGAAGGTAAAAGCACATGTAGGCTCACTTTAGAAACAGCCCTGTTTTTACACAATCTTCTACTCCAGAACATATATATGGGAGGCTCTGCAAATATTTAGGTATATAAAAGGATGCATGTGTTAACTTTTAATGCCAGCAATATATACTTTTTCACTTCAAGTGAAAATAGCAAACTGAAAAATACATAACTACAGAAAACAAATTATTTCCAATATTTTGTGAAGCACCCATATTTCGAGAGTGCTTCGAGATCCTGCAGTGAGCCGAAGAAAATGTAGGCAAAAGATGGTGCTATAAGTAGAATGGCAAAAAGCGACAGCAGTTCAAAGACCGGAAGCGGAAATAATGATGAGTAAAAGGGGTGGCGGGGAAAGACATGGGGCACAGATCACTAATTCAAACGTGAGGCCTGTCCACATCAATATTGGAGCTATTCTTATTCTGTAAGGATTTGAAGACAAACACTTGAATTTCTTTTTAGGGCCTGATTAAGAGTTTGGCGGATGGGTTACTCCATCACAAACGTGACAGATATCCCCATCTGCCGAATTACGAGTTCCATTATATCCAATGGAACTCGTAATAGGGCGGACGGGATATCCGTCACGTTTGTAATGGAGTAACCTGTCCGCCAAACTCGTAATCATGCCCTTAATGTTAGAGGTGGGGAAGATATACGTGGATCCTTGCTTAGCAACTTCCATAAACCCTTGTCACAAAACACCTTCTGGATGCTCTTTATAAAAAAGGAGAGCCAGGAAGAACTTGCCTCTGTCCATGCACGTGACAAAGCTGGCAAAAACAGAAAAAAACAAGCACTGGCAAACCCTATAGTTTTGCCTTTTGTATAGTGAAAACTCTTTTGGTGTTATGCAAGCAATACTTTGTGTTTTTATAGACACCTTCCATCCAGTGTCTGAGCCACTAGAGTAGTGGCCTTAAAACTTTTTAATGCCATGCCCCCCCCCAGTGACAAAAATAAATCAGGGTCCCCATCAGAATTTTTCACAATTATTCAATTAAATTGCCAGTGTTCAAATAGGTCTCTACTTATTTAACCATTACAGTTAAGTTCTGTTACCGTTTTAAAAATGCAACCAAATACATGATTGCCAAACATACTATTCTTGTCAGGCAGGCCTTACTAACGTGTTAAAGTATCCACAATGTGATTATTAGAAATGGGGGTGGGGGTTTTGAAGAATATTTGGAGTCCCTTCCCTTTTGGCACATGCTCTCAGCTAGGATATACATGACAAAAGAGGTTAGTAAAGGCCCATTACAGAGCGTCCTACTCCACTTAAAACAAAGTACTGCTATCAGTACAATGTTTCTTTTGGCCAGAGCCTGGCGCCCCCCCTGGGATCACTTGAGGCCCCCCAAGGGGGCATGCCCCCAAGTTTGAAGACCCCTGCACTAAGGGCTATGGCTCCTTCTTAACTGGTCAAAGTTGAAGCCCCCAGTCTACCCTCTGCCCCCCCCCCACCCTGCCCGACCATTCCCTCACCACTCCCCCGCAGCTCCCAGGCTTACAAATTGCAGCATACCAACAATGCCATTAGAACATACTGGCCTGGCATGATGAACACTGGGTAAAAAAGTGGGCTATTTCGCAAGCAAATATGCATGTAAGATGAAGTAGGAAGCGGGCATGGGGAATAATCAGAGTGGTTTACTAGACAAACGTGGAATCTTTGTGAAGTACGGGCAATCAAGACAGGTAGGTCCAACGGCCAAGCTGCTGCCTGGTCGTCTTTTACTTCGAGATTTTTCATGCTCTTAACAGTGCTGATGCAGATATCTGGCATGTTTACAAAACTTTCTGCTTATCCGAAAGATGGGTGCAGAGCTAGTTTGTGGTATTTCATGGAGAGTGGGCTTTGTACTATATCCAGGGACACTGGAATTATGCAGCATGGGAGGACGAGATTATGCAGCAGGGTTGATTAAATTATGCAGCGAGAAAAGATAAATTATGCAGCGTAATGCGGCAATTTTCTGGTATAATTACTTCATTATTTTATCATTTCTACTCTTGTTAACACTGTTTGGCATAGCTTCCACCTCAATAGTACCAGTTTGACACCCAAATAGAGCAATAAGCAACAGAAAGGTGACTAGTCAACCTTTGCGAAGGGTCTTCTATTGTGTGGCAACATGTGTCTACCCGCGTTTTTAGGAACTTTTGACACATTGAGATAGAAATATATTTTGTGCTCAAATCGGCAGATTATGCAGCAGATGATTATGTGGCAAATTCACAATTATTCAGAAAATGCCACTGCCGCAAAAATCACATAATTTCAGTGGCACGGACTACATTTCTCCAGAGATTACAAGTAATAGAAAGTTCTTGTCAAAGCCACTACCTCACGCACCCGTTTTATCCGCACCTTTTGTTGTTTTAATTTCCATTTGAACGGTCTTCTTATATTTGGACTCTTTACAGCATAAAAGACTGACGAGAGAGCCCAAAGCACTTCCTCACTTTGCTATCTACCTGGCCTCTTTTCTGATACTGAACTGCTTGCACGAGTATGGAGTGTGGAAGGAAAGTGTTCAGCACCATTGTCTGCTACTATACCTGTATGTGAGGAAAGCTAGCACAGCGGCTACCCGGCCCTTACGTTTTCTAGGTTTGTAAAGTTTGCACACTGCACTGTTGCTGCCTATGCTGTTGATATGCTGTTAGTGTACACTTTGGTTAAAAAAAAATTTCACTATGCAAAAGTGAAAGCTACCTTCTTTCTCAAAGCTTGTGTCTGCAAGTCACAGGTGTCTATGTGGCTGCATGCCACAGGTTGCTTTATAAATCTATTTGTCTCTTTGGTGCCATGTAGTGCTGCAACAAATTATGGCAGCAATCTCATTATATATGAGCTCTGATAACAGACGCTCTGATTATGCCAGGGCCAATACTAAAGTAGGGTATGAATTCTAGCAATATCCTTATTTTGCCACCTTTCCACAGATATACATACTGGGGCTGGAGAAGGCAGTAAGCAATAGTTCCAGGGTTGGAATGCACTTTTGAGTCTGTGCAAACCTACCAACTTGCATGTTTTAAGGGTTTTCACCAGCTCTTCTCTAATCTTTTCTCATACTTAGAAAGGTTGAAAATTTGCTCCTGACCAGGGCAGAAGTAAAACTTTTTCCAGGTTTGGAAAAACAATGGTTGGAGGGAGAGTGAACTTTTAAGCGCTCAACAGATTTTTACATGAGCAAATCTACACATGCCTATTTGCTCGTGCTAAAATGAAGTTCACAAATATTTTCTAGAAATACGATTTCCTGTAAATTCTTGTGAATTCATGAAATACGTAAATCTGAACTAATGCTAAGACAGGTACCATGGGTACCTTTTGTGACTTTCTTTAAGAATTGGACCACTAATTAGGTCTGGCGTTAACCAAGACCTTTTATTCTTATTAAAATTATCTCTCGCTATCCATGGGCTGGCTTCACAGTGAGTGACAGCATTCTGCTCTTTCAGGAGCATATTGGCACACAAAGTCGTTTTGTTCAGTGCCAGGAACTTTCATGGCAAAGGGTTCTTTCTGAGAACAAAAACAATTTTTCTTTTTGCCAATGTTTGTAAGTTTTACAAAAGCCATGTCGAAACAAGACACACTTTGACAAATTTAAAACTGACCACCAATGTCGGACCTATTGACTTTGCCTAAGCTTGTTTATTTTCATGTTTCCCATAATCTTGTTGAAGTTACACTGATTTTCCATTATGAATATTTTTGGGAAATACTAGCATGCATCAACACATTTTACTAAATGATGCTGCAAAGAAATGGTACCTAAAACTTCACAGTAGTTTAGCAAAACTTTTTTTCCTAGTTGCATTTTTTTGTGAACATTTTATTATGAAAGCAAAGAATCATCAATCTTGCGTTCAAGCTTCTCCAAATAGCTGCATCTAATCAGTGAGCATTCTGGGGCTAATATACCTAGGCTCATATTGTTAACATTTTTCAAACGTGTGTACACATTTCTTTTACTTGCAGTCCGAGCTTACAACATTTATTTAGAGCACTCACCCTAATAATAAAAGGCTTTGCATTAATGAACAAAAAATACAAGTTCAAACAGCATTAACATCTGGACACAAATATTACCTCAACCGCAGACAATTCCCTTCCCTGCTCCATAATGTGGTACTGTAGACTGGCAGCCAAAGGGTTTGTGCAGCAGGGGGTTGGGGATACTTGTCCCAAGGACAAAATAAACATGAAAACGTGTTGTCCTTGAACCCACACAATATGTCCTGGGCATCGAGCTATAGGAATTCCACACACCTGCTGTCTAAGTGGCTGCATGCCCCAGACGCCACTTAAGCAAACTACTACATAACTATGCTTCCTATTCCACATGTGAATCATCTTTTTAGTTACAATGAGGTGCGAGTTAGGTGCTTGTCTTTAAGCTACATCCAAAGTGCCTGTATAAGTCAAACCACAAGGAGACCCAGATGCATTTTTTTTAAATTCACTTCTAAGTGTTGGGGTGCAAAACTTACAAAACTGATAGTGGAGTTGTAGCTTGGAAAAAACACAAAGTCCATTGAAGCATACCAATTGACCAGAAAAAAAGAGTATGCTTTGCACTCAAAAAACATTTAAAAAACTGCTTTTCTAACAAAGTCATTTGGTGCTGGTTTTGAGAAATAACTTTCATGTTAAGCTAGAAAATGAGAAGTACCACTCAGGGCAAAATGCCACAGCACGTGGGGTGAGAAAAAATAAAAATAAATAAAAAGCTTTATGTTGCGATGCTAGACCGTGGTCTTTGTGTCTTCTCCACTCCTTTTAAACTAACAATGTACGTACAAGTAAGCAGAGCAAGAAAGCCTCCTTGTTATCTTACGATGCATTTCTTTTGTGGCACACAATGCACTAAAACGCAGAACAGCGATTGAGAAGCTAGGTGGATGGAAAGAGTAAATATGGAAACCTAGTCAAGCAAACACTAGGGTGCGCCTGAAACGCGAAAGAACAGCTTAGGCGGACTGATGTTTTATAAATCCTTACAACATGATCTTCAGAGGAAGGCCTAGTCTACAAGAATGAAAAGAGGGCTATGTTGAAGGGATAAACCATTAAAAGCAACACTTGAAAGCAAGTGAATACTACAGGTTGCACTACACATCCAAAATAGCATAAATTATGCCCACTGTGCAAAGGAAAAATATTCTGGAGATGTTTTGCACAAGTGCCCTCTAATGAATTATGCTTTAGCCTTTAAAAGCTTTACATAGAGGTACTTCATTATTATCACCCAATGATTTATCGACCTTGGAAGAATGAAAGACTAAGTCAACTTTGGCAGCACTTAAACGTAAAGGTGGGCGAACCAACAAATTCTCAGGAAAGGAAGAGCTGAGCCTGAGCTGAGGGTCTGGCTGGGCTCTAAGAGCCTGTGCACTGGCTGAGCCCGGAAAATGCTTCCATTTCTAACGATAATGGCATTACTCCTAGTCCTACTCCCTAGCCTTCCTTCAGTACTGAGGCCCCGCCTCCCACCCAGACCCACCCGCAGCATAAAAACTCTGCCCGCCCCCACCTCCACCTGAACGTAAACAAGCCGAGCTAGCACTCAGTTGAACCGCACCGGGAGGGAGGGTCCTCGAAGGAAGGCGAGGGAGTAGGACTAGGAGTAATGCCATTATCGTTAGAAATGGAAGCATTACCTCCCGTCCCTCCCTCGCCTTCCTTCAGTACTAATGAGGACATAGCAAGCAGAAGAAAACAGAGACGGACAACTGAGTGATAAAGAAACACCAAAATTTAATACAGTGCCCCAAACCCAGCAGATCAACATCCCTGGTCCCGCATAGAGGACAAAATCCTGTGGCCCAGAACAGTATCCAAACGCTCCAGACTCGCAATTCGATAGTGACGGACAAAAGTAGAGGGAGAAGACCAGGTTGCCGCCCTACAGATTTCCACCACCGAAGCCCCCTGCAACTCAGCCACCGTAGCCGCCATACTGCGAGTGGAACGCCCCTGAACCCCCACAGGAGGAGCCACCCCCTTAAGATGGTAAGCCATCAAGACCGTGGACCGAATCCAACGACTCAAAGTAGCCGTGGAAGGCTGAACACCCTTCCTAGCCGGACCGAAGTTAACAAACAAAGAGTCCCCCACCCGGAAGGACTCCACAACCCAAACAATGCAAGCGACAATCCTCAGCCGAGGAAGGAGCAGGACAGAATGCAGGCAAAATCACCTCCTGACTGAGGTGAAAAGCCGAATTGACTTTAGGGACAAAGGACGGAACCAGAACCACCCGATCCGAAAAGACCTTACAGAAGGGAAACTTATAAGACAAGGCCCCCAACTCCCCCAAGCGCCGCGCTGAGGTGATAGCGACCAAAAAACAAGTCTTAAAAGTCAAGAGACGCAACTCAAGACCCTCAAGGGGCTCAAAGGGAGGACCAGACAGGACATCCAACACCAAATGCAAATCCCACGAAGTGAAGGACCGAACAGGGCGGGGAAACAAATTCAACAGACCCTGAAAAAAACGAGGCATCAGAGCCCCCTCATCCCGCAAATTACGCCAGGAGCCCCGAAAAGATAAAAGATCGGGCACAAACCCGTCCTACCAGGTCTCCTAGAAAGAGTGCAGTCCGAGAGGAGGCAGCCAAAACAGCCCGACCCGGAAACACAGCCCCAGCCACAGGAGGACCGCCAAACAACGCAGCGGCTTCCTGAGCCACCGCTCCGCCCCCATACCACGAGGGAGACGAGGAGAGGAGGCATCGCCGGGAGAACGCTGTCGAGGGCACCGCCGTCGCAGAGAACCAACTCGAAGACTCCCCGGCACCGCCACAGGGAGGAACTGAAGGTAAGTCTCACTAGGGAGACAGAAAAAAACTGGTGGAGGTGGGGGCGGGCAGAGTTTATATGCTGGGGGTGGGTCTGGGTGGGAGGCGGGGCCTCATTAGTACTGAAGGAAGGCGAGGGAGGGACGGGAGGTAATGTTTACCAGGTAGACTGTGCAGCAAACACCATATAAAATATGATAAAGACTCTTCAAAAAGTGTATTTACTTAACATGCAGAAGCGCTTCAACTTAGTACACCAGATTACATCACTACACTGAGAGGCATTTATTAAAAGTGACTTGATATTATTCATCCTCCCTCGCCATGACATCCATGCCATTAGTGAATTAAGAGCCAAGTCAGTTGTCATGTGCACCCTATCTATATGTGACCTAGATTCTTCCATGAAGCAACATTATACCTTATTAAATCAGGCACAAGAGAGGCGCTTGTGTAGCTCACACCCTGACCTCACATATTTCAAAGTGCCCTCAAATGCAATAAGGAAAAAGGAAGCACCGTGAAATAAAATATTTGTCTAGCATCACACAATTTGGTCAGGCAGGGAAGCCAGGAAAAACCCCAGGTATTCTGATTTTACACTGTGCCATTCAGTCAAAAGGTGGGCTAAGTAACTATTCCTGCATACTTCTCAGAATAGAAGATTTATATCTAAAGACAAGAACATGAAGCAAGAAAACAAGAAGTAAAAAAATTTGGATTTAAAGGCCTCACCCACTCTTGTTGCATGCTTCATCATTGGCCAGTCCTTCCCACCATGTTAAGATGATACCAACACTGTGGTCTCATTCTCATTGGGAGAGAGATCGAATAAATATTCTTCTGGTCATAGAAGGGGTCCAAAATCTTATGAGATTGCCACAAAAGAGTGGGTAAGGCCTTTCCATCCAAATCTAGATACAAGTCTATTCCGAGAAGTATGCAGGAATAGTTACTTTGCTGTATGTTTGCCATAGGTTAGTGTAGTTTTGCTCAAGCTCCCACCTTGAACAAATGGCAGGTAGTGTTCTCTGAGAAAGGTGTCAACCCTATGTGTGTCCTACAATACGTAGTTGTGGACTCAAGGGGCATGCCAGTCAAGGCTGGATCCTTCTCAAGGCCTACAGCTGGTTGTGACATACAAGGGGTCTGTCATAGGGGGACCATGCAGGAGCTTCCCCCACCCCTCCCCAAAGAGGATGTCACTGGGGGAGGCAGACAGTGGATAGAGAGGGTATGAAATGGGCCAGTTTAAGTTGCTTGCCGTATTTTACGGCAAGCATTTTCCTACCTCCCCACTCAAGTAATCCGAAAGAAATGTGTCTTTACTGCGCAAGAATTTTGGTTTCTTGTCCAGCAATATGGTTTTAAAGTCGCAAGGCAGAGATATAGGCCGATACTAAAGCTCTGTGGAACAAATGCCTCGGGACAGGGGATCTGAAAGGTGCAAATTAATTCCTCATGTTACTGGGGGTCATTAGTGAGGGCTAGAGATTAAATGGATGGTGTTTTTTAAATCCTTCCTTCAAGGGACAGCTATAATCCTGAGCAACTGTGTAGACCGACCTGGTTTGTTCCAATATGTCAGAAACTTTGTATTAAGATTAATGTTTTATAGGTTAGATGGGGGCCTTTACATGTAATGAGCTGAAAATCAAGATGTTGGAAAGGCGGAAGCCATTTACATTTGATTAAATGTAAATTTACATGGTAGTTACACGTTTAAATGATCATACTTGCTCAGGATGGGTGTCAACTGTTTCCACTTAAACTCATCACGGACACCCAGAACACCCACAAGTTAATTGAATCTGTGCAGTAGGGCACAAGTCGGGGGCGGATGCGGGTATATGAAGATCCCCAACGATTTTTAGAAAGGGGACTCCATTCCGCTTAGCCCGAGAGGTGTTGCTCAATGAACTGCAAATGTGAAGAACTTCTGCTTAGCGAAAGAACACCAACAGGAAACAAACGTGAGTTAACAGCAAGTTTCATTTTTAAAATATACACCCAGATCATTTTGTTTAGACACGAAAAGCAGTTTGACAGAATGTAATTTAAAAGTTACACTGGTCTGTTTAAAAAATAGTGACTTTCAGCCATTTCCAACCTCGGTTGCACCGTTAATATGAGGAAAAAATACACGTGATTTATTAAAAGTAAAAAACAAAAATGCTCTTTTCGTATTTGTGATTATGTTAAATTGCTGTTTCTGTAAAACAGCTCCTTGACCTTATAATAAATAATTATTATAAGGCCATGGCGTCACTTCCTGTATCACTTGTGAATTGAATATGATAAGTAGTTCCCTCATTATTTTCCTCAGGACTTGTGCCCTGCTGTGCAGTCAAACTTGCAAAAAAAAAATTCCCCGAAGAAAAGGGTGTTGGAGTCCGCTTTCAAAGTTGCCACTGCATGAAGTGATTATCATCAGCATTCTCACCAAAGCTAGGGGCAACAACACTATGCCCCAAGTGAAGTGACTGCATTTTTGTGTTGCCCGTTTTCCCTACCTGGCCAGACGCACAGATAGTTCAAGAGGAAAAAACAACATGAAGCTCTACAAAAACACACACCCCCGCCGACTGAGTGTGCTGCGCTCTATAAAAAGTTACTGGCTTTAAGAAATAAATACAAAAGAAGTGTGCTTATTTGGACAAACTAAGTCGCTTACAGAATACCACACAACTGGAGATAAATGGGCCTGTAATTCCACTCTGCGAGTTTGGAACAGGGCCTTCGGCTCTGAGAAAGAGCATGCGGTAGGGCTGCAATCCTCTGCAGGAGGGAGGCCTCGAGGAATAATTACAGGTTTGGGCATTTTCACCTATGCGAGGCACAGGGAAGCACAGAGCAAAACGGCGAGAACTCAATCACCTTGAAACAGAGCTTTCAATAGGAAGTTACTGTCGGTACTCAATACCTGCACTTTAATTTGAAAGGGAAGGTACCTGTCCTTCTCAGCACTGCTGCAACAGATGTAATGCAAAAACAACAAGGTGATGGATGGAATGCTTGAATTAATCTCAGCCACTGGCAACCGCTTGGGCCGCCTCCCAATACATCGTTTTTTTGCCCACCATGCCACCGGAGTTTGGACCCAGCTATATGAAAATCAGTCTTGACCCTGCTCCTCATGGGAACGGTCCAGCCCTAACTGCCAGATCAGGTCCCCTCTGAACTAGAACACAAGCAAGAATAAGTTACCTGTAATCCTAGTTCTCTTCCAGGGGAATCCTCAAAGTCATAAGTACTGAATATTCCCGCCTATGTGCGAGGACCCCGGAGCACATATTAAATAATATTATAAATATATATCATAAAACATGTATGTAGTACTTTAATAGATATATATATTTACAAATATCTATGCATCCTATGCTAAGGGCAAAAAATGCCCTGTGTACATTGCATTTTCCTTTAATAAACCTCTTACCAGACTCGAGCATTTATGTGAATCAGAAAGAGAGTGCAAGATTAAAAAACACAGCCTTTATTGAAGAGAATACTGCAAGGGAACGCAAAGGCATTGTTAGCCAAAAGTCTGCATTAAAAACATAAGTGAATATTGGCACTGTGCCTTTAAGACCTCCAGAACCTCTTGTATCCCAACATGCCCCAAAGGGGACAGTTAGGTCAGTGCTTTTTTACAGTAACATGAAGAACAGAACAAAGACATGTATGAACAGCTGCATGCAAGACTCATCCAGTGAGGTGGGTGGGTTGCTTATGACTTAAATGAGGATTCCGTTGGAAGAGAACTAGGATTACAGGTAAGTAACTTATCCTTCTCTTCCAGGGGATCCTCATCACTAGTCATAAGCACAGAATAGAGTAGCAACCCCATCCCACGCCCCTGCGGACAAATCGAGAACAAGCAAAAGCAGTCGTCATCATCATTGAAACAGATTTCTTAAGGAGGTTTGCCCTACTTGGGTGTCTGTCTCAGTGTTTGAATCTAGACAGTAATGCCCCGTGAAAGTATGGGCCGATTTCCAAGTGGCCGCTTTACAAATTTCGGAGATGGGAACATTCTTTAGTTGGGCTGCTGTTCTTTAGTAAGGCTGCTGTGCAAGCCTTGCCCCTTATAGAGTGGACTTTGGGTCTGGTTGGTTAACTGGTAGGTGAACAGGATACAAGAAACTATCAATCTAGAAATGGACTGCTTAGGAGGGGATGCCTGTCCTCATAGCGCCATAACTGACAAACAGACGGTCAGATTGTCTGATGGTTTTGGTCTTGTCTAAATAACATTTCAAAACTCTCTTAAGATCTAAAGAGTGTAATGCTCTTTATACTGGTGTGGAAGGATTTGGAAAGAACGTAGGGAGTGAAAGCATCTGGTTGATGTGGAAATCAGACACTACATTGTGGAGGAAGCTTGGATGAGTTCTCATCACCATCCTGAAATGATAGAAAATCGTGTAAGGCTCTTTGGCAGAGAGAGACTAAATCTCGCTGACTCTGTGTGCTGAAGAAATAGCTACCAGAAAAGAAGATTTCCAGGTAAGGTGTTGTAAGGATGCCTTATGTATCGGTTCAAAAGGGGGACCCATGAGTTTCAAAAAGAACCACATTCAGTTCCCAAGGAGGAGAGGGACAATGTACAGGAGGGAACACCTTTTTCAACCCCTCTACCACTACAGGAGTCTGGAAGACTGACCTCTTTGTGGGGGATTTTCTATAGGCAGTAATGGCTGTGAGATGTACTTTAATAGATGAGAATTGCAGACCAGATTTTGCTAAATGTAGAAGATAAGATAATATAACATCTTCCTGCCCCAGAATTGGATGGAGTTCATTTTGAACACATCACATGTAAAATCTCTTCCACTTGCAAGCGTAAGAGCGTCTGGTGGATGGCTGTCTGGACTCCCTAAGAATGTCCATGCACTCCTAGGATAGGCCTAATAGTGTGTGGAAGAAGGACCCCTGTTAGCCACAGGCTCTCAAGCTCCTGTCGTCCACCTCCCTTCCTATTTTGTGTAATAGTGTTCTGGTATAGTATATCCTGTGTAATATTTTGACTTGGATATAGTATATCTTGCATAAAATTTTAACTTGGATCAGGTGGAAACGCCACTGTATCGCCACTTGTCGTGGGAATTAACTGGTATCAAGGAGGCAATTTTCTTTTTCATTATACATAATTAATGTGCTATCGCCCTGGCATATGTAATCAAAGAAATGCCTATGTACGGGTCTGGCGCCTTCATTGGAGTTTAAATGTCTGCTAGAGGCATAGCTATCAGTGGTGCAGTGGCACCTGGGCCCAATAATTCATGTACATTACTGCATATTACTATTATTACAGCAGTCAAAGGGCCAATTTTTTCTTGCTTGCACAAGGTCCCATGGCATTCTTGCAACGCTACTGATGCCTCATTAAAGAGCTTAAAGAAATAGAGGGACACCTCTGGATCTCACGACTGCAGTCCAGTAAGGCCTCAGTAGCATAGACATTCAGGATGAGACACTTTGCATTAATGCCACTCCTTGCATTTTCCTCTATGCCCTTCACAGAGAGGATTGTGGCGGAAGAAGGAGACAGGCGCCAGTCGTGGTTTACTGCTATCTAAAAGGGCCTGCCCAGCTGAATTATTCAAAATGTGTTCTGCTTTAGTATTTCTATTTATGATGTGCTTTTTAAGATCTTTGATTTTTTTTCTAACGCTCAGACGTGTCTCGAGGTAGCATTTAGTCCATGCATGAAGTTTAAAGTGATAGGCAGGCAAGATTTGAGAAAAATCAGTTGTTTGGAAGATACAAAATAAATTCAGTGAATAAGAGTGGCAATCGAGTGTTAATGTTTGGTGGTGGCCTTTAGACTACAAGTGGTTTCCAGCACACACAACGACTCATTACCGCTGTTGCAACAGCATGGAATTAGCAAAGAGGTGAAAACGAGGAGTAAGGAGTCTGAGAAAGAGAGGTGTTTTGAGATAGAATTTAAGACGGCGATTCTGTGCAACGGCCCCAGATGTAGGGTGACCAGGCGTCCCGGATTTGCCCGGACGGTCCGGGTTTTTCACCAGCTGTCCGGGCAGATTTCAGGAAATTTAGCTCCTGTCCAGGTTTTTAGAGAGGGTCAGCTGAAAACGGCGGGAGGTGTTTTTTATGTTGTACAAAGCGGGGATAGTGAGCAGTTGTTTCTAGAAAGCAAGTTAATTAACAGGGAAGCTTCTGGGTTTAAAAATTGCATTTTGTGTATGGTCTAACTACCTGTTCTGTAATTCTGTGCTGAGGAGCGCTGTCATTCTGTGCGCTCGCTTGAAGTAAAACTGTAGTCCTTCTATTTCCATGAAATGTCCCGGTTTTTGGCTTTACAATTCTGGTCACCCTACCCAGATGCAACCTTCATTTGGTTAATTAACACATTGAGAACAAGCACTTGGGAGACACCTAAAATAATACAAATTATGACCACATAAAATGAACATTTTGAAGTCAGACGAAAAACTGAACAGCAAAGTCACACTGAAGCTATTCTACTTGTAGCAAAACGCACCACATCGTATGCATGTTTCAACTGCACAGTCCGCATTATGAGCCAAGCTCCCAAGCCCACCACGCAGACCTCACTACACACCAGCAAACCTGTAGCAAAATATGACACATTGCATGCGGAGACACGAAGAGAGAAAAAGGACTGATTAGACACCATGGCCTACTAACTTTGATGTCAGCTTTAAGATGTGCTGAGGCCCAAGCCAGGCAGACTATCTGTGTGCAGATCGGTTGGTGTGGGATGAAGAGAGAGAAAGCCAGTGGAAAGCTGATCAGGTTCTATCACAAGGCCTGATGTACATGTGAATACCATGCCACTAAAAATGCACGTACGGATAAAAGTGGCCAACAAAAGCATCTTATCTGGATTAAAAATACCAACAGACGTAGACTCAAACATTCATTTCTGTAATGCAAGAGTTACGCCCTATGCAAGGAAAATTAAGTGCGACCCAGGAAAGGGTGTTATGGGATATATTTGGGGAGAAGTTGCCTACCGCTGATGTTTGGAAATGCTGTGAGATATTCAAGCGAGCTGATATTCAACTGGTCGTTTAAAGGCGCTCTAAAACCTGTAGTACATTTGTGAGAACAAGGTCCCCGGGGTCATGCATGACTCCAGGAGGGGGGCCGTGCGGTCCTCCTCCTTTCTGGTTTACAGACCGCCCCGGGTAGGTGGTGGTCCTCAGGGCCCTATGTGGCCCGGGAAGGGGGGCCACCCGTCCCCTTTCCCATTCGTGAAAAAAATGTGGCCCCAGGGAGGTGGTGGTCGGGGCGGGAGTCCACGAGCCCCCTCCCCATTATGTCTTATTTAGCCTCAGGAGGTGGTGGGGGGAGGAGAGAGGAGAGAGGAATTTTTAAGATTAAGGGTGGGTCAGGGCAAAGGATGGTAAGGGTGGATTTAGGGGTGGGTAAGGCAATAGGGTGGTAAGGGTGTGTTTAGAGTTTAGGAGGTGGGTAAGGGAATTGGATGGGTAAAGGTGCTTTTAGGGTTTAGGGGTGGGTAAGGGAAAAGGTTGGTAAGCTTGTTTTAGGGTTATGAGGTGGCTAGGGGATTTGTGTGGTATGGGTGGTTTCAGGATTTAGGTGTGAGTAAGGGAATTGGGTGTTAAGGGTGTTTCTAGGGTTTAGAGGTGGGTAAGGGAATTGGGTGGTTAAGGGTATATGGTGGTATGGGCGTTTCTAGAATTTAAGGGTGGGTAAGGGAATTGGGTGGTAAGGGTATTTTCTAGGGTTTAGAGGTGGGTAAGGGAATTGGGTGGTTAAGGGTATATGGTGGTATGGGCGTTTCTAGAATTTAAGGGTGGGTAAGGGAATTGGGTGGTAAGGGTGTTTGTAGGGTTTAGAGGTGGGTAAGGGAATTGGGTGGGTAAGGGTATATGGTGGTATGGGTGTTTCTAGAGTTTATGGGTGGGTAAGGGAATTGGGTGGTAAGGGTGTTTTTAAGATTATGGGGTGGGTAAGAAAATTGGGTGGTAAGGGTGCTTTTAGGGTTTGGGGCGGATAAGGGAATTAGGTTTAGGGATGGCTAAGGGATCTGTGCGGTAAGGGCAGTTTTAGGGTTTAAGTGTGAGTAAGGGAATTGGGTGGTAAGGGTGTTTTTAGGATTTAGGGGTGAGGGAACTGGGCGGCAAGTGTGATTTTAGGGTTTAGGGGTCGGTAAGGGAATTGGGTGGTTTTTAGGGATTGAGTGGGTAAGGGAATTGGGTATTAAGGGTATTTTTAGGGTGGTGGGGTAAGGGAATTGGGTTTAGGAGTGGCTAAGGGATGTGTGATGAGAGTGGTTGTAGGGTTTAAGTGTAAGTGGATTAGGTGGTAAGGGTGTTTTTAGGGGTGGGTAAGGGAATTGGGCAGTAAGAGTGATTTTAAAGTTTAGGAGTGGGTAAGGGAATAGGGTGGTAATGATGTTTTTAGGGTTTGGGGGTATAGGGTGGTACGGATGTATTTAGGGTTTAGGGGTGGGGAAGGAAATTGGGTGGTTAGGTTTGTGGTAAGCCCCCTCCCCCCCAAAAATCATTTTTATAATAATTTTTAAAAAATTGGGGGGTCCCCGAATATATATATATATATATATATATATATATATATATATACACACACACACACACACACACACACACACACACACACACACACGGGGTATTACTTATCTTATATATACACTCACCTTACATTGTAAAGGTATACGCGTGGTAAAGGTTTTTGTGATAAAGGCAATGTGTGGAAAAGGCATAGCCTTGTAATGGATGCGTGGTAAAGGCATGCGTGATGATCACTTACAACCATAAAGGTGATGAAAGGAATGCTTGCCAAAGTTTCAGCCAATAGCACTCACTCCCACATTTCAGTAGATTGTTTTCTGCTTTGCTTACTATGCTACTTTAGTCAGGGAACCGACATTATGTTTATCAGACCTAGTCCAGCCTGACTGCCACTCTAGGTCCCTGCTGGACGACAAGCAACCCCAGACCTATTTTAGAGTATTTGGACCGCATCGGTAAGGTGCAACTTCCGTCCTGTGGCACAGCCAGCACTGGACCCACATCGGGCATATCTGGTTGACGTAGTACTTTACACTGAGGAAAGCACAATGGGGATATGTGGAATGCTTTTAAAAATCTTAGACAGTGGCAATTGCTTCGGTTGCAGTCAAGTTCATTGTTACTCACCGACCACACCACTTTAGTCAGGGACCAAACTTGGTCCAGAATTCCTTGCCATATGGTGGGGGTGTGAGGAATATGCTCTCAAAGAATTAACACTACTTCTCTAAATGGATTAAAGCACCCTGGGTATTTTATTGAGGACACAGAATGCAAGGTTTCTTTCAAGGTTTTACTGACAGGCTAAGACTTTGGGATGCAATTATCCTATGCATTTATTAAGAACGTAGACTGAAAATGAACTAAGAATGTAAAACTCTCCATAACGAACATGAAAATAAACTTTTACACAATAGTTTGAAATACAGATGCGTGAGAGGAAGAACGGGTGCACGAAGACTATTTGGACTGTGCAACACACCATTATCTAGCAAGGAAACCTCTGATCAAGATACTTGTCTGTGCTTCTCTACTTTCAAGCTTTTGGACTATTATTCAGCTATTGTGGAATTTACTAATAAAACAAAGTGTTGACTTTGATCATTTCAGGGCGTTTCAAACATTTCGGGCACTTTTTGATCCACCTACTACAATTTCGCTCCCAAGATCTTTGGGCTGGTACGTACACAATAGAACAATGGATCTTGAAGCTCTTGATCCAGATGCATGAACAGCTAGAGCAGACCGTTTTCTAAGGAGAACAGGCACACAGTCCAAGAAAGGACCAAGGATATTGCGCACACAATTAGCCTACACATAAAAGTTCTTGAAGGTCATCCGTTGAGCCATGCACCGACTCTCTCGGAGACCACATGTCAACTCTCTTCTAGTGCCTGTCCAAATGCATAAGTCCTCAAGCCCCGCGAAATTTGGAGGACGTCTGATGGTCTGAATGCAGGCCTCACAATCAAGGCTACATACACCTCAATTGTTACTGGTACTCTAGCTTGCTGTCAAACAATAAGCATTTGCAATGCAATAGGTCTCACATTTACAACAGCTTGAGCTATTGGCAATGCAATAGCTTAAACTCTCGCAAATGCAAGACCTATTGCATTGCAAATTACTAGCGCCCTTGCGGCGTTTTCACATTCATGGAGGCTGCGCCCCTTTCTTTTAACAAGCCGCGTCTAAAGAAAGAGGCGTGGCTGACATTAAAGTGAAACCGTGGCACAGGGCTCTTTGACAAAAAAAGCATGTTTGTCAAGTTGACAAACAGATTTTTTTTTTGTAAAAGCGCTCATGCTGCGATTTCATTTTAATAGCGGCCGCGCACCTTTCTTTTGACGTGGCTTGTCTAAAGAAAGGGGCGCGGCCTCCATGAATGTGAAAGCGCCGCATGGGCGCTAGTAAACAATCAAAAATAAATAAAATCAATAAGCGCGGCCGCTACTCTTAAAGCGGACCGCGCTGCTAAAATAAAGAAACAAACTCTGCCGCTATACTTAAAGCGGACCGCCATTAGTAAATAAAATAAAAGCTGACGGCGTGCTGCGACGTAGTGGGTGGTATAGGGGCAAAACATTAAACAAAATAGTGCTCACAGCCAAGATAAAGCCGACCGTGTAACAAGATAAGTAAAAGGTCCAGTCGTTATGGGAGGTAACAAATGTAGACAAGGCGGTACCAAGGAGGGACTAACAAGCCTAATAACGACTCGGAAGCCAGCATTTATGGAGGACAATGACACAAGCCAATTAAAAAAATATGGGCGGAGAGTGGGCGGGGCTTCAAAGCCATACTCCAATACTGCACGCCTCGCAGCAGCGCATGCGCTGCCCAGGCTCGACCTAAAAAGCATAAGAGGTGTCCTACTTAGTTCCAGGGGCCCAGACCTATGCCAGATTACATAAATTGGCATACAACAAATTGAAATGGAAGTCACTTGCTTAGCCTGTGTGGATCCTGAAACAGTGGTATGAATGAGACCCTTGCCCTACAGTATTGGACTTTGAACTGAAATCTTGGGCCGCCATTCTCTGCAGCTACAAGACACATAAGATCTGCAGATGCTGCTCTACTTTCCTATGTAGGACTCTGTTTCCTAACAATGATAGCAATGCCCTTGACACGTTGTGCTCTTACTTCATCAAACCTTTGACTTTCACAACAGTGTGTTTCTTGGACATTCAGGCCTAATACATTGTCTGCTGAGCTAAATTCGTTTCTGGCTGAGGTCGATAATGCTATTTAAAAATACGTGGTTCTGCTGGTTATGCACTGAATATCTTTTTAGATATTTTTAGGCTTACTACACACAGAAACATAAAAGAACAAGGATCACGATTCTATGAGAGGCCAGAAAGAGAGCACGGGCTGTTAAAGGCAGGAAACACACCTGCTACTGAGTAAGGATGCCTGTACTGCCAGTAGCTACATTAGATCTGTTGATTTTTAATTGCGGTGTCCTAGGGACTGGCAGGGTTGAGGCAGGGGGAGAATTTCCGTACAGTGAAGGCTATTTTGCTGAATGCAATTGAAAAGTAGAAGATTAATTGCAAAATACAGACCTACACGATCCACAAAGCTAAGGGATATCAAAAAGGGAGAAATGCCGGTCTAAACCACGAAAACACTAAAAAGTTATTATCCAATGGCATGACAAACAAAAAGCCAGACAAATGCTACATACTGTTAAATAATTGGATTTACCTTTTGTAGCTGCTTTTCCCTCCCATTTGGGAGCTACACAGATGAAAACTAAATTGTAACTGTACCATCATTATGTACGCCATTATGTTTGTGCCTCACTGCACACAATGTAAATTGAGATCTGGTATATGAAGTCTCGCGAGACAGGGGATGCTGGACCTCACAGCTTTGTGTGCGACCACAGAGGTCCGAATGGACCTTACTTAAAGCTTATAGGCTATATAGCTATCGGATAGTCAGGTTGTAAAAATGTACTGACTGACGAGGAAAGAAACTTCTGACCGCGACGTGGTTAAGAGAAATGTGTTTCCGGCACCGTGTACACCTTTGAGCAACACGATGAGTCATTATCAGATGCCAAAGCTCAGCAGCAATAAAGCTTCACAAGTTATTAAACTTTCCGTTAAGCAATCAGTGTCGTGTGCAGTTTAATGCGTCACGTTTAAAATATAGACCTTTACAAATGTTTCAAGCAACGCCGATATGGGAAATGCCGCACTGTGACCGTAAAAGGTGGCAGTTATCTCTCAAGTCCTAATCTCCATGGACGCAAGGGAGAGGCAGGGCATTTTGGAAAAACAATCAATACGAAAACGTGGTGACGCACACGCAAAAAGGCACGAGAAGGACCCACAAGTAATGCTGAACTGCAACTGTCTAAGTAGTCAGGCCTCGGGGAGCCCTGCTTGAGATGCCAACACTTTCTCTGGCCAGGAACCTCATTCTATATTGACCTAATCCTACATGAATAAATGCCAAAACCAGTACACTGTGCCAAACCGGATGCCCTCTCTGTGGTCCAAGTAGACTTTGGCTCATCTTTAACAAAGCAGATGTCTTCGTACGAGTTGTATTCAGGGCCACTGGAATTCTGCGATTCTGCAGAGTTTTCCACATCATTATTAATTTGCTGATATTTCAACCAACAAAAATTGTTTCTAGCTCCAACAGATAAAAAACAAGCATTTGCAATGCAAGAGGTCTCGCAATGACATTATTTTGAGCTATTGACATTGTAAATGGCAATGCCTTCAAAAAAATTAAAAGGCATTGTTATTTACAATACCAAAAGCAACACCTATTGCATTGCATAGCGCGGTGCACGTGAAGACGGCGCCGCGTTTGTTAAAGTTAAAAAAAAAAAGAGTGTGTTGGGGGGCAGAGAGCATTGGCATAGCCAATAGGTCTCGCTTTTGGGAACTTATGAGTTTTTAGTTATGCAGCACAATATCCTTGGTGCAACAACATCAACTGTTGCATGGCTAAACACTTATAAGGTCCCAAAAGCGAGACCTATTGGCTATGCCAATGCTTGTTTTACTTTCTTTTCACACCCACACAGGAGCTCTTCTGCGGTCCTCCCCACACATCCTTCTCTGCCCCCACCCCCAACATTTGCCCCTCTCCCAAAATGCGTTTAATTAACTCCCAGCTCTTATCCGCTCAGTATCTGAGCTCGTAAAAACGTTCTTTAAACACAAATGTTGTGGCTGACATCTGACAAGCTGACATCCGACAATTAATTAACCAACCCCCCCTCCCGAAGAAGAGAAAACCCTGATTTAGGAGCAGATTAAAAAAAGATGTTTAATATGACAGAGGCGACATAAATTCCTCCAAAGTGTCACGAAAAGCTGCCAGTCAGAGGGCGAGCGCCCACCAGTCAGGGCTGCACTGAGAGCGCCTGGGGGTGGGTGGAGGGGGGGGGGGGGGGCCGGCACATACCCATCTGCGCCGCTCGGAGGACGCCTCAATGAGTTGCTAATTAATGCTCATTGAGGTGCCTGGGATCGGATGGTCACCATAAAACATTATAAACATTTCCAATAGCATACACTACTACAGCATGCCTCGCAGAGTGAGCAGCGTGCTAAAAATAGTAATAACAGTGCCATGCTGATGTCTGATAAACTTACGAGAGTCACACTCTCCATTGGGGTTGGGGAGGTCGGGTCTGTGTCCTTAGAAAATAACCACAGGGCAGAGAGGGCAAAAGAAATGGAACAAAAGATCCACCATATGTTGCGTTTTCAGAACAAAACCCACTTATATTTGTTTCACCAAAATAAAGTCGGTTTTGTTCAATAGATTAAAATGCAAAGCAGGAAATGTCACTTTTATAAGCAAAGCCGCGTCTCTTCATATTATAATTGACGATAACAGTCACGGAACTGTCTCCTGGTGTGTAAATATATAGTTTTATTATTGACCCGAACGAGTACATTCAATGTATAGTGCTTTGAAAGAACCAACCGTGGCAGGAGTCAAACTTGTAAACCCCAGGCCGACAGATCGTCACTGCAAGAACATCAACCCGCTGAACTATCTAGCTGGGAAATTCAAAGCATAGGCTTTATGCAGATCTATCCAGGGCACATTACGATACTGACCAATCTTGCAGTGATTTGAACATGTGAACCGCATCTCACGCACACTTATCTGGAGCAGGTGCATTAACCTGCTGAGCAATCCTACTGGAATGGGTACAGGTGACATGTACAAAGCGCCCAACTATTGATCTCTGCAGCTCTCGGCCTCGCTGGCACTGAAACCTGTTGCGAGTTACAGACATATGTTTCCGTGATCTGCTTTGTGTACATTTACTCTTCAGCTTCCCACTCCAGCCTCAAATTGAGACCTGTTTTACCAAGAGTGTTCTTTCTGCTTGAAGGTCATTGCTTCCGGTCCATGGATTGTCCTGTTCTACCTCCACCAGCTCACAGATCTCCCTTAAGGTATAAAACACACTCATGCGCACACATGCATCAAAGACACACATGCACACACATAAGCGCTCTTACTGCGGTCACACAAACACACTGAAATGTGCACAAGTCTGCATACAGACAGTGTCACACAGACACACACGTACACACCCGTAGCAAAGTCACACATACACATAAGCACTGTTACAGAAGTAATACAAACACACTGAAATGCGCACACATCTGCACGCACGTCTCTCTCCGACAGTCAAACGCACATATAAACACTTTTACCAGTCATACACACACTGAAATATGCACACACATGCACACAAACAATGTCACACACAGACACACATACACAAACATTCAACGGTCACACATAGATGACCTGTGACCTCGACTTACCTCGTCTCGGGAGACCCCGGGCAGTAACTCCGCAGTGGTGCGCCAGCCAGACTCCTTGTAAGAGCCAAGCTGACCACTGGTCTGTGTACAGACCTGCCTGCCACGGAGGGCCCTGGAGTCTGGAGCGGCTGCAAGGTACAAAGAAACAGGAGCAGTTCCATGACAAAATTTTCGTTATGTCGCGTTTTAAAATGCTAACTTTCCAGAGAGATGGAAACTCTGCATTGAAAGATGTGTGATCTTTGTTGTGTTCCGCCTGTTTTTAAATGAATCCCTGACCCACCCACCCACCCCGTGAGCATGCTGGCTTCTCGTGTGACGGAGAACAGTTTGGTTGCCTTCAGATAAAGCAACTGATTTGCATCTAGCAGGGCGGCCGGCGGTAAAGATGAAAGAGTGTTTTTAAAAGAGAAAGCGCAGTGTCTCTTATTGGCTCTGCTCTTGAGTCTCAAATAGGGTGGGTTGGTATGCGGGAGGATTGTAATGGATGCTAATAAAAAAAAAAAGCATTTGCAATGCAATCGGTCTCGCCTTTGGGGCCTAAGTATTTAGCCATGCAGCAAACTGTTGCACTTTCAGTTGAAGTGTAAGGCTGCAACCCAGTGCTAGAATACACTATTGTCTGTAAGAGTAGCTGACGCGCTTCGGGCATGTTTGAGTCATATGTGGAGTGCGTTATTGTTACTTTATTGTCACTTTATATAGCGTGAACATAACCTGCCGGTATTAAAGCGCTTTATATGACAAGCACATTTTCTACATGAAAGCATACTTTTTTGTTTTTGTGGCACAGACATGGTCAGACGGCGACACAAGAAACAAAATAAACACACCGAATGAAACACAGATAGACAAGAGCCAAACAAAAAGAGAGGAAAAAGGCACCCAAGGGCTGGGAAAGAAAGAAGGAATCATAATGAACTGAAAGGCAATATGTAAGCCAAAGGCACCTAAAAAGTTAGTGAGAGATGGAGAAGAGAATGTTCTAAGTTGGCCAATAGCACGAAGGGCAGCAAAAGAAAGAAACTGGGGATCAAAGAAGGCATAGGAATGAGGGCAAAGGCGAGCGGATCGAATAAATAAAACATACATAGACACGTGTGCAGACTGAAAGAAACCTGCCCCACCGCATCAATGCACCCAGACAGTGTGACTGCAGCTTTGGGGTAAACTAGCTTCTGGTGTCCGTCGGACTGTGCAAAGCCATTAAATAACTAAAATTAAATCAGAGCATTGGATTGAAACAAAAGAAACAAAACACTCTGTGTGAAAGAACCCCCAGACGGCAAAGTCTACAATATCCTGGAAGGCACGAGCAGCTCTGCCGAGCCAGTGAGGCTCCGCGAAGGCGGGGATCGGGTCCCACTGTCGCCCCTGGGCAATTACAGGCACCTCTGAGCTGCCCTCCACGCCGTGACAAGGGCAGCCCTGCCCGACCGGTTCCAGCCACTGGAACAACGGATCCTTTCTGTACAAAGTCCCCAGCCACTGCCCCTTCTGTGTCTGGCTTCACATTGTCAGCATGGAGTTAGAGGGCATAAAACAGAAAGAAAGAACAAAAGTGCCATGGGGCAGGAGAAACCCGCCTTAGAGCAGAAGAAAAAAGACAGGAAAAAAAGAACAGATTTACGGAGCGTATTACAGAGAGGGCGAGGCAGAAAAGAACGAACAGATTTTCCATGGAGAAGAGGAGATTACAAAAAAAAAAAAGGACAGGAGTGCCATGGAGAAGAGGGCGAGAGAAAATAAAACGAATGGTAAAGCGCTCTCTATCTTTACCCCTTCATTTAGCTTTCTCTTCCCTGTTGCTACTAATTCGAGCATTAGCATAGAGTTTACTGACTCTGGGCACAAGTTACCTGCCCGTAAACACGTTTCAGCACAGATGCAGCAAACCAAAACACCCATTTAGCGAGTGTCCTCTTTTTGTGTTTAAATTGCATTTATATAGCGCCTACTACTCCAGACGAGGCGTCGTTGTGTGCACGCACACTCCTGTCTTTCTGCAGAGCCCGGTGTAAATAAACATCAGTGTGTGCTCTTCTAAGCAATACACACTCGGTGTGACCCCTGTGACCCAAAATGCCCCGCTGCACCTTGGTGGTAGATTTGCACCATAGATACCCCCAGTAATACGAAGTGTGCCTGTAAGCGCGGACATCCTCAACACGGGCGGTAGTCATGTTTGCACGCGCACGGTGTGAAGCAGACGGAGTGACTCAAGGTTGCATCAAACGAGGCACAGGGGGAACTATTCCATTACTTTGTAACAAAAAACAAGGCCGGGGAGAGTGGGTGTACTGAGAAATACAGGAAATGAAAGCAATGCTGGTGGGTAACAGAATAAAAATGGGGTCTGAAACACGGTCCACTTAAATGTTCAGCTTGTTAAAGTGTTAACATAAACACCCATGTCACAATTAAGTTCCAGAGCAATGTGTGTGCTGTTAGTTTGAATGACATAAAACGAAACATCGGAACCAAAAAAAAAATACACCCTGAAGGCGCAGATCACTAAACTGTTTTTTTCCCAATATTTGATGCTTTTAGTAAGCAGCGCAGCATGCCGCGCTGCTTACTAAAAGCATCAAATATTGAAAAATACAGTTTGCCGAGTAGGCGAGACCTAACAAGCATCGATCTCGTCTTTATGGGGCCATGTGTCACATGGCCCCATAAAGAAAAGAAAGTGCTTTGCGACAGCAGCAAAGCAGGCCACCGAGTCCGGATTGGAGGCGAAAGGGCGGCAACGCCAACAGCTCATTTCCAATGGCAGGCCACCGTTTAGCATAAACGGTGACGCCAGCCAATGAAAATGAGGGGCGGGGCTTCAAGCCCCCTTCTGAAAGTCCTCATTTACAATATATCTCGCCGGGCGGACAGCGCATGCGCTGCCACGCCAGGCAAGACCTAAAAACCTACTAAAAAAAGCACCAGGCATTGTGCTGAGTCGGCCCTTTTACAAAACTTTACATGTCACTTTTACGTTGCATATTACGGCACTTAGGAGTTTGAGTGGTATTAGTGAGTGCTTGCGTTACAATGACAAAATAGCAAAATAATATTGTAGCAGCCTGTACCACATTAAGACGCACGATTTGCCTTTTCTTCCTACATAATTTACTCAACCCTCCCACACAATTCAGCCATCCATTGCCAGAAAATTATATTAACTTGACGTTACATTAAAACAAAGATCACCAAATTAACAAATTAATTAAAACTAAAAAAAAATCCTTTTGGAAGAGCTGGATCTTCAGATCCGATCAGGACACAGCTAAATACGAGCAACTTGGCTTCTCAATTCCTGCTCCTTTGAAGTTTCAAAACGCCATGTCTTAAGGCTCCAGGCATTTATCAATTTATATCCATAGGTGCACGAGGGACAACGCAGAGGCGTAGATAGGTGCAGACTAAGGTTGAGCAGCTCATCTTTTGCTCCTGGTAGGCGAATGAAACTGCAGCATGGTGGGCGTATACATTACTGAAAGTGTCCCTCACTAATCTGTGAAAGCAACCAATTCAGTCATCTCTACTATTCCCTAGAAATTTTCAGGCGAACCGGTGTAAGAACCAGCTACAGAACTCTAAAAGTCTTATAGCAAATGACAAAACAAATGTAGGTCTTGTCCCTAACCAGGCTTAATGGTAAAATCAGTCTAAGAGAGCATATTTGGAATGTGATGATACGCGAACTGGCCTCAACAGAACATCGAGAATCATTTGCGTTTTTAATGCAATGAGAGGGCACCTTCCTAGGGCACTACCTCGAAGTCACTCACAGTATTATGTGCTTCAATCATGCTGCTCTTCTCCTTCTAGTCCCCATTTACAACCCCTCTATGTTTCCTCTATACACACCCTTTTTTTGCACTAAACATTATGCAGTCTTCAGACGATTTTTACACCTGCAAACAAAACATTTTAATGCGTAGTGCTTAAAAGTAAAAGATAAGTGTTATAGGTTTTCCCCTACAGATTTGCCTGAAAGGCCCAGAGGGCGTAAAGTGTTAATAAATGCATTCATTTTTCAATAACCGTAACCAGAGAAAATCAATGTGTTGCATATGCACCTTGACTTAACGAGTATTTTCTGTAAACAATGCATCTATGCGATAAAGAATTTAATGAGTAATGATTTAGTGTACATTTGAGATGTAAAGTAGTCCCTCATGCTCTGCAATGCTATTAGTCACCAGCAGGCAGAATGATACACCACACAACAAATAGCACGAGGTAAGAGATAAATACTCCTCCGGGGCTAGCGAACCCCCACTCTATGTACATTTTAAAGCATTGGTAAGAATAGGTCTTGCAGACTGCTGCACTGCCAAGGCAGACTAACAGAGGAAGTGGCCAGTAAAGCATCCAGCTGATGGGGCCAGAGTGTGTACCTATCAATATATTCACCAACATGTTTAATGCACTGCAATTAGTCATTAACGAAAAACACAATCCTCCTTAATGGAGGCTGGGGTGCTCACAGCCAGGGCTGAAAATCTGAACTTTTCATGTGGTTTTCAGAGCAGTGATCTAACGCCTACATAGTTGAGCCATGAGGAGAAGAGAGACGCACCAAACACGGCGACCAATGCATATTCAGTTAGAGACACCTCAGTAAAACGAGGTCTCGCCACAGCAAGGAGCGCCGACTGAATGCTGAAGATAGAGCTACTGGCACGCATTTCAGAAGAATCGGGCACAAGGTAAAATCAATCACCAAAACCAGATCAAATCCATGAAACAGCAGAAGCACAAAGTGGAGGATCTGAACTGCTGCAGTGGTCCATTATTGGAGGGTCCCAGCAGGCAGCTTTACACTCGGAGGATCAAGGCGGGTTGAAACCAGTTTAAATCGGATCCAGGCACTCTTGAGATAGCAGTGTTTTTGAAATGCACGAGGCGGCAGATAGGCAATAGAGAATACACTCAGTAAGTACCTTTGAAGGTTATACTCTTAAAGAGGCAGACGACAAGCTCCTTAATAGCAAACATGATAAAGGGACATGTCTGACATATCATTTAACTTCTACTGCTACTAATATTTTCTACGACAAGTACAGACAGACACTATTGTTCTACATCAATGTTAAGAACATACCCATGTTTGGGTCCAGCTATTCTGAGACCGGTAGTCACACAGTGTAGACTGCCTGAAGCCATCTTGGCATAAAGCAGCTTTTTCTGCAATTTATGGGCTGCCCACAAAGTGTGCCAGTAAGTATTGTTATCTCCATTACAATCTAACTGTATATATTTAAATAACGCTGGTTTGTTATTTAGTAGACAATAAAGACTTCTTAAAGGGGTGTAACCCAACAACCAGCCACCCTTTTAAGTATTTCAAACCTCGCGTCACGACTGAAAATGAGCTCCCCTGCCAGCAGTGATTGCACATGTGACACTGGGCGCTCTGCACGGAGAGAGTGCTTCATCAAAGAGTCTACTCTATTCAGTCTATTTAGGCCAACGTCAGACATTCCTTCCTGAGTACAACCCGCCAGATACCAACAAAACTTACAACACATATACAATAGGTTACTGTCAATAAAATGGTGACATTATCCAACTAAAATATGAACAAGTGAAGGCTGCATGCTCCAATAAAAACAAACATTAACAAAGCGATAGTTCTGGATTTAATTTGGCAATGCTTGTAAGCAAAGGCATTCACAAATGCACTTTGCATAAACTGCATGCACAAAAACCGTTTCCCACATTAAACACTATCCTACAGGCTTTGCCAATCCTGGGGGGGAGTGGCAAAAAACGACTGCTTTCTAATCAGAATGCCTATAAGAGATTAAGATCTGAATGTGACAATAGTTTGATGTTTGAGTGTACTTTTCAGGTGTAAAATAGTCCCTACAGCATTTCAATGGGAGCACCTTCTGGAAAATGGAATGATCGCAAATAGTATGAGCAAGTAATATTTCTCTAGGTGAACCCAAAACCCACTTTGTGTACATTTTAAAGAATTGGTAACAATACGTCTACAAGTAACGGCGTGGTCAAACCAGACTTAAAAATGGTGCAGCAGGAAGCTTTAAATGACATTACAGCCCTTCTACCTGAACCCACACAAGTTGTTACCCTCTGCTATCACTGAATTAGAGACAACTCTAGCAGCTACTGCAGTAATTTAGTCAAAGTAGCTGTGAATGGTACAGTGGCCGGCGTACCAAGAGGGTGTTCCTAATCCCTTGCAGCGTTGGCGGCTAACTACCCATAACTCCCGCCCCTCCGACAGCTTACGCAGTCAGATACCGATAGGCTGAACTGTGACACTGTGTGCAACACATGCTCGTGGGGTCTACCGAGACACCCCGCACTGGAGGACCCGCGTCCCTGCTCCTGGGGGTCCATCAGAACCACACAAGACATGCTCCTACAGCTTTAATCACATACTGAACATATACCTGCAAACTCACACAGTGCCACAGTGTGACACACAATATCGGCTCCCATCACACGGTCACCTGGCGAGGAGCCGATATCACACTGTGGTGAGTAAAACGAGCTCTTAATCACTGTAAATAGTGGATTTCTAGCTCGTTTTCGGAGGCTTTGAACTTTCGACGTCCATTAAGGGGTGTAAAAACACCCCAGGACATCGGCACCAGCCTCAGGAAGCTTCTTCTCTGGTTTTCGAAGAGGGTGGTTGGGGGCGGGGGCAAAAGTGCCTCTCAGGTGCTTCAGCTGCACGAAACCCCGCCTCCTCACACAGTGAGATTTCCGTCTTACCTGGCAGGTATGTGAACGGGCACTGTTGCTGTTCGGCATCTGCTCAGGGCCCCTAACTCGGTTTGCAGGCAGTTATCTCACAGTAGACACTAAGCATATTACAATGAGCGCGACTGTCAGCTTTCATAACGGATATTCATTTTCTGGGTAAGCGCAACAGTGTTTCATAATTTCATATTTCAAAACAAATGACAAAATATTTCCGGTATCAACTGCGGCAATTCATCAGCTCAGCTTGTCTGATAACTCTTGGTTTGGTCACACATCGTAGGATAGGCCATTAACTTCCGGAGCACAAGTTTAACACAGTACTTAAAGAGACAGCTGCCTCGATATTTATTTCCCCCCCCTGGCATAAATAATGTAGAACCTCTACGTGCTGTCAGCGTTTCCACCGTCAGCAGCAAGCTCACTTGGAACAGAGGCAGCCTGACTGAAGGTGGAATCTGAAAGCGCACACACAGATAAGGAAAGCCTTTAGGCGTTGTTCACTGACCTTCCAATGCACAGAGCGTGGTGCCAGAGCAACGCTCTGGAAGGTCTGAACTTTGATTACACACTTCCCCCCGGTTGTGTCTCTGTTGCCGAGGTTAGGTCAGAGTCCTTCAGAACATACACGCCCTGTGGCTAAGAGACTGAGGCTAGAGGTGCAACAAACGCAGAGCCCACAAGAGTGCTGCCAAACAGCAAACAAGGACACAGCCCTTCACTTACAAGAACGGACGTGCTCTGGTGGCTATCTTGTTGGCTGTGGAGCAAGGAGACCGTGTCTTTTCTTAATCAGATTTTTGTAAGACACCTGTATACTACATACCCATTAGTATTTCATAGTACGGGGTTTCCAATTACAAATCCATCATTTATCCAAAACGTGTGATCCTGGTAAATCTCTCTCTCTCTGTACCAAATTTCCATTAGTCAACAAATGTCACAATGGCTAAAAACATGCCTACACTGTGTGAAGAGTTAGAGGCCCGCTGCAGTACAAGATCCCCAAATCACATTTTATCAAGCAAGTCTAAATGTCTTATGTTATGTGTGTTTGTAAAGCTCACTATCACGCGGGAGGGTATACTGGTGCTGAGTAGGTACGTGTGTGGTTAGTTAGTTAATTGAAAAGCCAGGTCTTCCGCGTATTGCGGAATTCAAGAAGACAGGCGGAGGAGGCGCTGATGTGGAGTGGTAGGTCGTACATTCTGTTACACAAACATTAATGACATGGCGAAATTTGAGCACCCTATGTTGTTTCAAATTTTAAAAAATAGAATATTGAAAAAAAATAGAATATTGTGTTGCAGTGCTGGGATATAGGGCTCTACAAAGATTACAAACGTAAACCCTCATAAACATCCCAAGAACCAGCGGTGCTGTAGAAAAAATGACCAAACAGTCATAGAAATGTATGGCCAATTTTTAGTTTTAATGCTGCAGGAGTCAACTGTGCAGGATGGCAGGAAAGATGGATTCAAGACCAGCCAGAGGTGAACGGACTGCTATGTTGTACGTCGCAATGGCTTCTAGACAAGCTCTAGTTCTATCTCCAAGCCATAAGCATCCGCAGGTTTTGACACTAGGACCTGGCTCTCAGCAACCAGGATCTAAGCGATTAATAATGCTGCAGTCCTCTCTAAAGTAGCTCCGTGAAGAAATATAATTGAACCAGTCTTTCCTACTCAGGGCTGTGGTATTGTTTAGACACATGATAGTAAATATAACTAGGAACTAATTATACTGCTCCTTACATCCAAACGATTTCAATCAGAAAAAGTCAAGTGCAATGTAAGAGATGGGATGAAGGAAATATGTGGAGCGCAGAATGGACCTTCCGTTGAAGACATTCCCTTCACAGTCTTTGCCAGAATAGACAATTATGTCAGGCAAGCTCCCTGATTACGGATGTGCATTTTAATGTTTACCATTAATCACACTGATAGTTACTATGTATCTATAAAAAAAAAAAAGCAGCGAGATCGCATACAGAAAAAGGTTAAACATGAACACTGTGTGCAGTTTACACACAATAGTACCATTGCATATTATGGAGTAAATTGTACTGCGCAGTGTTTTAACACAGTTTTTAGAGCCATTTGTCCAAGGCCTAAAATGATAAAGTAACAGCATGCATGCAGGTGGAATATTTATGAGGACACAGATTTATAGGACAGGCCCCTACTGTATAAGTATGTAGCCCAACTAAAGAACCTGGAATTGGGATAAATGTTAGATGTGCCAGAACGGACCTCAGAGACCGTTGTCAGGGGCTTTCTATGTGAGAACTGAGAGTAAAACTACATTGGCGAGCAGAAGTGGCGCCCAGAATTGTAAATCAAAAGATACCCCCTGAAATGAAACGGCTCTATTGCTGGTTGAGGATTATTTTCCATGGCAGTAGCTACCTATATGGTGTCTCACATGAAACAGTTCACCACAATGCCATCCTGAATTGTGTATGATGTACTGAGGAGGATCTAGCTTAAACTTGTTTTTAATTGTGATGGTGTTAGAAATGGGGGTCTCTAGTTGGCAATGGCGGGCCACTGTCCAAGTAGGGACCCTTCTTCCTAAGTCAGAGTGAGAGGGCTACCCTCTTTAATACCCCTGCTCAACCCTGTGGTAACGTAGCACGAGCAGGTAGGCTTATCTCAGAGGCAGGGTGTGAAGCATTTATGATCATACACAGTAACACAATGAGGAACACTACAAAGGGACACCACACAAGTAGTTATTATAAAAAATAAGTATCTTTATATAAAGGCAGATTTATCACAAGACCAATAACTGTAAAAGCCACAATACGGTCAAAAATAGGATAGCTGTTGAAGGGCTGTCAAAAATAGTTCAAAGGTTGCAAAAATAAGGTTCAAGTTCAAAGCAGTGGTCTCTGCGACCCTTTCTTTCACAAAGTACCTGGGTTTAGTTGCAAAACCAACAAAGTGTCGCAAAGAAGCTGTAGCGATGATTCTCGGCACGCGAGGCCGGCGATGCGTTGAAATCCTTGCCGCAAGGGAGGATGATGCGCCGATCTGCGGGATGCGTGCGGAGACGATGCGACAAACTTCTGCACGCTGGACCACCGATGCGATGACTTTCTTGCCGCGTGGGAGAAGTCGATGCGGTGATCCTGTTGCGCTGTGCGATCGTGTGGCGATGCGAAGACAAGACGCTCCGCGAGGGAGCGACGAAATTCGGTGTGATGCGATCAAAGTGGCGAACGCACGGCGTCCGCACTGCGATGTCTCGAAGCGATGATTTCTGTCAGGGTTGCGAGTGCGCGGCGACAGCAGCGCGATGATCTTTCCAGCGCGTCTCGGCTGCAGCGGCTCGAAAAGGGGCGTCAGCGATGGTTTCGGGCCCTCGGCGGCAGCAGCGCGAGGATTTTCCCAGCGCTCTCGACTGCAGCGGCCCGCAAATATGCGTTAGCGTCGATTTCTTACCCTCTTCTCTCTGATGCAAACTAGAAGCCCTGGAACTCACAGGAGCCTCCTCAGCAGATAGCAGTCCTCGCAGGGAGGAAGCAGGAGGTTGGTGGTGGAGTCTGTTGTGCCTGAGACTCCAGCAGGAGGCTAGCTCTTTTCCTAGCCCTTGGGTGATTGCTGTACAAAAATAAAAGTTCTCTCAATAGTTCCTTTTCCTCTTCTTCAAGGTCCAGTGGTCACTGCTGCAGGCCAGTGCAAGAAAAACACACAAGCACAAGGACAGTCACTTCCTGCAGATTCCTCCAGTGGCACGGACAGAGTTTCCTCTCCAGATCCAAAAGCAATACAAAAGTAGGGGTTTGAGCACAGATATTTATACCCCAAAAGCCTTTGATCCTTGAAGCTACCAGTCCCTGAACCTAGCCAGAACCAGTTCTGCTCAGGCCTGGAGCACTTTGTTTACCAGGCTGCATCCTTCCTTTCAGAAAGAGGGGGTCTGCTAGCAGACACACAGTGGGAGGTGGAGCCAGCATTCACCTTGCCAGGCACAGCCCTATTCAGATCAAAGAGCCACCCTTCCCCACACTCTAAATGCAGATCTCTCTATTCCACCAAGGTCTGACTCAGCCTGTCCTGCCCCTCTAAAACCAGACAGCCAATACACATAACGGCAGAGCACACTGGAAGGCTTAGGCAAGAAAATACCTACTTTCTAAAAGTGGTATTTTCAAACACAGAATATAAAAATAAACTTCACTAAAAGGTGTATTTTAATATTCTGAGCTCAGGCATACTAAATTCGTTTTTCTACCATGTCCCTGGGGTCAGTTAGGACTATAGCATGTAATAGTCAAACTGCCCATTCTAGCCTATGAGGAACAGGTAGCCTTACAGTAGTGAAAAACGAAATGGTGCATAATTCACTACCAGGACATGCTACACACACCCAGGCATGTCCTACCTTACACATACAATGCACCCTACCCGAGGGGCGACTTACAGGATGCCAAGGGAAGGTTCAGGGGCTGGGAAGTGGTTGCACTTCACAGCCAAGATGGCAGTTCTGGACTGCACACAGACACTGCAGTGGCAGGTCTGAGACACACTTTACAAGCTGCTTCTGTGGGTGGCACACATCAGTGCTGCAGGCCCACCAGCAGCATTTGGTTTACCAGCCCTGGGCACACATAGGCCACACTACTAGGGACTAACAGGTAACCCAAATAAGCCAATCAGGGATATACCAATTCACATAGACATATTTATACAGGGAGCATTCGCGCTGTGACACTGAATGGCAGTGGCACAGCGCCCAGAGCATCTAACACCAGTAAAACAGAGGAGACAACAGCGAAAAATGGAAGGGAGACCCACGCCAATGGTGCCAGGTCTAACAGATGGTATCCAAAAAGGTCAAAACTTCTCATCTCCAGACATGTCAACAATAAATATACCATACCTGTGTTGGTCAGGGATTTTCGTGGATGGGGTGGGCCGGAACAAAAAAAAAAAACCTGCAGAAGTCACTTTATGCTTGAAAAACTAACTCAACCTGTGTTGCGTTATGGGGGCTATCAGGGAAAAAGACGTATGTGTTATTCTCGATTGGTACGATTGTATTTATTTGTTGGAATATGTTGCTTGGTAGTTATGTGTCTAATGAGCCTATAAATAATTGGGATTGATTGTTCTCCTGTGCTTGTGGGTCTGGTGTACAACTAGAAGTTTTTCAAACTTGTTAGTGGGTAGGATATTGTTTTGTTTGTATATGTTGCCTAAGAATATTTTTTGTTAAGGTTATGCCAACAGAGAAAATACTGAACTTCATTATAAAAATCCTGGTGTCCAAATACAGAAGAAAACGAGGGGTTCATTCTAAGAGGCAACTGTCTCAAAGTCTACTTAATTTGTCCAAGGACACGGTGAGGATGGTTACAAGTTCCATAGTCACGTTATGAAAAAGATTAAGGCGGTCACCTATCGCTCAACTAAAACAGCTCAAGCGTCATACTGTGAAACGCAAAGCCACTCCTATTGCTCAACTCTTCCTAATGTTGCCTACACACAAACTGTGGAGAAACACCACGTGGGGTAACACGGTATCGGGGAACATTTTTTTTTTTTTTTTTTAAATGGGTTCACCTACATTTGGGTATTCCAGCTCAAAGAAGGTTTCCAAGTTGTTGATAAGGTTAGTGTCAACACCTTTCAGCGGTTTCAGAAGCGACACTCCAGGTAGCTTGCTATAAGGCTGTTTATCCGACGCCTTTTTGTTGAGGTGGAGACGTCTACAAAGAAAAAAGAAACATAATTTGATCAACCCGCACACACTTCGACTGCTATACTATCTGCCGATTATCAGAGTAGAAGATAAATCCTGCATTATACAAAATACAGTTTATTGGCCAACTATCATATTTCACGGACCACATTTAACCACGCTAATCTTACAGCACAGCGGACATTGCTAAGACTACAAGCTGCAGGCATCATGCTTATGCGGTAATGATTCGTTCAGGTCAAAATACAATCCAAGGCAGACCGGTATGTCGCAGAAGAAATGCAGAGATGAGAACATTGAGAGTTCTCTTTGGTGAGTAAATATGTATCAATTAAGCTTATACTGTGCCTGATGGCCTCTATCACATTAATAAACAAAGTAGAGTGCAGATGAGAGGAATGTGGCACTGACCACATCCTCAGAGAGCGACTGCTCTCACCCAAACACATCTTTCAATATAAGTGGCAAGTTGAATTCTGCTTCACAGTGGTCCTACATCCCCACACAAAAGGAAACAATGGAAAGGACAGATGCTGCCACAAAGCAGTGGTCCTCTCCCAACTTGAACTGCATGCCCCTCCCTTTCTTGGCATCAAAACAAATGTTTTAGAAAATGGTCTCTGGCAGGATATGCATGTGTGGAGCAGAGGCATGGGGAGAAGGGGTCCTTGCAGGTTTTGTTTGGGTGTGGTAGGACTGCCAATTTAAAAAGTTTATTTGTGTTATTTTTACATCGCAATACTTTGGATGATATTTATTTGAAAGTTTTATGTAGCGCTAGCTAGACCAGAAGGTATCAAAGTGCTTTACAACAGTAAATGTTCACATCAAAGATAACAAGTCTATGCAGAGCATTTGAGTCAGAGCGCCCCACAACAGCAAATGTTCACAACATGGATAACAAGCTTAGTAGACATTTATGCTGCACAATGTGAAATCAACGGCCTCCAGATGCACAGCGTCACCGGCTGGATATGCGCACAGCCTCCCGTCCATGCGCTGCAGCTGGCTCCAGATACAGTGACAGTATGTAAATGCCATGCAGGGATATTACAGTCCAACACTGACACACACCTGACTCCCTCTTCAGGCAGAGATAAAGTAGTACATCAGACTTTGATACCACACATGCCCCTCTCCAGGAGGGAAAAGTTTAAGTGGAAACAATAACACAAAATGCCAGTAAGATTCATTTCTACATTATTTGATGTGCTGAAGTAAGCAGTCAGACTCAAGCAAAGAAATTTATGGCACACAGCCCTGCTAAAAGCAAAAAACAACCTTGCATTTAGAATCTGCAGTCAGAGGACAGCTAATGGTAGGGTGTGCAAGGTTATTAAACTAACAGGGCCTTGCAAATCAGCGCCAGCATTGTGTAACAAACATTTTCAGTCATACGAGATTAAAGGTTCCCAAACAGCAATCCGGACCGGTCTATTACAATTTGGCCACAGGCTCTAAAAGTCTAGTAACTATCAACATATTCATGCTAGCAGACTAACACAAAGTACTGCAAATCATGTGCGACTGCTCACAATTAAATAAAATAATAAGGCAGAATTTGAAGCCCCGTAGGGACTTCACCCTAATACTACGATTTAGCCTCCTAGCACTCAGCGTTGGTTACTTTCAAATACTTAAGGAAGCATGAATGAAATTGTGGTGTTCCTTTCAAAAAGTCACCTTCTAAGGTCCTAAAGTGATCAGTGCGGTGCAACTTGTGTCAGGGACCAGATCCTAAATGGTAAGCAGAAGCGATTAATACTCAAATTTCTGTCTACCAAGCATATTGTCCTCCCATATATCTCATGCAAGCGTTGATCCGCTTTGCACAAAACTGCAGTGTTCAACAACCCTCGTCTTGATTTTGCGAGTTGTCATACCCACATATTGGAGTTTGCAAGGACAGGTGATTAAATAAATCACCCCACTGGTGTTGCAACTCGTATGATAATTTGGTATCCAGGGTGTTCCGAGACCCAGATCAATCTGAGTTTGTGATTGTTTAAGGTGGCAGATGAGCATGATCCGCATGGGAAATGTCTCTTGACGCGGTGTAATGTCCATAGAGTATACCGATTGTTCCCCTGAGTCACCCAAGGTCTTGTATGGACCAATATGTCCTTAATGTTCCTGCTCCGTTTCAGGGCAAACATTGGTTTTTCAAGGTGTGTGTCACCTGCGTACAAGCTGTGCCAGTTCTTATTAACAGCTCTTTATATAGTATCTGTTAGATTGCAAAAGGCGCTCACACACACACCAGTCTCTCAGAGGATCTTTTTGGGAGTACCTCTAGGAGTGAGTCTCTGTGATTGTGTCTGGCTGAACTAGAGTGGAACTTGTGAATATCCCAATCAAGTATTTCGATTGACTGTTCTCCGGTTGTCTAAAACCAAATTATTTGTGTAAAACGGGTAAACATTGTCATTTTATGGTTTCAAGTTTAGGGAGTCTTCTTCTTGGTTAGCCATTTATTGGCGTATTGTGATACCATTCAAGTGCCCACTTAAGCTATCACATTTTCTAAGAAATATCTGCCACTGAAAGGGAAGTTGTAGGATCAGCATAAACTTCATGAGAACAACAATGGCATCTTCTACAGTTGCTATTCCGCTAGCCCTTTTGTACATGAAACTGAGAGGTTCATTTACTACCTGCACGAGACATAGGAGAGAGGAAGCACCCAACTCTGGTGGTGGACACAAGAGAGTTGTGAGGACAGCCGAGTTACAATCTCCTGTGAGTGTAAGTGCCATCTTGGATGAAGCAGTAGACAGTATCAGAAGTTTCAAAACGAATGAAGAAAAGCGGAGATTGAATTAGTGGACACCAGAAATAACCCAGGATCTCCAGATTTGCAGATTCCGGACGTGGAACGTTCCTGGAGCTGGTCTGTCTGGGATATCTGAAGGCTTGTTTCAATGATTTCTTGGATTCCAAGACAAGGCCTTGTTGAGTTAATGGGAGGAATGTGCTGAAGAGATAAAAAGAATTAGCCTGCCCTCAGGCAAGTGTGGTATCTTTTCAGTGATAAAGCCAGGGTTGCCGTCAACGGGTGGAAGCGTGATACAAAAACAATGGGCCAGAAAATGCAATCATTCGCAAGGTAACGTTCAGAATGGAAACTCTTTCCATGTAACACTTATTTTAGTAGCACTGAGTTATGCACCCAAATCTGCAACAGAAATATGCCCAAAGCTCTTTTTTTTTTTTTACAAACCGAACATGCGATCAACATCTCACAAGGAACTGACTTTTGCAAGCGTCCCATGGTCTGATCTCCTTCATCACGGTAAGGACAGGTTGTTACTAAGGTGCACAAAGCTTCGCATTGTTTAGCCTCAGATTGATGAGGGCACCTCAAAGAAGCAGGGAGGGCTACTGCTACAATCAGCATTTTAAACCTCAAATAACCAAGAGGAAAGTGAGCTGTGGAAAACAAGACCACAACAGGGCAGCTCTGAGTGAGGGCAGCAATCTTAACATTAACATCTGAACTACTGCAAGAGAGTGTTTGCTCTGGGCACACGGCGCAAATAAATTACAAGAGCTCTGAAATTTCCATGCATTAAAGAGGTGGGAGCCTGAAAGGTAGGATATATTTTAAATGTTGAGCATTCCCTAAAAAGTGGCCAAAGAATTTGAAAATGAGGCCAGTGATGAAACGCTTCAATTACAATTTGTGATAAATTTAGCACACTGCGCAGCCAACAAAGCAGACACATAAACCTTGCAAGAGGAAATTTTGGCAAACAGTCAAATGTTAGATAACCCTAGCACTTAACTGCAACTACATTAGAATAGGTAAAGCAGGTAAGGTTGTCTGGATGATCATCAAACAAAAGGCGCTACGCTCAACTGATGTCATCCTCCCTAGGTTTTAAAGACAGATGATTAAAAGAAAAGCCACTAATAACCCCAAATGTTTCTTTGTATGTATGCAACAGGCTTCGGCTCTTCAAAGGAGCCAGGAATTCCACTTTTGCATCTGACTCATTCTTTGAACCCTGACACACACGTGAACCCTTCCAATATTCCACTCTCGCTTTGGTTCAAGACCCATCTCAGGTTTCTCCGGTTCTCTTTTGGACTTGCCTTCCAACCTGCCAGCTTTCAGTAGGGATGCTCCTTTCTTCCTCTCCGGCATAATCACATGTACCACATATACTTTCATCTTAGTTGCACAGCCCTTGCTTCCATCCGATGTTTACAGATTTTCTGCAAAGCTCTTTTTAAGCAGGAGACTCCTTTTTCCAGATATACCAGCTTAGAAAGAGAACATATTTCTTCTGGTCTGATCCATCTTTGTCATTGTGGTTGTATTAAAAAAAGTTCCTGTTTCCCCAACTCCACTTTCAAGAAGACACAGGGGTTTTCACTTCTTCTGTTGGTATCTATTCCTCTTCGATGTCTGTATTTTTAGAACATGCAGACTTAATTTTCTGTGCAGAGGAAGATTGTAAGACATCTCAGCACAGAAAAATGTTTGCTGCAAGACTTGAGTTTCAGCTGCACTGGCTTGACTGAGCTCTCGATTATCAAAGGGTAAAATGAAGTAAACGTGGTTGTTCTTGCCGGATTTGTTGTGTGTCCAAAAGAAAACACATAAACCAGAGTCCGAACGTGATGGGCCATTCCCAGTAATGCTGACCCATAATCACCAACATTGAATCCACCAATTCCCTACTGCTATTGCCCAGACTAAATCTATCCACTTCAGGCAGATAAGTGCAGGACGAAAGTCAGTTAATTTAGTTTTGATCACGAAACCAACAAACAAGAAGAAGTTGTGATAACACGAAGAGATGCTTCAGACGTCCCATCCTACCATCTGTTATTATTTGCTGCACCCGCTGCAGAAAAACATAACAAATGCAGATATAGGAAGAGCCGTTAAAAGAGAGCATGAAACTGCAACTTTAAAGAAACCGGACCGACCCTAAAGTGGAGCATGGAGAGGAAGGACAGCTGTCCCATGCCAATAACCAGCATGACACCAGGCGAAACCAGTAGGGCTGATTTCTGGAATAGACAATCTAGTAGGAGCGAACCAAGAGAATCACTCCCACAGTTTGTCACCAGGGAGAGCATGACATAGAATTCCATCTGATGCAATCCAAGTGATGGATCTCAACTTCAGGTTTGTGTTTATAGGCTGTTGGGGGACCATTCAAACATTGGCACAAAAAATTACTGCTTACATTTTCAGCAAACACGTCAGATGTAAGGTTGAGTAAACGCAATCTGAGAGTGCCAGAGGGTGAAAAGAACCGCTAGAATTATCCAGGGCAATTCTATCATTGCAAATGCAGGATATTAATGAGAACCTCCCTGAAAAAAACCCCAGCACTAAACGTCCTGGACTTTCCTTTCTTCGGAGGGTGATCTAAGCGATCTTCCCTGGGACAAGGACGGTAATCCGTGTAGGACTGACAGGAGCAGAACTGAAGACCAGTCATTTTTTTGCATTCAACCCTAACCAAGGAACTGAACTCCGTTCTGTAGTGATACCATTATTAAAACTACAGCATAAGATAGAATATTGATCTGAAGGATCCTTTGTTCCACACTATCTCTCACACCAACATGTTAAGAGAAGTCTATCCATATAATGGTTCAGTACAAGAAGCATTACAGTAATTCGGATGCTGCTAGACAATACCTCCCGATATGTGGAAAATGCACATGATGCCAATACAAAGGCGATGAAGTCTCTCACTATCTGGCTCTGCTACAGTGTAGATAGATGAATAGTTACTGTGCTGTGGATGAGCTTCTTAAAGACAAATGTACACAGTTCATGAGGATACAACGTGCCCAACCATACTACCAAAAAAAGGTCTGAGGGCAGTCTGGGCTAGCTTCCAATGATATACAGATTGGTTGCCCTAAGTGCGGTAGTGGAATTATGGAAAAGTGGAAAAACATCCAGTGCCTAAATGCCATCATGCATTTGGCGGCTGGGGTACACACGAGAGGAGTAGAACTGCTGCCTTGGATATTTCCTGCTTTGTGTTTCAAAGTTGCAAGTCTTTGCACTGGGTCTCGGTTTTCTCGTTTCCGTTCGATTCAAATTTATAAATAGCTCCTTCCGGGGAGCTGGGTGTGGGGGGTATATTTACAGTATAATAAGCAACATACCTAAAGCAATCAGAAAAAATAACATGCTTGATGGCTCATCAAAAAAACAGGCCTTCGGACAAAAAAGCATCTTATCGCGAATTAGTTGGGCGAGTTGAATGATAAAGTAAAGTTGTTTGGTGCAGGAAAGGAGGGGTGCTCATAAAAGGGACTACTTTGTGGTCACCATGGATGCTGCTTAGTGATGCAGCTAATCTTTCCAGGAACTAAAGGATGCACGCTGATTACATGAAAAATGTTGCTGTGTGTGCAACAGTGTGATGTTCCTGGAGCAATGAACCCGAAGAGTAATATTTGACATAAAGATAAAGAACACTTCCTTCCTCACAAGGTGCTAGAGTTTATTTATTTTTTAATAATGCGCACTCGGCAAAAAGTAATTGCTTTTCCGGGCCAAGGCAATGAGTAGGGTAGCACAGCGAACAGGTGAGTAGAGAGTTTCTGCAAGAAAATAACAAGACTGCAAAGAATAAACCGCTCAAGACAGAGAAGCGTTGTGCAGGTTACATAGTTCCATTAGTTACATAGTTCAAGAAGCATAATTACAAGGTTGCAAACTAAACCATACAGGCGAGACATAGTTCAACATGGAAAATACGCTCCAAATAATATAGGGGTGAGACGTATTTGATAAGTGTGGGGGAGGGGGGAAACAAGTAAGTGGTAGCTTTTTCTGAGTTGGTTGTTCCAATGGAATAATCAATAGTTGAATGCTCGGTGTTTACATCTGGTGATTGGACCGAGGTGTGGGGAAGTGAGTTGGGGGGAGGGGGGGGTCAATCGGAGAGGCACTAAGGAGAGGCTCTTCTGCAGAGCGTAAATTGCATGTACGGGCATAAGCTACAATTTTCCCTTACAGGTAACTAGAGGCCATGCTTTCGAAGCATTCACCCGTGAGCCAGATAATCGTGAATGCAATGTTTGTCTTTACTGAGAGCTAATGTAAACTTGAGGTGAGCTGCTAGTGGGTCATTTTTTTTCCACAATGGAAATCAGTCACCGAGACACGTTTTGCACCTTCTGGAATCTTTCACTGAGTGGACTGGCCATCCGTTATGCAATGTGTTGCCATAATAAAAGAGTTGCCTCAATGCCCCACTACCCTGGCAGGGAGGAAGGAAATAGATGCGAGGGTTTAATAAGAAATTTGATATGGTGAAGAGGTTTTTAGAAGTCCCTTCTTGCAAGTTCGTGAAAAGGCCATTTGTAAAGCCATTACGACCAGCACCCACTCTTATCTTGCAGATATTCTCACCACATCTGCTGGTTCCTGACAGCCGCAGCCAGGACGCCATCAGATTGCAGACTAAGAAGTGTAAAAAAAAAAAAAGCAAAATGAAAAAAGTTGACAACAGGCCTTTCCTACCTAAGCATCTAGGCTCTGGAGCAACATCCCTGCATCCATCAGAAATAGCCCACTGATGCTCCACTTTAAGAAAGAGTTGAAGACACCACTCTTTAAAGAACATTACATCACGATTCATTAAACATCCACAACCCAGCTTCTTCTCCTATGACTTACTGACTTTAAGCTTGCCTTTTACCATGTACAGCACTGTGCTGCCTTTTTGCTGGGTTCAAGCTATAGAAATACCATATATATATATATATATATATATATATATATATATATATATATATATATATATATTTCATACAATAGGTCAGTGGCCCAAAACATACAAGTTTCCTACTTTTGCTGTGATAGATACTTGCTTGTCAAACAAAGGATCTAAAAAGTCAACTCTAATGGAACAAAGTGTCTCCAACACTTAAAAAAAATCAATCATGGTGGTGACCTGCACCCACCAGCTATGGAGATTGTCACTACATTCAGTTGATCTAACAAACACTGTTAACTACAGTCCAATGTTCGCACATACTACCAACAAGCTATGACCTAATCTGCATCCCCCGTACCAAACATGCATACCACCAAGCAAATAATGTGGTTGTTTGTTAGAATACTGTGTTAAAAAAAAAACCCTGTCGCCAAAATATTGACAACCGAATTATGGTGAAAGTAACTACCCATTGGAAAATATAGATTTACAATGCTTAAATCCCCATCTGGTTACTTTGAAGATAGGTATATCTTCAAAAAGGCAATTGTGGATTTAAGAACAGTAAGGCTATACTTACATAGACTACCAAAATATTGTAAAGGTAAAAATGCCTATTTTCACGCAATGATACTTTTTGAAGGAAAATATTTAAAAACTCAATATTCAGGTAGGATACCAAAAACCTGCCACTTCTTAAATACTCGAACACTACATGTAGAAACCATTTGCTCTTTTCACACTTCATGACAACAAATCCACAGACTCGGTCAAAGTTTACCCAAAAATCATAGTAATATCAGCTGCGGCTATTGTCATGATTACTAACATTTGTGGACATTGAACTCCAGAAATCGAATTTAGCAATCATGTAAGCTACTGCCCTATAGTCCATAGATCTAAGTTGGTTATTATGTCTGTCTAGCAAGTGACCATAACAACGCTATCCATCAGTATGCTCAATATTAGACAGCAGCCGACTTCTCTATAGTTGTAGTTAGTTTCTATATTTTTGCTATTTTAGGAATTAATGTACTCCATTGTTGCACATGGCACTTTATCTGATCCATTAAAGGGTAAGTTATGACACCTATCAGTGCACTTCACTTTTGCATGTTGCTCTCTCCTGCTTTATTTAAGGATCAGATTCTATTATGTGAATTTATGGTGACTATTATTTACTGTAATTTATGAATTGTAGCACTTTATCCCTGCACTTTACTTGCCCCTGTGAAGGATTAGTTATCATCAGGTTAATTTATGGCGAATACTGGTGTGCTTTTTCTCCTGTACATGATTTTTACTTGCTACAGTTATGGAACACTTATGTGAAAATATGGTGAATATTTATTTTTGGCTGTAAATTGTGAATCAATGCACTTTATACTATCTATGCAGCTAAATTTCAGACATGTTCATGCTAATCTATTATGACTAATAATGCATCTCCTATACTACCCTTTCCAGTCTAGGCTTAGTGGATTATGCTAACTTGGGGTGATTATTGATGAATTTTATCCTTGCATACAGTCAGGTTCTGTTAAATGAAGCTTGATAAAAAACTGTCACTGACTGTATGGTTTTAAATTAGGAGGCAACAACAGCATACATTTCGAGTAGTTTTTTTAATCTTGATTCATCATCTAACTGTTTTTATGTTTGGTGTTTTTAGATTGTGAATTTACTATTGTACTGATTTTTAGTAACCAACCAATAAAATGTAGAAGACGGTAGTAACATCAACCCTGGACCAAATTTCCTGGCATAATTTTGCAATTGGCACACAATACTGCATCCAGCTACACTGGCCCAATGCCAGTCCAATCTCTCGACTCAATATTGTTCAGTCAGCTCCACACAAATCCTATTGCACATCACAGCAAAGTGTGTCCATGTTCCATTATAGGTCTACCATAAACAAGTAGTCGCACCCTAATTTGGTGCTTGGTCTGGCATACGACAAGTTTCAATTTAGTAAACAGGCTTTCCCACTGCATGCCCTTCATTGGTCGTGCACTGAAAAGGAAAAAATGATCATTGCTAAATAAATTGCCATGCACAACAAAAAGCAAGCAAGAAAGCAAAAGCACTGATGAAAAACCGTGCAAGCCAGTGTTGGCAAAAGACACATTTACAACTGCTGCCAGAAACAGCGTGAGCCAAAGGAAGTTAAGTTATTGTACCCGGTGGGCGAAAACAAAGGCCGTCATCATTGTCTGCACACGCAGAAAACTAAATCTGGACAGAGGAGCACGGATTCAGGACCAGCTGTCTGGATTCTCTATCAGTGGGACGACATGCCCGAAGACAGCAATGCTTCGCCGCAAAAACAAATATATCCGAGCCACACACCTGTCGGTGAAGCTCCAGAAAAACGGTGTGCACAGAAAAACGGTGTGCACAAAAAAAAAAAAAAAAAAAAAAAAAAAGAGTCGTGGCAGCTCTGGGCAACGCGAAAGTTCCATTTCACACAACTAGAAATAAAGCAGTATATAGGAAGATAGAAAAATGCAGCACAGATTAGTCACTTATTTTTACGTTTGCATTTTTTTTTTTTAATATAACGCGAACTCGGCCCGAAGATATGGAGTGTTCTACATGAGCACCAGTTACATTACACAAGAATACATTTTTTCAAGGCCCGGTAGGGATTAAGTAATTTGCTCAGAATCACAGAATGTTGATACGACACCGAGACTGGAAGCTGGTTCCACAGATCGAAACTGGGCAGCTCTGACCGTACGTAACCTTAGGTGCAGTGCAACAAGTTTTCATTCAATCTTTTACCTTTACTTAGACGCTGGGGAAAAACTCCGCCTGTCAAACTTCCAAACAGTGAATGATCCAGTTCCGCTGGGAGTTTCATGCTCTGTAATCCCAGCTGGGCGCGGCCTGTGAGCGAAACTAGGCTGGACTGGAATTTCTTGAAAGGCTTTGAAAACGAATACAGCAACATTAATTTGTGATCCTTAAACTAGCCATCAAAGCCAATAAGGCTGCTGTGGCGGACAATAAAAATAAGGCGCTTGAAGGAGGAGGAGTAAAGATTACACGTTGTTTGGGCATTTTGTTTAACAAGTCGCCCGCCACAGGCCTTTGTTATCAGTGTTCACTTCAAAATCAAGCTTAAGGCGGTACGCTTAGGTATTTTGTTGAGGGGCAAGCAGTGATATAGCCAAGTCTCATGATGATAAACTCCTCTTTACGGCTCCCTTCTTACTTTAACTGCTGAATGACCTGACAAGGGGCAGCAAGCATTCTGTGTCACCAACTATCCCTGAAAAACAATAAGTAAAATGTAGAAATATTTTTCTATTGGTTCTCAGTTCCTGGAAATCAGTAAACCCTCTTTGAATACTAGAATTATACTTATTTACTTAAAAAAAAAAAAAAAAAAAAAAAAGTCGTGGGCTAGTCCAACATCATTGGGTGCAAGTGGCCTGCTGGTATTCAGCCAATAGCCAAAATCTCTTATGTGACAACGTCACTTGTGTGACCAGTCAATGCACTGACTATACTATCATGGACACCCATACTGAGCAGTGTACAACCTGGGGAGGAGCTCAGAGTTAACTTTAGTGGCATGCAGTTAACAGTCAACTATCCAAGGATGGTAACGGACAGCAATGTAACGGATGGTAACGGACAACCACTGTGCTGATACTAGTCGTTGTGTCAGCTGCATTTGACACCCTCCACCACACCACTATTCCGGTCGCCAGCAGGAGTTCCGATGAGAACAAATTCTGGTGTGGTGCCATCTTTCTTAAAGCCTGTTAATCTTCCCTAGAATAGTTTGAAGTCCTGCTGTATCGCTTCTGGGAAGTCTCTGAATTGAGGCCCATTGCCTTTTTTTTTTTTTTTTTTTAGTATCGGTTCCATTTCACTGCATGTTTTATTCATTCCTTTGGTTCCTCGTCCTTTTCTAATTCGGATGACAGACACAGTTTGTTCTCTTTTGGCCAAAGTGTTTGATGGGCATTTTGTCCACATCCCGCGTTCTCATCCCTTTGTGAGTAGCACTCTAGAATTGGAGACCAAGTCAACATCAGGGTCAAATAGTCTATAGTCTTTAGTCCTCCAACTGGAGAGAGCCAATAGCAGTGGAGAAGGCCTTGAGGCGATTTTAAGATTTGATAACGGGGAAACATATGACAATCCAGTCACACAATATGGCCACAATTTTATATGTAAATATCCAAGTGGGGAAGTCTCCAGCATGAAGGCTCCACAATCTCTCTATTTCCTGACTTCACTCTACGGGTGCAAGAAGCGAGAAAACAGTTTGCGCCCCTGAAGGGGCAACTGAGAGAACAGAACCTGGACTATGCCATGCTCTACCCGGCACGCCTTAGAGTGAACAGGCAAGGAAAGTCTAGGATATTCACGGACCCCAAACTGTTGCAGAAAGCCCTCAAAGAATGGTCAAGGAACGACAAGACAAAAAGACTCAGACTCTGGCGAAGGCGCACACGGAGGAAGCCTGGAAGAGCAAGATTGAGCGGTTTGCAGTGTTCTGAGGCCACTAAGGTTTGAGACTTCTTTGCTGGGGGACATACACATGATTCTTAAGCTGCAGAGTCGGGGGAAACTTAGTGATCAGTCAGAATAGAGCATACAGGTCTTCACTAATAAGAGGGGGGTAAGTAAGAAACCTTGGAGCACGGCCTTTGTAGCTAAACTATCCAAACTCCTTTAGACGGAAGCACTATGGACAGGATAGTAGATATGACGCCCAGATGTACGTGATCCGCGAGATGTCACACAGCGGACGACTGGTCTATAAGAGATTAGCAAAGGGGGACCAGGCAACATCCGCCCACGAGTGTGACACAACACGGCGGAATGCCGGAACGGTTTATATAAGGACATAGCAATATGTGATCCACATAATGTATACTTGGAGAAGGGGGGGAACTCGACTATGCAAAGTTGGGGTGAGCACAGCGTGGGAGGGTTCAGAGTTTCAATTTACTGTTAGATTTTGTTGCAAGATTCCTTAAAGCATGCATGGGTAGTACATCAGACACCAATGGAGAGCATGACGCTGATACACTTCTCATATATCACACAAGATTGATGACATATCAACAACAATGCAGTCCCATTCTGGTAGTGTGAAAATGTTGACATGGAATGTTCGCGGCCTCAACGATCATAGGAAGCTGCGGAAAGTCTTTAATTATCTTAATCGACACGGGATAGATATCGCGCTACTGCAGGAGACGCATCTGCCCGCTAACAGTAAGATGTTGACAAACAGGTGTCTACGGGGGCAAATTACATACAGCGGGATTCACTTCACATGCAAGGGGAGTTATCACATGGGCAAGCCCGAAATCGGGGATGGCACTGGAGGTACTGGAAACTGATTCGGAGGGCAGATTTGTCATTTCTAGGTGCCATGGGAAGGGGCTGGACTTAGTCATAGTGAATATATATGGGCCCAATTATGACAACCCACGGTTCTATCTAGACCTGGTGGAGAAAATGAGCAGATATGATACCCAAGCTCAGCTTAGCGGAGGAGATTTTAACTGTGTGTTGGACCCGACAACTGACAGGTCGGGAGGCCCGACTCGGCGTCCCTCAGCTGCTGCCAGAGGCATCCTAGACGCTACAGTGCAACTAGATCTATGTGATGTGTGGAGAATGAGGTCGCACGGACAGGGGGGATACACCCATTACTCAGCATATCATGACTTACACACCAGAATCGATTACTGGCTCTCTTCGAGGGCGCTAAATAATCAGATCCGTACTTGTGAGATCCACCCACGTACTTATTCAGACCACTCTCCGATACAACTAGTTGTCGACTGCCCTCTAAAGACGATTCCCCCTTTCACCTGGAGGTTCCCGCCTTACTCGCTACAAGACACGGTCTTCAAGGCAGAGACAGCGGAAGCCATAGACAGTTTCTTCGACATAAACATAGGATCGGTAGACAAATTTACGACAGTATGGGATACATTTAAGGTGTACATTCGGGGGATCGCGATGGCCAAGCACTCAGGAGTCCTTCGGACACTTAGAAAGCGGCTAGTAGACTTGGAAGACCAACTGAAAGCGCTAGAGCGCGATCTTGCGGCGGGAGCAGATAGCGGAGCTGAGGAGGAACTTAAGCTGGTGTTACAGGAATTTTATGACACGGCGGATGCAGAAGTCAAACATTTAGGGAAGTATGCTACAGCCCGTATTTATGGTGAGGGAGAAAGACCGGGCTCGGTTCTTGCCTCATTATTAAAGAATAGAAGAGAAAGGTCGGGAGTGACAGAAATATATTCGGAGGAAGGGGAGACGCTCACTGATCCGACTGCGATAGCTAATAGATTTCGGCAATATTACTCAACGCTATACAGTACCAAGGCAGTAGTAGGCGACGCAGAAATCCTGGATTACCTGGAGTATATTAAGCTACCATGGCTGACGGATCTGTACAGAGATTACCTAATGAGGCCTCTAGACGCAGACGAAATTAAGGCAGCGCTGGCAGGTATGAAGACCGGGAGTGCTCCAGGTACAGAAGGATTGACTGTATCTTTTTACAAAGAGTTTACGGATCTACTGACGCCGCATTTAATAACTATTTGAGGAAATGAGCGAAGGCGGACGGATGCCTCCCTCAATGAGGGAAGCCCTGATAGTGACCATACTGAAACCCGACAAACCCTCAGCTGAGTGCTCCTCATACCGTCCGCTCTCTTTATTAAATGTAGATACTGAGATATATGCCAAAATCTTAGCAAACCGCCTGGCCCCTTTGATCCCGAAACTGGTAGCACCAGAGCAAGCTGGCTTCGTCCCAGGGCGTAACCTGACATACAATCTGAGAACAGTATTCGGGGCTATACAACACACTAGGCAGGAAATAAAAGCAGTTACGGTCTTTTTAGATATGGAAAAAGCATTCGATTCAGTGGAATAGGTGTTTATGAAGCAAGTACGACGGCGGATGGGACTAGGGGAAATGTTTTTACAGATGATAGGAGTCTTGTATAACTCACCTACAGCTAGAATCAGACTCAGGGACCAGGTCACTGCCTCCATTACGATATCTAGAGGCACCCGTCAGGGATGCCCACTCTCGCCGTTGCTATATGCTCTGGTTGCTGAGCCACTAGCCTGTGCTCTCCGTGAATACCATAGTCAGAAGTGAATTCGCTTCCCAGGTTACAACTTAATCATATCTACGTATGCTGATGATACGTTACTGTATATACGTGATCCAGAGGACAACCTGTCGCCTCTACTCCGAGAGGTGGTTAAATATGGGGAGTTGTCGGGACTTAAGGTTAATTGGCCTAAATCCATTATATTCCCGCTCACCCCAGCAGCACAGCCCTTTGAACCTGAATACCCCTTACAATGGACAACCAAGCCAGTACGATCCTTGGGAGTAAAGATACATACGGATTGGGAAGTGGTCTTTCGAGAAAACTATGGGAGGGCAGTAAGTAAGCTAGAAGAAGACATAGTGCGCTGGAATCGTCTGCCCTTATCCCTTGCGGGGGCGAGTGTCGCTCATGAAGATGGTCATTCTACCTAGATTCCTGTTTTTGTTTACGAATATCCCAATGATCCTTCTGAATTTTTTTTTTTTTTTTTTTAAAACAATCACATCGCTTTTAGTTGATCTGGCATGGGCTGGAAAACATGCTAGGGTCTGCTGGAGCATACTCACATTACCGTACAGCATGGGTGGCTTAGGCGCTCCAGACTTGGATCTGTATTACAGGGTGGCACAAAGTTCTCACGCCCACTACTGGATACACGAGATACCAGGGCTTCCCCATATACAAATTGAAAAGATGGTAGCAGCTCCCCTCCCATTGCTAGCACTCCTGTTCAAACCCCCCTCCTGCAGAACTGGGGTGCTAGACTCCGTAAATGCAGTTGCACATGCCTGGCAGCAGCTACTTAACCTACAGGCGGGAGCCATACTATACTCCCCGCTGACGCCAATAGCTTGGTGCCACTGGCTACCGCTATGCGGTGAAAAAGGAGTAACACACGCGCTTGAGCCTGTGAACATTATAACAATAGGGGACATGTTCCTAGACGGCACAGTTAGAGAGTGGTCGGAAGTTGAAATGGGTGACCAGCAGAGCACAATGCTCACAAGATTCCATTATCACAGGATGAGACTAGCACTGAAAGACATACTAGGGAAAGACTTATCGGAACCGCCCGACGTGACTGCCCTCTCATACATCATAGAGACAGACACAACCGTTAAAATAGTTTCCCGTATATACAAGATCATGCAGATTACAGGAAAAAATCAGTACACCAAAGCCAGACTAGATTGCAAGCAGACTTGGGGAAGACCTTGGACGACGATATGTGGAAATACTGCTGTGAAAACACAAAGCGAATCTCCTTAAAGGGAAACACCGATTAATTCACTTTAAATTCCTAAACAGGGTCTACTACACGCCGGAACAACTGCATAGATACGGGCTCCGGGAAACAGCTGACTGAACGCTGCAGAGCGAGTCCAGCAGGGTTTTTTCACTTAGCCTGGCTGTGTCCAGGAATTGCACATTTCTGGGATTTGATATTTAAAGCTCTAGGAGACATTACATCCATGACACTGACCCCTGACCTTCAGTTAGCGTTGTTAGGCTATTCTAAAAACTTGCCAACGGCAGTGAGATGTTTAGTGGACATGGGGCTACTCCTAGCCAGGCGCAGAGTCGCTATTAGCTGGACCCGCGGTCCAACTCCCACAATGGCGTGTTCGTCCAAAGACATGGTATTCTGCAATACGCAGACAGAACTTTACAGTGAATTACTTTCACCCCGGATCCGGCCCAAAAACTTTTGGGGGCTATAGCAAAGCTACACTACCACACAAGCAACAGACATCACTAACGCAGATAGCCCCAGTACGGGTGCAAACCAGACGACAGATGGGATACACAGTAACGGACCTAGGGCAGAAACTCCCTGATAAGACTATCACACCCAGTGCAGACCGCATAAGTTGCCAAATGGGATTTGCAGCAGAGTATTATTTTGCTAGAAATCTTTTTTTATTTAGTTGTGTTGTAAGACTATAAATGCAGTGTCACCGAAGGACTGACTTGCCTCCACAGTGTTAATGATGTGAATGTTCACTATATGAGAAACTAAAGATGATGTAATCCATGATGTCTTTCATTTCTATGCTAAAAGGAACGCATGTATGTTTTTTGTATGACAATAAAAGTTAATAAAAAGATATATATATATCCAAGTGGGGATTGGGGGAGCAAGGTAAAAATCTAGTGACAAATTGTGTGGATAATTTGTCAATGGGCAGAGAGACAGGTCTTTTCCCTCAAACCGATGTAAATGTGGAGGTTGACTAGTTGTGCCACAAGATAGCATTCCAGGAAATGTGTTTGTTACCTCAGAATTTACAGCCAATATGCAAGAGTTTGGGGACCGTATTAAAACACCTTTGTAATGCGAAACAACAAACTGGTTCGGAGATAGTGTGGCAAGTTTCAAGAAAAGGGAGAATCGGGCTGGGTGCTCTGTTGGTGTAGTGGCCTCCGAAGTTCTTCAATACTTTCCCAGCCTTTCCATTTATTACAAGACTGTTGAAAAAGAACAGGGATCTATCACAGGTGGCGACTGTGGTAGGCCGTACTGGCCGAGAAAGTCCTGGTTTCCCCTGCTAAGTGCCATTGCCATGTAATCTCTGTGGTTTCTTCCTCAATATCTCTTTCCATTGAAGGGGTCTGTTTGTCAGTTTCCGAACCATCTACATCTATTGGTTTGGAAGATGAGGGGGGGCTGAAAGGAAGGGAATCCAAGCACATTTAGCGCAAGCATGCCAGAATTCACAAAAGCCATCAACACCGAAGGTTTTTTAAAACACTGGAAGAATTTTCAGTTACAGTGTGGCACACAGCCAATTTTCGTCACAGAATGTCAGCTTTCAAGGATTTTGACATTTTTATGGGAAGGTTTTGATAAGAACATTTCCGTTTCCACACTGAGAACTCAATAGGCGTCAATTAAGGCATTTAAAGATCCAAGGAAAAAATCTGGGAGAGCAAAAAAATAAATAAAAAAAATTAAAAAAAATCAATCTCTAGGTTACTCAGAAGTTTCTCTGGCTCGTCTCAATTCCAGATTATTGCCCCTTCCTTGGTATTTGCCTTTGGTGTTGCAAGCTCTTCAGGGTCAGCTTTTTGAGCCTCAGGATTTTGTTAATATCCGCGCCAAGAAACCAACCGGTGTACGTGCGCTCTATAAATAATATTAACATTACATAACATTCTTGATTATGAACGTTTTGCTTTTAGCAGCCAAAACTTCGGCCAAAAGAATCGTCCTCCTTTCTTAGCTATACTGGAAGACAAAGGTAAGTTTAAGACTAGACCCTGCCCTTCTTCCTCAGGTACCCACAGCTGCAAACAAAGACCAAGAAATCATTGTGCCTGTAATGTTCATTCTCCTTTTTCTCCTGAGGAGGAAGGCTGACATCTTTTGAATGTAAAAAGTGTTCAGGACCTATATCAGAAGACCGTCAGCATCCAGGAAGTCCAATGCCATTTATGTCACCTCTGGAGCTCTCTGGGCAAGGTAAAAAGGCATCTTCTAGGACTATCAGCAGGTAGATCTGATCAAATAGTGCCTTTACTTGTTCTAATGTGGAACAGCCTCTCTAAGAGGGCATTCAAAAGACAGCAACAATAAGTTTGGCAGCCCCTTGGGTGCAGGTAAATAGGGTGCCCTCAGATGTGTAGGGCTGTGAAATATGCTGTTCATAGTACCTTTTTCAGCATTACAGGTTCCAGGGGATTTATTATGATTAAAAGAACGTTGGTGTGTGGTTCTAAATTTAATTTTGTTATAAACAAGTCCCATTAAAAAGGCTCATTAAAGCACTATAGGTAGCAATTATTAAGCATTTTGCAACCTATCTTTCTTCTTTGTGCTTTTCGATGTGTTGTTTCAACTAAGACCATATATTGCTTTGGTATTCCTCAGAAGTAATGACTGGGATGAGGACACAGTATGTGAAGGTAACGGCTAGGATTACTGACCAGTAATCTTCACTACTCATAGTCCAGGCATCCTTGTACAAGTCTTTACGACAAACCATGGGTAGGACTGGTTTACTCAGCATTTCCTGGTCCGTTTTTCCTGTCTGGAGGAGGTGACAACCTCAAAAGTTAGGGGAAAGGGTGTTAGGACTAGGAGTAAATAAACCTACTAGTAAGTAATCCTAGCAATTCCTTCAAGCTCAAAGCTTGCTTGATATGGAATTAATAGAAGATGAACCACAAAAGGTTCAAGTTGAAGTCGTCAGTGTTGGAGGAGACAGTCTTAAATGAGCTTTTGGAGTTCTTATGATAACAGTACACGTTAGACTTTAGAGGCAGCTTGTTTGGTCAGCTTTCTGATTCCCAAACATTCGTCAATCTACAGCTAAGGATGTGACCCAAGCTTGCTTCTTCCACCTATGAAGTGTTTTTGATTAAAGCGGATTTGACTTTACAATATGTAGCTAATGACCTAGATTCATCTGAATTTGTGTTCATATGCAACTAAGAAATTATAAATTATGCAATACATATGGTTTTAATCTTACTAGTGTGAAGATAAGAGAGCATATATCTCCTTTACTAACTGCATATAGTTCGTACGGTTGTTGGTTGCTTGGGTTGGATGTTTTCGCAAGAAATGTTTATAGGATCCTTCTCAGGCCAGCAAATCCATTTCGCCTCAACCACTTTTGTGATCACCCTCACTTTCCATGAGCACCCAAAGGTGACTTTTGTGCATCCTTCGGAGACTGGAATTTCCTCCCAACCGATTTAGAAGATGCTAGTGGGCATTATCCTTTGAGAAAGGGGTGACACTTAGGCTCTTTATAAGGTAAATTGCTAAATCCTAGCCGAGATGCTGCTTGGTGAGAAAAACGCAGATCTTAAAAAACATAACATTTACTTTTAATCTAAGGCAACACTGACATTAGGAACACAACAGACACTTATCTCTGTTGCGGAAAGAAAACATTTAAATTCTATATACAAGACAATTGGTGTGAATGACACCGAAAACATTAAGAAAGATAAGGAAAATTGAAGATCTGTGAATCACGAGTACAAAGCCATTCCGTCTTTTACTGATATAAAATGCATTTACTGGACTGTTTGTATAGCACTATCGCCTCATCTGAATAATGAATAGCACAGCCCATTTTTAGAACCAACCTTGCCCACGTTTGAAAGTGATAAACTTTCATGTGAATGGCTAAAGTTCCTGTGTTTAGAAAGCGATCCAGAGAAAACGAAGACAGAAAAGTGCCTGGGTGAATAAATGCACACAAACCCTTCACCCCTGCTCTGCGTTCCAATTCAATTTCAAGCAAATGACCAGTGGTGAGAGTGTGGCTGTACAAGCCTAATCTCCATCTTAAATGAGTGTGCAATCCAGGGGCTACAACCTCTCTGTGACCAGTATCGATATTTGCTCCATAATTCAATAGAGTTTTGGAGTTTGTTTCCTTGACTTAGTCCTTGCACAACAGTCGCAGTAATACGTGGTAGTAGAACTGGAGCATCATGACACATGCAAAAGGTACCACCTGCAGGTGGGACGAGGAAAGCCTCCTACACATTTTGACTATTGGCCAGTTGATGCTATTAATACCAACTCCAGGCCTACAAAAGGTTTCAAGCCGAGTCATTGACATTATTTTGTCATTTTTTCATACGGTAATGCGTTCTGGGAAAATATTTCATCTTATTAGTACCAGTTTAATACTCAAATACAGCAATAAGCAACTGAAAGATGACAGTCAACTTTTGTGAAGGGTCTTCCACTATGCAAGAACACGTGCCACCAGGTTTAATAACTTTTGAGCTGTTTGAACTAGAAACATTATTTTTTGGATTGTGTGGCAAATTCACAGTTATGCGTAAATTGCTGCAGCAGACGAATCGTATAAAACTAGTGGCCATGGCAATTTTCGAAGCATGCTTGCTGATCCTCTGTAAGGCGCATCAAGACAAGGCCCGATTGTACTGCTCTGGCCTCTCACTCCATCCACTCAGAGCGGTTTCAGAAAACCTTATGTCTCATTCCTCTTGGATGAAGTCCAAAAGCCTCAAATAAAACATGGCCTGTTTCTCCCATTCGAGAAATCAGCTCCTTTCTATTCAGCTTTTGTTGAAGACAGCTCGTGTCCTTATTGTCGCTGCGGCTCGAAACCATGCGGTTGCTGTTGCTAAGATTCCAAACTCTTTCACCGCACATCTCTCCAGAAAACACACTATTCCTGTGTGGATTCGACAGTGTAACCTACGACGACGCTAATTTCATGCCTGATTTGACAAGATGACTACTGCAGCGAATAACAGTGATGATGGACCTTAAATTCTACAATACAAATCAAATCCGACATTTATGCTTTCACGTTTCCCTCTCAACAAAGCCCAATGCCTGCTCCTTAAGATAAACACTGCATTCAACGTCAATGTCAGTACTACACCAGAATGTTTGCTAAGGACACTGCAGTGCTGTTCATCTGGGTGACTTTGGCTGTCATGCAGGCACTTGAACATTTATTGTCAGATACCCAGATTAGACTTAAATCCACATAGGCTGTAAATTATGACTCGGAAGTGTTTTTTTGATTCCCTCCTACTCCTTCTAGTGGCATTAATGGTTCGAACAAAACATTTAATCCAGGGTCGTCATATACCGGTTACCAATAAATACTTTTTCAAACATCTTCTGAAATTTCACCATAAAGAACATCCTGCCTTCAAAATAGCAATAGTATAGCATCTGGCAAAATAAAGACACTAAACCCAAAAAAGAGTAAACACAGCGGCAGCCTTCATAATTCGAAAGATGACCTTGCAAATAGCAGATGGAGGGGCTGACTGGTGAGTGAATATTTTTTATTCCATGGAACTGACAATGAATGCATGAAACAAGACTCCTGGACGATGAAAGCAGTAATTTCATTCAATAACGCCTGGGTCAGACCCATATAAAAGAGTGCTGTGCCAGAAAGGTAAGGTTACAAATGCACACAAGATCTCTAAGTGAAATTAAGGCTGTAAAATGTCAGTTTTGATGCGTTTCGTGCTGATGCAGCCATCAATTTGTTTAACTTTCTCAAATCCTCACATATTTAACGGTTTGTGTGAAAATCTTTGAACGATTCAATGTGCTTGATTAAGCTGACAAATTATCGGACTTTGTAAACCACTTCAAAAAAAGGTGTGCAACTACCATTATAAAGAAACAAAGAAATCAGGCCTGAGAGAAACTGACTAGATTTAATGAGGAAGTTGATCTCGCGTAGACGTGATTGCTGCTTTTTTGAAACAACGGGGCAGTAATTAACCTGGAAATCATGTGTTCACCGGACTAGACATGTCAATGGAGAGGCAACTGTTTGACAAGAAGTACAGTCATGCTCTTGGAGTGGGTTGGGGAGACAGCCTCTCCCCCTCGCACACTGGCTCTCAACATAAAGCCATTAATCCACCCCTGTGTATTGACGCATCAGCTGCAAAGAACTGTGTAAAACCTCCAGGTCTTGGCAGGGTTGGCTGAGATCTTCAGCTTTTCGTTGCCGATTGTGGTACTGCTCGGTCTTTCAGTTGGACGATGCCAGAATAGGTAACTATCTCTGATCACACACAACTAAACCGTAATATAGTCAAACATATATGCGAAATATTAACTGCAGCTGTATTATTGAAATAAGAGTCTGTGACGGAATCATCGAACTCGGGGCTTAAATGTACCAAGCCAGACAGCGCTTCAAGATCATAATAATGGTAATATAGCGCTATACAAATCTCAAGTAACATATCACTGAGAAGCGGATTCAGGTTGTGCATAGCAAGCATACTACATCTGGGGAAAACAAGCACAGCCTAGAGCTGTGATCAGCTGAACACACATGACAATTATCTGCAGACAGTCACAAACGCACCACATCAGAGGAAAGTAAATCCAACGGCATCAGCAGCTTCGGGACAGTGAGCTTGAGGGAGAGATTTGAAACAGCTTTAACAGTTAGAACCATCTATGGTTCGCTTGTCCCCAAGATAAGAGACATTCCTAGACATGTGTCACTGCCACTGGTAAACTGCATTCTTGGTCGGGGGCATGCAGGGGCCATGAGCCATAAGCACTGACTCGCTGGGGGCGCCACCAGCAACAGAATGAAGACCAAGTAGGCACCACGTGCAAAGATCTCGGTATTTCCCACGTCCTGTAGGACTAATTAATCCAGTATGGCTTTCTATGCAATCTCCTACATTTCCTATTCCAATTAAAACTGTTTGAATCAAAGTATCAGACACAAATAAACAGCAGAACCGGATGGACTTACGCCATTGGCGGGACTAGCTGGAATGTGTTAGAGCCAGGCACACCTTTACAGCTAAGGGGAGGGGCAATCAGCTGACTAGTGCCATTTCCCGGGGGTGTGGCTGGCTGTCGTTGCACACTGCTAGACGGACACTGGTGGGTTTGGTGCTGCAGTGTTAGTGCCCCCCGAGTGCTGGGGGCCCCAACTCGTTGTTCCGGGAGTGCTGCTCTCGTGAGGATCTGACGTAGATCCAGGCCTCCCCAAACTCCAGCAGCACACACACCTTTACTCAGTTGCCTCCATAGGAATCGGTCAGAGACATGACGGCCCAAGGGTCGTTTCTACTTCATCACCCGCCCCATTCAAGCGTCACTTACGTGTAGATGATGGACAAGAAGTGCATGAACCACAACACGAAGAAGAGAACCAGTCCGAAGAGGGCAAGCCCCTGCAGTGCCAGCTCCAGCACCGGCATGGCGAATAGGGTGGGCTGAGAGGGTTCTTGCGACGGAGGGATACCGGTCTATGCTGCTTCACGGTTTGTGTCAAGACTGAGCCGATGGATCTGTCCCTTCGAGGGCCGGACCCGCTGCAGCACCTGCTCCAGCCGCTGACACAGATCCCTCCAGGCTTGCGCACCAACTGACACGGTACCCCCAAGATCACGTCGGCTCCTCTGCCCAATCCGGCCACCGGCGCGCGCAAGCCACGCCCCCTTTTGCGTTTACCAATTGCCGTGCGGGGCTCCGGGCCCGGCTCCACCCTCCCTGCCCGGCTCCACCCTCCCTGCCCTCCTCTTCCCTGTTCAGCTTCAGCTACGCAATGCTACGTCATGCCGCGACTCAAAACTCTTTTCCTAGCGGCCTGTGCCTACTGTATGCAGCCTCGTGCACGCCCCCCAACAGACGGCGAGCGCGTGCCTGCCTTATACCCCCCACCCCCTCCCCAGAGTGAGGTCACCACCGTTGGGCGGTCCAGCCTCTCCCCCTGTGGTTGCTTCGCAGTACTAATTGAGCTGGACGGCCGAGCGGGCAGGAGTGACTCATTCTGAGGTGACGTCACCTCAGAATGCCGACCGGGAAGGGAAGGGGCGGCAGAGGGCGACAGACTACAGTTACTCGGCGGAGTCCGGGGGTGCGTCACACACCCCTACCCAATGAAAGAGGCGCCGCTCCAAGGCTGCCGGTGACAGGCGCCGCCAGTGAAATCACAATAGCGACCCAATGATGAGTGACCCTACCAGCCAGGTGCCGGGCAAGAGGAGACATGTCCCTTCAAAAGTGCGCCTTTTTTGCTCAAGGTCTTTGTGAGCGAGCTCGTCCTTCGGAAGGATGTTTCTCAAGTGATCCGCAGCAATAAGAGCCAATATGCCTTTTTTGTCAGAAAATGTCCGCATTTCTTTAGTACTTCTAACGGAAAAACGATCTAGGCACTTTGGTCACTTGTGTTTCCGGTGTCCGATTGAATCTTGATGTCTGGATTCCACACTTCCTTTGCTGGGGAGAGGCTTTGGCCTATTACGGAAGGCCAGATAACGTTTACCATGCGGAGAGATTCAGATGTCAGTAAGATTTCCGTCTTAGTGAACCCAGTTCTAACACATTTGTACTCACCACATCACTTTAGTGCAAGGCAGCACTTGAAGCAGGATTTACACTAAAGGAAGCCAGAGTTAATTTTTTTGCGGGAACCTAAACACCAGCTGGGTGTCAGCATATATATATATATATTATCTACTGGCGGTCGCCAGTAGATAGTTATAGTTAGGACCTATTATCCATAGGAAATTCACAACATTCTATTTCCAATAACTTTGGCGCCGGTTGATGAACCTTCGCGAAATTTTCAAAACTTGTGGGGCGCTCCGGTCTGCTCCTATCCTGAAAGTTTCGGGGTGATTCGGCAAGCGGGGGCCGAGAAAAAAGGGGGGTCCCAAAACGTTTCTCCATGTTAATTCCCATAGGAAATTTTAGACACGGCTACAGCCCGAACTGCTGAACGGAATTACACCAAATTTGGCAAAAAGGTAGCGCTTGGTTCAGAAAGCGACCTTTTTTTTTAAATTGTGTAAATCCGTTCAGTAGTTGCGGAGAAATTCAAAAAATAAGAGTCAAAAAATCAATTTCCCATAGGAAACTTTAGACACAGCTACAGCTGGAACTGCTGAACGGAATTACACCAAATTAATCCCGCAATTTACAACGGGCCGCGTTTGCACAGTGGTGCAGGGAGGGGGCGGGGCCTGAGGTGACATGTGTGCAAACACGCCCTGTGGCGTGTTTTAAGTTGGGGGATTAAGTCCCCTTGAATCCTGAGGGTCCCTGGGGTCCAACTAGCCCACCAGGTACCTCCAGTAAGTGCCACAGAGCTGCGTTGCAGAGAGGTGTAAAAGGGGCGTGGCCTCGGACCACCTCTCTGCAACACAGGCCTGTGGTGCTTACTGGAAGTACCTGGTGGGCTAGTTAGGCCCCAGGGACCCTCAGGATTCAAGGTGACCTAATCCCCCAACTTAAAACGCACCACGGGCGCGTTTGCACAGTGGTGAAGGGAGGGGGCGGGGCCTCAGGTGACATGTGCGCAAACACGCCCTGTGGTGCGTTTTAAGTTGGGGAATTAATTCCCTTTGAATCCTGAGGGACCCTGGAGGCCAACTAGCACACCAGGTACCTTCAGTAAGCACAACAGAGTTGCGTTGCAGAGAGGTGAAAAAAGGTGCGTGGCCTCGGACCGCCTCTCTGCAACTCAGCTCTGTGATGCTAACTGTAGGTACCTGGTGGGCTAGTTGGGCCCCAGGGACCCTCAGGATTCAAGGGACTTAATCCCGCAACTTAAAGCGCGCCACGGGCGCGTTTGCACACATGTCACCTCAGGCCCCCTCCCTTCACCACTGTGCAAACGCGCCCGTAGCGCGTTTTAAGAGGTAGTTTTAATCCCCCTGCCCTATTATGTACTAGGGACTTACAGAGGAGGTCATGCTAATCACAGGGGTACCCCAAAGCATAGTGTTCCCTAGTGTATGTAGGTGTTTTCACTGTATTCTAAGTGTCTTTTAGCATAGCACTGGCTCTGGTTAGTCAGAGTCAGTTACCACCAGTACCCGTCTGAAAAAGTTGTGGGCACAGGATGATTTTGCAACAAGGCCTCTTTCTGCTCCTCTGTTGGTTCTTTCTGCACATGTTTTGCTTCTTCCTGCACTTTTCTTCGTCTTTGTGGACTTCTGTTGCTTCTTTCTGCATTTCTTTTGCTTCTTTCTGTGCGTTTTTCTTCTTTCTTCACATGTCCTACCTCTGTAGGCATAGTTAGAAACTAGCATTTAAAAAACATTTGAAATTCACTTAAAAACCATAGGTTTCAGGCACGTTATAGTTAGAAATTAGCATTTAAAAAACCTTTGAAATTCACTGAAAAAACCATAGGTTTCAGACACGTTATAGTTAGAAATTAGCATTTAAAAAACCTTTGAAATTCACTGAAAAAACCATAGGTTTTAGGGACAGTTATAGTTAGTTGGACATTTCACTCGTACAAAACCATAGAAATTCCCCCGTTATAGTTAGTTCAGCTAACTATAACTCGCGCCCCCGCAATGCACTGCTGATGACGTCACATATTACATCACTCATGACATTGTCAGTGACATCACTGATGACATCACTGATGACATCTCAAATGACATCACTGATGACATCATCCAGTGACTGTGTGTTTCTATAAAGTTTAAATACGTTTAATATATATAGGGAAAGGCGTATTGAAGAATGAGTGGGTGTATAAGTGTCTGAATGGATGATTTAGTAGGTGCGTGACTGACTCTATAAGTAAGTGATTAAACGTATCTTACTGAATGCATGGGTTAGTGACTAAACTGTGTGAATGTCTGTATCAGTCTGTCTGTTGGTGTGTGAGCGGGTGCATGGGTTTGTGAATAGCTACATGAGTGTCTATATGGGTTATGGATTGGTTGTCTGAGTATCTGTATGGGTGCCTGAGTGTTTGTGTGGGTGGGGTGTGTGTGACTCTGTGCATAGATGTGTGAGTGGGTGATTCACTGGGTGCATGGTTTCAAGAGTGCATCTGTGAAGGGCTGTATGGGTGGGTGAGTGTGTGTATAGGTGTGTTGGTGAGTGAATGTATATCTCAGTGGTACATGTGTGAGTAACTACATATGTGAAAGGCAGTATATATGTGTGCTGGAGTATATAAATGGCTATAAGTGAGAGTGTGTGATTGTGAGAGTGGCTGTATGGATGAGTGTGTGCTTGTATCAGTGATTGTATAAAAGCGTAATAATGTGCTAGTATTTGTATGAGTAAGTGAGCTGGTGTGTGTATAACTGTATAGGTGAGTAAATGGCAGTGTGATTAATTATTTGCATGACTGACTAGGTGTGTGAGTACCTCTATGGATGAGTGGCGGTGTGTGAGTGTCTATATAGGTGTATGAGTGCATATGATAGTCCTGTACTGAGTGACCGTAAGTATGAGTGACTGTACGGGTGAGTGAGTGGATGTGTGTGTAGACCTAAGAATCAGTGAGTGGGTATGTAGTTATTGGTGTTGGAGTGTCTATGGTTTTGAGAATGGCACTCTGTAATTTAGAGTGGGTGTATCAAAGGTTATATTAGGGTGTGAGAAGATGGAGCAAATTATCACATGGATGATGTCATCAGTGATGTCATCAGTGATGTCATTTGAGATGTCATCAGTGATGTCATCAGTGATGTCACTGACCATGTCATGAGTGATGTAATATGTGACGTCATCAGCAGTGCATTGCGGGGGCGCGAGTTATAGTTAGCTGAACTAACTATAACGGGGGAATTTCTATGGTTTTGTACGAGTGAAATGCCCAACTAACTATAACTGTCCCTAAAACCTATGGTTTTTTCAGTGAATATATATATATACAAGCATTTGCAATGCAATCTGTCTCGCATTTGCTTGAGTTAGAGGTATTGGCCTTGTAAATGGCAATGTCTTTTACCCATGTTTTATGGAGTGTATGTATACAGTGTGTAGTGAAATTATGTGGGTTGAATTGGAATTGTTAGCTGTGGAATTGTGTGGTGTGGAATGGATTTGTGTAGTGGAATTATGTGGCATGGTGTGCAGTGGAAATATGTGAATAGTAATTGTGTGATATTGAGTGTACTGGAATTATGTGGAGTGGGATTGTGTGTTACGGAGTGTAATTATGTGGAATGATATTTTGTGTTTTGGAGTGGTATGTTGAGACACAGTGATGGACCGCAGACACTGGGAGAAGCACATGGGAGATACAGGTACATGGGAGAGACAGGCACATGGGAATGACAGACACTGGGAGACACTACAAGACAGAGAGACAGGCCACAGAACCCAAGAGACAGACCTTGGGAGATGCACATTGGAGAGGCAGACACATGGGAATCATAAACACTGGGAGACACGGACGCTAAGACAGAGTGACAGTGATGGCCCACAGAACCCGCAAACATTGGGAAAGACAGACCTTGGGAGTTGCAGACACATGGGAGATGCAGACCCAGTGAATCAGAGACACTGGAAGACACAGAGAGACACAGCGATCGACCACAGAATCTGCAGACAATGGGAGAGACAGACCTTGAGAGAGACAGATCATGGGAGATGGAGACACATCTGAGAGGTAAACACATAGATTTGGAGTTTCCGGTTCCGGGTTCACGATAGCTGCTGCGGTGCAACACGGTGCAGAGCTTTGCTGTCGTTGCTGTTTAGGAGATCTTGGAGGTGGACGGGGGAGGAACGGAGAGGCTTCCTGGAGGCAGGCAGAAAGTAAAGTGCGGCGGCGTGGACTCCTGGTTGCCGATTGTTGAAGAAAAGGGCAGGTATTTCAAGTTGTATACGCCCCTTGTACAAGCCCTTGCAGGTCTCAATGGAGTCCTGCTCTTAGATGCCTCATTTACCGCCTCATTTACTCTCATTTATACTCCACTTACGGGACGAGCGCGGTAGCCGTAGCTGGCTCCCACAAAGTGTGTGCCCCAACCCCCCTGCAGATGCGGCCCTGCTAGGGCTGGGTGCAGCTTGCGGGTGGGTTTGGTGTGCCCCACTCTACCCGGTAGCTTGGCAATATTGCACACTAAACATTGAGGATGGAGTTATACGGATAGCTTTAAAGAGCCACTAATATTAATCAGCCATTATTTGGCAGTTGGCAAAGGAGGTTAAAAGTGTCCACAGCAAGTACTTACTGGAAGTGGTCATCAGCCTCTCTGCGATTAAAAAATAGGTGCTCTGCAGGTGGAGAGGGGGAGCAGACAGGAGCAGCCTTTCATCAGTTACCTGGCTCACGAACCCCAGGCAGGGGTTTCCAGATTTGGACTGGCGGGAAAGAACCAGACTACAACTAAGGTACACTAAAGTACTAGTTTAATTTTGAAATGGGGAGGCGGAAACCCCTGCAGCCCACTATGAAAATAAAAGCACCGGAATTGGAGAAATTGCCTCAAAGGGAAGGGGAGGCTCAGCATGTGCCCTGTAATGACACAGAGGGGCGGGTGACCCGCTCTGCAAAAGGGTCAATTTGTAATTATTTTCTGGCTACCAGCGTGCCTTTGGATTTGTCTTCAGTCAATGGTGCCCTGGTCCCGGTTTGGATTAGTCCAGGCCCCTCTTCATCTTTGGAGTCTAACTTGCACAGCACCATCCATAATTTACCTTTGGCAGTGGGCACTAATAACCAGTGTTCACAATCATGCCCAAAGTTGATAGACGAAGTTTCAACAGGGGACAAATCAAGTGGAGCAGAACACCCTGAACCCTGCCTCGGCCTCCAGCCTAATTCACAATGGGGATAAAATGGATCAAGTGCTCACCTCAGTGTCCCTGGCTTATAAGATCGGTGATGGCAAACCTAGTACTCAAATGGCTGAATCAACTAATAATAAAATCTTAGTAGTTGCCCAAGTTCTGCAAAACAATGATTCAGGGAGTTATCAGGTCTCACCTTTATCCACAACACTGAAGGCCCCCTCAGGAACTAATTTATTGGTAAATACAGTCACAAACTCTCCACCCTTTATTTCAGCTACGGTCGGAAGTGGAAATGCCATAGCTCAAGAGCAAGGAAATCTTTTGAATCAGTTTTTAGCTGCCATGGAAGCGCAAATAGAGGATATGCTTAGCCAAACGCAGATGATGGGACGGAGGGCATGTAATTACTCTCCGTTCCTGATTTGGTTTCTGAAAAGATCTCAATGTTGGGGGATATAAGTGCCCGACAGGACACAATGGTCAGGGCGCTTGTATGGCAGTTTAGCAAAATGGAACTCCAGATAGATTTGCTTCAGTCACTTGCAACACATTTGGCAGAAATAGGGAGCAAACAAATACAATTTGATTTTAAGTTAAGTACACTGGAATTGGATAAACCTTGCCCAGGTTCCCCCTATTAATAGGCTCAGTGCTCTTCCATAAGTATTGAGTGCATTGATGAAGGGCATTAAGGATTCCAAGGCGGATATATCCTCTCTGGAAACAAGTTTGATGCCAGAGGAGCTGACATGTGTAACGAAGGGGGGACAGGGGGATGAATTATTAAGTTTCCAATCTAATACAGTTTGCACACAGTTAGAGACAGGCAGTGTTACTCAACTGGGTAAGTCTGAGCAAGAAAGGAGCTTGATGCTTAGAGAATCCCTAATCATAAATGACCTAGCCCCGGGCATTCAAACCTGCAGCTCTGTATAGACCACAGAAGGGACAAGTCTTTCAAGGAGGGCAAAAAAGAAACTAAAAAAGCAAACGGAAAAACGCTTATTAAAAAGAGTTAATTTCTAAACCATCATCAATGAACCCTACTAATGTATACCCAATATTTGAGCAGACAAAGATGGCTAAGGATCAGCTGATATTATCTAAAGTCTTGGTTCCACCGAGCCGGTCAGGTGATAATGAAATAAATATACAGGTTGATCTGCCTACTGACTTGCCTTTGGGGAAAGCAGTTTTTAATGTGGACTGTAGGGCTAAAACCCTCGGGCAGCAGCAAGATGAATTCTGAATAGTTAAGGACGCAAGCAGTATGGGTGGGTCTGCATATATATGGCCCAAGGCCATTACAGGGTTACATCCAAGATCCTATAATTGGGGATTCCACCACAGGTGCACAGTGGGTGGAATTAAGCAACTCGGACAGTCGGGCCGCATTTTAGGACCAGATACCTGGTTCCCCAGAAGAGAGCAACACCTCTGGACCCCCAAAAGTTACTTGGGGAAAGAATAACAGCGGGGATCCGGATACTGGAGCCGGTGAACCTATGCGAGATTCAAGGTCCTAGTCACCTACAAAGCGTCCCGACTCAAGGGCTTCTACACAATTGTAATACAGTAGAGGGAATATGAGGATACCCTACCAATTCAACCGGTGGTGTCAAGCTCCCTTCAATTGGGCAATAAATGGGTGATGGCCAGCGAGCCCCCGGAATTGGTCTTTATTCCCAGGTTTTGCCCTAAGGGTTCTCAGGATACGCTTAATCGGGGGAATTTGCTGAAATTGTGTACCCATATTCCAGCTCTTAACCATATTACCTCAGATGATTTGTTATGGGTAAAATTTGACTCTCCAGGTTTAAATGCCACAGGAGAAGTCTTGCGAACTGCATGGAGGAGTGGTACTCTGAGAGACACAGTGTGAGGTGAAAAAGAAATCTTTGCCTACTGGGGGATTTGACTTGTGAAATCTACTCCCCCGAAGTACCCGTATGTTTTACTAAACCCGCCCATAGATCAGCTAACCCAAAGTATTCTTAAGGGTACATCAGGCGGAAGCAGAAGCTGGGAATCAGAGGAAATAAAGAGAGCAAGAGCACTAACGATCGTACATTCGCTTAATCAGAAAGAGGTGAGATTCAGACTTAAAAAAAGCATTGGGCAGGAGGCAGGGCATGTGGCGAATGCCACACATAGATCACTGGGCCTTATGCCTCAGTCCTGATGGGAGTATTCGTCAACCAAACTGGAAATTGAACTCGAGGGCCTTAATAAACTCGCGAGGCCCAAAACAATCGGTATGGATGTCAAATTCTGAGATCTCAGTAATCTCATGGAACCTGGCAGGGCTTAAAAAACTCATGGGAAGCAAAGAAGGTTGTCTTTATTTAGGTACTGGCGACATCCTCTGTCTTCAAGAAACATGGGCATTGGCCCCCACTGCTCTACCAGGTTTCTATGAGATTTTTTCTACTGCCTCTCGCCTAAGTCCTTTTGGCCGTCCCTCAGGGGGTTTATCAATTTTCATCAAGCATGCAGCCAACTTAACAGTGACGGTTCTTGACAGTAACTGTTTGGCAGCCCAAGCTGTTTGTATACATGGTTTGAAAATAAACACAAAACAAATGGTCCTGATTGTGGTCAATTGTTATTTGAATGCTCCCAGGAAAGTAAGGACAGGCTTGGTAAATCATTTTCTTGAAAGTCTTGAAGACCTCCTTCTAGATTATCCGCATTGTGAATTCATAATCACCGGAGATTTTAATATCAGGGGGCTGGGGGAGAACATTGTCGGAGTTTCTAATGTAAATGCTGATTATGGAATTAATGGTTTTATGAAACTCCACAATTTAGTATCCGCTCAGTCGGAATTTGAGGTGAGAAATAAGGAGTTGATATTTCCACCAACCTGTAAAAATGTATTGACCATTGATTATACTTCTTTATCTACAAGTCTGGCTGCACGATTAGGTCACTTTGATATCTCAATTAGAGCAGAAAGTGACCACAATCCATTAAGGAGCACGCTGAGTCTTCCCTTAAAACCAGCTGATAAATCCATCAATGTGGGTACTTCAACAGGTGAAGAGTCTGTGAAGTTAGTTAGAAGAATTATGTGGCTATCTGAATACAAATCCATGGTTAGTACCTGGTTAAAAGATCTGGAGCTTATTTTAACTACAAATCATTTAGAAGGTGCCCTACAGGTGTGAGGAAGGCTTATGGAGAACCTACAAAAGTATTTACTGGAACAGGAGGGTAAGCCAAAAATTCAACAGGTGGGGCACAAACCACAAGGCCAGGTCATTTTTGCAAGGCAATCATTGTCTCCAAAAGAACGCTGCGTAAAGTGCAGCGTGTCCACCGGTGTAATCCTTCCAAAACCACAGCCGCAGTAGTAAAATTGTCCAGAAGGTTACACAAAAAACTGTTGGGGAGCAACAGAAGGAAAGAAAGGATAAAGAATGGGCCACAATCTTTCATTTATTAAAGGATTCTAATCTATAGCGATTTTGGGCCCACATTAATAAATTAAAAAATAGTAATATGGTCAGGGAAAATGGTGTTTCAGAAGCAGCTTGAGTGCGCCATATTGTTGAGCTGTATGTGGAGCTGACTGACAATCAGATGCTGGATCGCCTACCACCACAATTTTCACCTTTAAAGGAAACTTGGTGGCATTTGAACCAAGTTTACAACATCAAGAGGATTTGGAAGTTTGACTTGGTCAGCCTGAGGAAGAGACCCAGTTGGTTCAGTGCAATTTAACAAATAGTGGGGAGGTGGCAAAAGTATTAAAAAAGCTGAAATACGATGAAGCCCCTGTCCCGAACGGCCTGCCAGCCAGCCTTTTTAAGGAGGCGCATATAGGTTGGGCAACAGTGTTGTCAGCTCTTTATAACTATTGATTTTTAAACGCTGATATACCAGATGGCTGGAGAGGATCAATTTTATGCCCTATATTTAAGAGCGGAGGTCAGACTTTAGCCGCAAATTATAGATTGGTCGCCCTACTTGATATTGAGGCAAAAGTCAATGCCCGAATTTTATTAGAACATTTAGAATCCTGGGTGGCTGAGGAGGGCATTTTGCCATTCTTTCAAACAGGATTTAGGGCGGGGGCATTTACGGTAGATAATATTCAAGCTCTTTCTGTCCTCAGGCACCATGCCCTTCAGAGGAATAGACCACCTCTCTTGTGCTGTTTTATAGATTACAGCACAGCTTTTGACAGGGTGGATAGAGCTATCCTCTGGAGGAAGCTTGCTGCGTGGGGTATACCATCAAATTTGCTAAGGGCTATTATATCACTACATACAGAGACCTGGGTTCGGGTGAAAACTAGCGCAACAACTGTAAAACAGAAAGTAAAAACAAAGTGTGGGCTAAAACAAGGTTGTGTTTTGGCACCCATGTTGTTTAATTTGTACACGCCTGATCTGGGGAAAGCACTGGACGGCTGCAGTTTGGTTCCCCCTAATCTAAGCTCAGTCCGATTACAAATAATTCAGTACGCTGATGATATGGTTATGGATCATATCAAGCCGGGTTTGCAAAGGGCTTTAAACGCCTTGGGTAGATTTAACAAACTTGGCAATTGGAAGGTAAGACCATTACTACAGCAAGGCATTATAAATATCTGGGTGTGTGGTTTAGTGAAATTGGTTCTGCTGTTGCCCAAGTTAAAGACCTTAATAAGAAAGCGGCAGCTATTACTTATGGAATTGGTCAACTGAATCGCTTATTAAGTAGCGCTTCTGCTTCCCCTATCTGGCGCACTGGATGATACGTTGGAGTCATGTCACAGAACATATAAAAAAATATTCCATCAACCGCGACACCTCCAATGCTCCAGATTATGACTTGAGATAGGGTTAGCAATTCAATCAATCGAGTGTAAGGCATCCATGTTAAACTATTTCATCAAGTGCAGGACGGCTTCCAAGAATTTGGTAAAATATCTTTTGAAAACGATTTACGAAAAACCTGGTAACCCATGGTCTAGACAACTTAATGAGGCGATTCTGTTACTCAAGATTGAGGCGTCTGCCTTGGGGGGTGGTGCTATCCCATATCGGGCATGGAAGACAGCTATTAACAAGCAAATGAAAGTGTCTTCCTGGGAACAGGACTTACGTACTGTTGAGTGCCGCGGATTGGCACAGCCCCTAAAGGATTCCTATTATGTTGGGATGCCACAAAAATACTTTTCGGATCTCATTAATGCAAATACTCGGGATCAAATCCTCTACATGAGAGTTCTTGCGCTACCAATAAGAGATTTTAACCCGCGCTGGGCTTGCTTAGGGGGCGACACCAACTGCAGGCTATGCTACAATTATCGAGAATCATGGTTTCATTTGTTATGCTGTTGCCCTGCCCTAGATCATCATAGGATACTATTGTTAAAGCCTATTTTTTTGGCAGAGGGAGTTCCTTCTTGTGCACAGGCATCTTCCGTTTGCTTCAGCAGTAGATCACCTGGGGTGCTGAGGAGATGTGCTAAATTTGTGAATATTTTAAATCAATTGTTGAATGCCTGGGCAATATCCTTTCCATTGAAACAACGTCAATTAACAATTACATCATTTACAATAAGTACTGGGTTACCTGCTCAACAGTTGGGGTGTAAGTAAGATCAGATTTGGAGGAAGGTGTCCCCTAGGATGGTTGGACCCGTTAGTCGGGTTTAAACCTTCTTAGAAAGAATGCCTTGCATTTTAATTGCTCCTAAAAGAAGATTACGTTGGGCATTTTTGTGGGGATACACTTGTATTTTGGCATTCTCCTTTGGAGAGGGAGGCACAAGGAGGGTAGGCCTGAGGTAACAGGAGGGACAAGTCCAGTAGGCATTAAGCTCAAGCGGGTATATTGGAGGCTCTAAGAATGATAAGACTAGAGTGTAATAATCACTTTGTCCTCCTATATTGTAGTGCTCCATTGGTCCCCTTGGAAAGGCTTTAGGCATTATTGAAATTTGGTTCACCGTATTTATAAAACAGATCTGTGTATTTATTGCCGACCTCGTATTATGAACATTTTATATTGACTAAGAATCTTAGTGGTTATGTGATTATGTTTTATTTTATGAAGGAAATTGTTCATTTCAGATTGGGTTAGATCTGTGCACTTGGTACTTTAAATAAGGTATATTGCACAGATTACCCGAATAATAGAATATCGCTGATTTTATTGTTAATTAAGTATTTGAAAATTTAGAGTATCATGCAGATTTTTTTTTATTGTTATGGTTTTAATCAACTATACAACAAAAATGTATGACTTACATACATAGAATCAGATACACTGGGACAGGCAGGCACCAAGACACAGAGAGACACAGTGATGGACCACAGAACCCGCAGACACTGGGAGAGACGGACCCTGGGAGATGCAAATGTGAGATACAGGTAAATAGGAGAGACAGAAACATGGGAATAACAAACACTGGCAGACACAGGCACTAAGACATGGAGACAGATGGGCCACAGAACCCACAGACACTCGGTGCTACAGACCTTGGGAGATGCAACACAGGGATAAACAGACATGTGAGAGGCAGACAGAGTGACTCACACATACTGAGAGAGACAGACACTAAGAAACAGACAGAAACACAGAGCTGGACCACAGAACCCACACGCACTGGGAGAGACAGACCTTGGGAGATGCAGATAGAGGGAGAAACAGACACCGGACACCACAGACACTGGAAGACAGAGGGACCACAGAACCTGCAGACACTAGAAAGAGGCAGACCTTGGGAGATGCTAACACAGGGAGAAACAGACACTGAGAGACAAACCTCAGTTGCAGCGGACACAGACAAGAGCTGCACACCTAGAACGACGGACACAGGGAGACTAAGACATGGACAGTAGGAGACAGAGACACTGAGACAGCAGACAAAGATATGGGCCACAGAACCTGCAGACACTGGGAGAGAGAGAGACAGAGGCAAGCCCCAACAGCCGGGGACACTGAGACACAAGCTGCACACCTAGAGCAACGGACTCTGAGAAACTAAGCCATGGACACTAAGAGACAGGGACACTGGGGGAAAATAAGGATTCAGAGACATTTATGAGATGCAAACAATGGAAGACACAGACACAGGGAGTCACAGAGACAGAGAGCAGTGGACACCAAGAGATGCAGATAAGATGACACTGGAGAGTCATGGACATTGGGGCAATGTGCACACTGGCGGGGGTGCATGCTTATTGGAGGGGCAAAAATATGGGGTGACACAGAAAGATAATGGGGAGTCTGGGACACTTGGAGACAAAGCCGGACACAAGGGAGTCTCATACACTGGGAAACATGGAGTTGTCACAGAAACTGGCACGGCGTGTCACGGACACCGATGGGTCCTGGTCACTGGGATACTGTGAGAAGACACTGACATGAACCCAGAGACATAGGAACATGAAAAGATGCGTGAAGCCGTGGGCAAAGTGTCTAAGCTGAGCGAGCACTGCTAACAACTAAAACCCTCACATCACATGTTGCATTTTGCACACATATGAAAGCAGAGACACGAGAGAATGTCAAAACAGGTAGCTAACCTATCGTCAATTTCTGTCCTTTGACCAAGATTGTCACGTGAAGGCATGAACAAGCACAGCTGCTAACTCCACCTGCTTCTAACAGCTGTAGTTGAGTAAGTGAGCGAGAGGGCCAGAACAAAGCCCAAAATCACAGTGTGTCAGTGATGATGATATTTAAAACATTAGGTGCTGGTGATACAGTAAAGGAAGCTTTGTGAGGTCTGCTGTCCTCGCAGCAGCGGGATGCAGAATGAAATGGTTATTTTTAGAAAAAGTATGTTGCGGTGGCTGATTCTGAAAGACTACGGAAACCTGACGATGGAAACCCTTAAAAAGTAATTGCAAAAAAATATCCCAGCAGTAGCATAAGCAATAAAAGAAAATCCACGAAGCAGGAAAACGGTGCAGTACCACAGGCTGTTACTAGGTGTCCCTCTGGAGTACTAAAGGGACCTCTATTAGCGACATAAGGTACTGCACCCTTAATGCAGTCTACTAAAGGATGTTGTTGCCACACTCTTTTCTGTTGAATGCAGTATCACAGGTGTAGCGACAACTGAACTCACCTGCTATTTGTTTCCCTTTGAAGTCCTTTGCCCTACCTGCTTCTGTATCCGTGTAGTTCGCCCCATAAATGCGCTTCAGCATTTGCTGAAATGTCATAAATTCCTTAAAATAAACTTTATTTTTGTTTTAGAAGCGACACTGGTGCATTTCTAACCCCAAAAATCCTGAAGAATCCGATCAGAAGCACACAGATGAATAAAAAATTTAAAAAAATTGCGAACCCCCTCAAATGCGAAATAATGTAACGTATCCGGATGTGTCGTAGAAAACCCCAAATAAGTGTTTGTGGTGTGGCACACAATGCTCCTGATGGTCTCCCTAGGGTCACACGTGCCAGAGCTCACCGGAGCCCGGAGTTTAGCACTTCGATGCGCTCTCTGCCACCCATGGGCTACGCAGTATAATACGAAATACAGATACTGTTTGGTTAGCATTGTGTCAGGAAAAGAGATACGCTTACTGCAGTGGTTCCCGGCAAGCCAAAACAACACAGGCTCTCCCACTACACTTCTCTTTCTAGGGCTGCACGTTTAGGCATCAGTCCTTTTCTTCTGTCAGTTGCAGTCTCGTGGCACCAAAGCAGTAGTGACTGGGAGTATGGGGGATCAAGTTTATGCCAGGGTTTTTACAAGCAGCGATATGGAATCCTGCTTCTAAGAAGTGCTTGTGTTCTAAATGAAAAAAAAAGTTCCTAAGACATGACAACTATGGCACAAGTGGAAGCGGACAAGTCCGCCGGCAATACTCCTGGGAATTAACAATTGAGAAAAAGGTGGCAAAGCAGGAACCATTATCAAATTAGAAGCAACGTTTTTTAAAGGACACTGACAAAAGCCAATCAAAAGCTGGAGGCTGGGTCTAAGCCCACTGAGTGAAAAGAGCATGTCTCGAATACAGCGCATGCGCGCAGCGTAAGCAGCGCATGCGCGCAGCGTAGGCTCAACCTAAAAAGGCTGTCCTGGCCTGGTGGAGCATGCGTGACAGTTGTTGCATGTATAAAACATGAAATAAAATACAATTGCATACATGCTAACAGTTTCAATCTGTAAAATGGGAGATTTTAAACAAAAATCGGGGGGATGTATTTCCCCATTCACATATATTGAAGCAGAGGCAATTTCAGGGGCGACTAAGCAAATAAAGTCATTTTTAGCTTAAAAAATCGTGAGTCACCCATTTGAATCTGGACTGTTGGCATGAATGCAATGGATAAGGGCTTTAAGTGAGAAGAAACAGGTGGTGGGGTCCCTAAAATGGACGTGACCAGGGAAACGTGTCAATGAATCCTTTCCAAGACGGGTGGTCTATGAGGGTGTTGCTTAAAACATGTGAAAATCCTGTGATTCACGAAGCATGCCACATGAGTAGCATTTGAGTCTCTCTCTCTGAGTTTTGTGGTATTGCATCTAGCCACACCACACTTTAATGGACATGCGTTTGAAACAAGCCAGACCTATTAGGTTTGCCAATGCTTGTCATCATTATCAGATAAATGAGTGACAGTGATATTGTGACAAATCAGCAAATGAAAATATTTAAATTCTGAAAATGAGACTAAATTAAGCATTACTGAGGTCTGTGGAATGGGTAGTGGTTCTCAAACTCCATATCTTCCCTTCACACCAGTTTTCTATGCAGGATCCATAAGACACTTTCACTCTTTTACTCCCCACCTTTCTCATCTACATATTTCACACCTTGTCTCTTTTCTCTTTCGCAACCTCTTTTTACTTCTTTTGCTCTTACTTCCTTGCATCTCTTTCACTCTACCTTCTCTCACACACATTCACCTGTCAGCACTTAATTTTCTTTTGCTTTCATGACCATGTATTTTGAACATATATAGGACTAACTAACAGGCTGTTGGGACAGAAAAGTCACTCGCACATTAATGGGCGCATATCCCTGCCTAAGTGCTCCAGCAGCGGTGATATCCGAATCCTTGGTTACATTTTTGGTCATAGGCGAACACTGATCATGCATGTGCTCCATGACCTAGGTCTGTCTCATCGATTGCAGTCTTGCAAAGACCGGGAGGGCTGCTCAAAGCACTACTATCAGGTGGTGGAAGGCTTCTTCCCTCACCTGAGTTAAATAGCACGGGCGCGGTGGTGGCAGCATACCGTGTTTTCTGTAATCATGATCAGTAGAGGGAACGGGCCTTTTTATCCATTTTCCTGGAGTGGTGCCTTCTGGCTCACTAGTGTAAATTTCCACTGTCATGCTTAACTCACCTCTTGGCCTGCAATGGGTTGTTGCAGCGCCGGACTGCATGCCTGGCTGCACGTGCAAGCTGGGATGTTCAGGTACCTGTGAACTGGTGCAGTACATGAGAGTCAGGGCGCACTGTTGCATGTGTGCACTGAGCTGTATGTGTGCCTGTCAAGGGCAAGATGCAAGGAAGTCTCTGGATTCTATTATGGGAGGCCCGGGGATTGCTGGAGGTGCTTGTGTAAGTAGAGGAGCCCCCTCCCCCTGACAGATTTATGGATTGCTGCATTCCTGAGAGCTGGGTGGGACACATATACTAGAGAAAGGGAGAGCCAGGCTCTTCAGTACACTTCAAAAGGGACTGTTTCACTTTAACTAGAGGTCAGAGGGGCCTAGGCACATCTCAGGAAGTAGACAAGGCTGATAAGGGAATCATAAAGATTAGGGCTGGGGACCTTTGCAAATCTTTGATTAAAATATCACTGAGTCTGATATCCAGGCGTGATCCTTTAGTCACACCTGTGGCCTGTGTTTGGGGCTGTCAGATTTGGAGACACTCCTGCTGTGATAGACTACTTTATGGAGGAAGAGCAAGACAGAGGAGTCGACACTTCAAAGTCGACAACCCTCAGAACACAAACATCAAAGACAGAGACACTAAATCCCTTTTGTGTCTTGAAAACAATATGCAAAAGGGATCTTGAGACCCCAAGTTGTCAAACTGACAGTGGCGGTTGCTATGGGGCCGTGGTGGTAGGGCGGGTGCAGGTGGGAGCGGGGTGGGGCGGTTAAAAAAAAGAAAGAAAGCGGCACTTACCTGGCCGTCACCTCTCCTCCACTCTTCTTCAACAAGGACGCTGCAACAGAAAGCACCCAGGCTCCCAGTCTGTCTCAGCCAATCATGGCGCTGCTGATGAAGCGTCATGATTGGTCTGAGCACCATGGTTTGGCGCTCAAAGAGGCAGTGGACCATGGCACCTATCGAGCCATCCACCCATGTATGTTGCATGTGAGGTGGGGGCCTTGGTGAAGCTTAAGGGACGTTGCCCTAGTGCAGCACTGTGGTAAAGAGAGGACCGTTGCCCTGTGCAGTGTTGTGACTGAAAATGGGACACACCCTTGAGTGCACGAAATGTGACCCTCTTATTCCAAATGGGGACTGTGGTGAAGCTTAAGGACAATCACCCTGGTGCAGCACTGTGGTAAAGAGAGGGCCGTCGCCCTGTGCAGCGCTGTGACCCGAAGAAGGACACAGCCTTCAGTGTGTGGAATGCGATCTCCATAGGCCAGGAGGGGGCCAGGGAGGAAGCAGTGGGCTGTTGTCTGTGAACACTTTGTGTCTGTGAACTCAGAGCTGCTGCTTTCTCATCGGAACTCATGTAGCACCACAGGTCTGCCATCGAAGACCGAAGCTACTTACCGCGACAATAGAGGAATGCCACTGAGGTCCAGACCCGTGCTGTCCACAATGAGACTACCACTCATCACCCGCACCAGTCGATCTCAACCCCAGACAGCTGAATGCTCCCAAACCCTCTGTATCGTCTCCAGTAGTAAAGCTGAATATCAAGTGACAAAGACCCTGGGGGGAATCTGCTCTGACTGAAGTGCCAAAGGTGCTGGGGCACTTGGACTTTGAATAGCCATAGTGGGACTTTTAAGACTCATATTTTTTAGTGAGGTCTAGTCTGCATGTTGTCTTACATAAATGAGGAATATCCCGTGTCCTTAGTTAGAAGAGCAGGATGCTGTTGCCCACATGGAAAGTGCTAGGATGCAGACCTTATGAAGAGTGTGTTAATATTTGTTGTGTATCAGATTTTGCTTTGTTGTTTGTATAAATGCTACTTTTTATGAAAGCAGGTATTTGGCTGGGCATTCATTTACTGAAGTTGCTGAACATACTTTGAGTTGTGAGCCTGTGTACTCCTTGCATGTACCCCCTCACTGAGAAGCCTTGGACTGCTCGGCCCATTCTACCACTTAGAGTCAAGTGCTGAAGGAATACTTGGCCCCATTGCTCAAAGCCCATAGTAGGCCGGGGCCCGGGATATCAGGTGTAAATAGACTGAGCCACCACAATTGGGGCCAGTAACTCTTGCTTGCCCCATGGCGCTCTGAAATGAGTTCTGACACAGATGCTTTAAGAACCTCACATTGCCTTCAGCTTCAAATCCAGTGATCTCAATCATGGCCTGTTATAAACACCCACCCATAACATGAACCCTAACAGACACCAAGAGACTATTCAGTTCACGATAAACACTGTATAGGTAACTATAGGAGTAATATGTTGCATGAAAAAAATTACAGAAAAACATAATTCTGGAAAAAGCGAATACCTTTAAGGAAGTAAATTAACTAAAACATTGGAAATTTATACGGGAGCTACCTCACCAACCAGAATTACCTTAATGGTCTTTACCAATGCTGTTAGGATACCAAGTTTGAGAAATCAATCAGTGTTTTTCCCTGTGAAAGACCTCAATGTAGGGCCCTATAGAGGCACATTTCAAAGTAAATTTTTAATCATTGCCTGATCTGAGATTCAGAAGGACCTGGCCCACTTAAAGCCCTGGTGCCACCACAGCTGAGTTTCTGAGGCCTGGAGCAAAGGAAGAGCAAAGAACTGATTGGGTCATGTTCACCTAAATGGATTTTCAGAACCGAAGTAGAGTGCTTTTTGAAGTTTTTTTGTCCTAATCTAGAAACCAAGGTAGTATGGTTGATGGTGTCGAAGGTTGCACATGGACCTCATAAAATCATACCTGGATCCCACCACTATCAACTTCTTGCCATAGATAAAAAAGTATGGACAAAATTACAATTTCTATGCTACTGGGAGGAACCCTGTACCGGTAGGGGGAACCCTGCTTGAAAAGAATCAAAAATCCCATTTGTAAGAAATTGGGTTATTAGTTCTGTAGGATATGAGTCCTGGGAAAGTAATAGGTACCAAGTGCCCCATTGTAGCACTTGACTCCCTCAGAGTAGCGAAGGAGAGCAGTCCAAGGCCTATTCAGGGGAGGGGATATGGGCAAGTAATCTCCATTCACTGGCATGCAACAACAACACTCAGTAACTGATTGCTCAGTCAATGCTTTTTCTTTGAAAAAGGAAAAGTACATTTATTACACACACACTACTAAATACTATGCATTAATTTACAAATATATACATCAAGTAGATGGAAATACCTTTGGTGTCATTTTGGAATCACATTTGACCCCTAGTGGGCCATGAACCCCCACAATCATATTACTCCCCCACCTATACCAGAAGCAAAAACACAATGTAACTGAGCTGTCATTCTAATAAAAAGCAGGCCTATTGGCTTTGTCATGGAGTCACAACATCAAATTGTAAGGCAAGCCTACTGGCTTTGTCAAGAGGTCAACCCATTCAAATATAAGGCAAGCCTATTGGCTTTATCGTGTGGTCACCACCTCATTAACACAGCATATATCAGGCATCATCATTGTGTCAATAATATCAATAATCAATATCCTTCAATAGTCATTATCAATAAAAATGCTTTCAATCAAGCATTACAAATCAAAATAACATGTCAAAGTCTTTCTTTTCCATTGATCAGGCCACATAATGCATCCATAGCTCCAGTCACAAGGAGTCCCTTTACTGTGAAGCCAAGGAGCAAAAGCTCTAGTTTGCTAATGCTTGAAATGAAGTGTACCTTGCCTGGGGGTCATAGATTCACTGATCCCCAAACTTCGGGCAACTTTATAAATCATTCCTGTGGGGCTAATACACTCCCAGCAGCCCCTCACAATCCTTAATAATTCTAACGTTGGTGGTGCCCCTGCCCCTCATTGGTGAATACAGTGAGAAAGAAATAGGATAACAAGCCAGCGCACAGCATTATGTGGCTATACTCATCTGGGAAGGCGAATAATTTGCGGCTGCTGTCACTTTCTTTGGCGAGTGCATATTTTTTCTACACATTCTTTTTTTTAAATATTGAATGCCTTACCAGGGGCACCCACAGCCTCAAACAACGTTAGGGCAGCGCAAAAAGCCCATTCCTGCACTGCTCTGCCTGGTCATCACTGCTGTCTGCCAGCTGGGGAGCCAACATCTTCATTCTCAGGCAGGGTGTGGATGTTGCAGTGGCCACCCGACTTTTCCTGGACATGGGCACAGGGACCAGGGGCAGCACACTGCCTTGGTGTGGTGGGGGTGGGGGGCACAGCAGCACTCTCACTTTACTCTTCTTCTCGGGGTCAGAGGATGGCATCTAGCTCCCACTCTATGTTGCGCCAGGCCCCCGGGGAATGGGGTTCCTGGGGAGGGCGCCAAATCCAGCCCCCCCCCCCCAATCCAGCCCCCCCTCCCCGGCCCAAAAAAGAATGAATTAATCTTGCGCCGGGCTCTGGCCCAACCTGGGGGTATTTCTACAAAATGCAGGGGAGCGCTAGGTGTTCCGTTCCTTTGTTTTGGTGTCAAAGGTCATATCTTCTAACAACATAACTTGGGCCCCCTTGGGATGATTTGAACAATCTTGGGCTAGTTTTACTCCTGTTGGCAAGCTCTTGCCACAAAAAGCATTCCCAGCAGGTCACCTGGACCTAGAAGGACACACTTTGAGCAAGCTGTTTTCTTCTCGCTCCTGTTGCTCCTCTCCTATAAGTCTGTACCCACTCATTGCCATCAATACCCTATCATTAATCCTTCATGGCCTATTTGCCAAAATCATGTGACTGTATAGTGTGTTCTCCTAAGGGCCGATTTCATCATCCAGATCACATAATGGAAACAAAAATAATACACGCAACATTTATAGGTTTACCACTCTCTGGGGCATATTTATGAACAAACCGTTTTGCGAGTCCTTAATAGCGATTTTTAGCGAATCGCTATTAAGGACTCGCAAAATGGAATGTATGTAGGAATCGCAATAATAATTGCGATTCCTTAGTATTCCTTAATTGCGAGTCGCAAATTGCGATTCGCAATTAATGAATACCTTCCCATTCAATCCTATGGGCCTAGCTGCCCATAGGAATGAATGGGCAGACATTCGCAATTTGCGAGTACCCATTAGGTACTCGCAAATTGCAATGCATTCAGAGTGCAAGGGTGTCAAAATGACACCCTGTTGCACCCCTGAAATATGTATGTGTGCACACGTGGCGCACATACATGCCCTAAGGGCATGTATGTGCACCACATGGCACTTTGAAAAATGCAAATTTGCGATTTCTTAGGGCAAAACCACACAACTTGGATGCTTCCTGCATTGCATTTAAGGAATCGTAATTTGCGATTCCTTAAATGCTTTCACATTTAATGATACATCCCAAAAGGCTTTTTCCCGTTCGCAAACGCGCCGATTCTGAGAATCGGCCCGTTTGCGAACGGGAAAAAGGATTCATACATATGCCCCTCTAAGTCTATATCCACTAATTGCAGCCAATACTCTTTCATTAATCCTTTATGTCTTATTTACGACAATCTCATGGTTATAGTAGCTTCTTATGTCCAATAAACTGTGCACAATATAAATGCACTTCCAAGAGAGAAAGGTAACCGTAAAGTACTATGACAATATGGACTACTATTCTCAAATAAATTAGCCAAATGAACTTGCATTAATATTAGAGGATTATAAGACCCATTTCCACACTACGTAAATGACAAATCCATCTTTCCTCAGCCTGTCTGAAATTCAGTTCCTTGTCTCCACCCCTAGGGTTGAAAGCAATTACTGGTATGCCATTAGAAGTGAAATTCTCTTTTGTGGATGTTTTTGTTTTACATGAAGAGCCAATAGATAATGTGCATCCACATTCTTTATTGCCCTAACATGTTCCTGTATCCTTAACTTCACAGTTCTTGTGGTGCTCCCATCATAGGCTAACTTGCCGTTGCAAACAGTCACATGCTCCACGTAGATTGTGCTGGAGCTCAATCATTCTTTTCATTCCATATTTGTACATAATCCAAGCACTGTATATAAAATAAAACTTCCTTAAATATAGGAAGCCAATTACCATTTTACTGTACGAGCCTCAAAAAGTTGGTTCTGATCCTATTTTTAATGATAGCACTCATGCCATATGCAATCTTAGGTGTGGTAGACGCAATATCCTCCAATCCTGGTTCTCCACTCAGCAACTGTCAATGCTTATTCAGAACTTTATAAAAGTTATTACAGGCAGTGTTATAGGTGGTAAGGAACGCCAGTAAAGTTACTCAACAGTCTAGACTTACATGTCCCCACGCCATGAATCCAGGGGATAGAGCCTAATTTGCAAGGGTAGAGGTAATACCTGTAACTTTTCATGTGCAAAAACCTTCCAGAAATATAGGATGCCAATTGCCATGTAACTATAGCAGCCTCAAAAAGTTGCTTCTGATCTCATTTTTAATGGTAGCAACTGGGCCATATGTTATCTTAGATGTGGTAGATATAATATCCTCCAATCCTGGTTCTCCACTCAACAACTACCAATGCTTATTCGGAACTTTATAAAAGTAATTACAGGCAGCGTTATAGGTGGTACTGAATGCCAGTAAAGTTACTCAAAATTCTAGACTTACATGTCCACACACCATGAATCCCGGGGGTAGAGCATAATTTACAAGGTTAAACTTGATACCTCTAACTTTTCATATGCAGGCGGAGATCTCTGTCACCGGGATGGAGAGCTCCGTATGGTAAGTATAGGATAACGTTTCAAAGTCTATTAAACTTAAAAACAATTAGTTAAATATTTTAATGTTAAAGATTAATGGAAAGAAATGTAAATGATTTCTTTTACAACAAAATAAAAAAAATGCTACAGCATTTTTTGTTATATTTCAATATAAAATCCCACCTAAACGATTATATTTATATTTATTATGTTGTAGAAATGATTCAAAATTATGTAAAGAATTGATTGAATTTAATGATTTTTTTAAAATTAAAGTTCGCATTAATGTTTGCATTTAAAAATGGTTAACATATTTTATAATAACTAATTGTTAGACCTGGCATCCTTGGCGTGGGTCTCCCTTCCATTTTGTTATGATGCCTCCTATGTTATTGATCTGTTTTTGCTGGTGTTAGATGCTTTGGGCACTGTGCCACTGCTATTCAGTGCCACAGTGCAAGTGCTCCCTATGATAAATTGTGTGATGGATTAGTGACTCCATGATTGGATGATTGGTTTACTTGTCAGTCCCTACTACAGTGCACTGAGTGTGCCCAGGGCTTGTAAATCCAATGCTACTGGTGGGCTTGCAGCACTGGTTGTGCCACCCACAGAAGCGGCTTGTAAAATGTGCCTCAGGCCTGCCATTGCAGAGCCTGTGTGCAGCCTAGGGCTGCCATGTCGACTTGGTGAGTACACCCACTTACCAGTCCCTAAACCTTCCCTTTACTGCATGTTGGTCACCCCTAAAGTAGGCCCTAGGGCAGGGTGCATTGTAAGTATAAGGTAGGACATGCCCTGGTGTGTGTGGCATGTCCTAATAGTGAATTACAGCCATTTTCGTTTTTCACTATTGCAAGGCTACCTGCTCCCCATAGGCCAGAATGGGCAGACTGACTATTACACCTTATAGTCAGAACTGACCCAGGGAACATGGTAGAAAAACGAATTTAGTATGCCTGAACTCAGAATGATAAAATACATCTTTTAGTGAAGTTGGTTTTAACATTCTGTGTTTGAAAATACCACTTTTAGAAAGTGGGTATTTTCTTGCCTAAACTTCCAAGCCTGCCTCTGCTAGGTTGTGTATTCCTTGTCTGGAGATTGAGTGGCAGGGGCTGGGGGTGGCTACAGGAGACAGGGTGAGTCAGCACAGGGCTGAATAGAAAGATCTGCATCCAGAGGGGAGGGAGGAGTTGCACCTGGGTCTGAATAGGGCTGTGCCTGCCTTCCACAATGCTGGCTCCACCTCCTGCCGGGCGGCTGAGCACTCTGCCCCACATTCTGAAAGGAAAGAAGGAGTCAGAAAAACAAAGTGCTCCAGGACTGACCAGAACTGGTTTTGGACTAGGCAGAGGCCTCTCTGCCTTCAGAGAACAAAGAGAAACTGTGTATAAAAAGGGGACCCAGACCCCTAGGAAATTAGATCACTTTGGGAAACAAGAAGAAACCTTTGCTGAGGAGCGGAACCAAGAAGAAACTGAGGAGAAGACTATCCCTAAGCTAGAGGGACCTGCCTGCAGTGGTTGCCTGACTGCCAAAGAAAGGAGAAAGGACTTTGTGTGCACTTTATTCAACTTGTGAAGGATCTCCAAGGCCTCGAGAAAAGAGCTTGCCTCCTGCTGAAGTCTCAGGGACAACAGACTTCAACCACCAGCTCCCCAAGAATCCTTTGGAAGTGCCTGCTGCTGTTTTGGGCCTTCTGAAGGGACTGCGTGTCGCAAGGAGCTGGAAGCGCGACTCAAGAGGGAGAAGCGCGTCGCAGCCGCTGCCGTCGCATCACGGAGATGACGCCGCTGTAGCTGTCGCATTGCACCGCATCTCGAGAAACGTCCCGCAACACTGAAGAAGCGTATCGCCATCGCAGCCGCTGCCGTCGCATCGTAGATGTCGCCGCTGTAGCTGTCGCATTGCACCGCATCAAGAGAAGAGTCTCGCAACGAGGAAGAAGCGTGTCGCTGTCGCAGCCGCTGCCGTCGCATCGTAGATGTCGCAGCTGTAGCTGTCGCATTGCACCGCATCGAGAGAAGCGCCTCGCATCCACGGAGAAGCGTGCCGCCGTCGGAGCCGTGTCGTCGCATCACGAAACAAGGGTGTCGCCGCTGCAGTTGTCGCATCGAGCGGAAGCGTCTCGCAACGTCGGAGAAGCGGGTCGCCGCCAAAGCCGCTGTCGTCGCATCATGGAACAAGGGTGTCGCCGCTGCAGCTGACGCATCGAGTCGAGACTTCTCGCAACATCGGAGAAGCGTGCCGCATCAGGAAGAACTTGACGTCTTTATTTCTTTGCACCAGAACTTTGTCGCATCTCCATCTCTGCAACACTTTCGTTGTAGAAACGTGACGCATCGTAAGGTACATTGACTCAAAGTGTCGCATTTTAAGATCTGAAAAGAACTAAGCTATACCTACCATTTTAAGTACAGTATTGTGGATTTTTGTCGTTTATGGTCTTGTGTTAAAACTATATAAAAGATACTTATTTTTATAATACAACTTGTGTGGTGTCCATCTGTAGTGTTGTCACTTGATTACTGTATGTGTTCACAAATGCTTTACACACTGCCTCTGAGATAAGCCTGTCTGCTCGTGCCAAGCTACCAAGGGGGTGAGCAGGGGTTATTTTAGGAGTGTACCCCCCTACCCTGACTAGAGGCGAGGGTCCCTATTTGTCACAAGTACCTACCTGTGCCAACTAGAGACCCCCAAATCTAACATTGGTGGTCAGCGGTGAGGATTCTGGACTTGCATTTGTGACTCATGTACAGTGATTGGTGAACACTACTAGTGAGTGCAGACCAAAACGCGACCACATACTTTTGGTAAATTTTTTTCTAGGACTTTCCATTTTTGCCAAGTTCAGCCATCATGAAACCAGCATCCATAGCATCTGTTGATTTTGATTGGGAAGAGGAGAAACTAGAATGCTACAATGCGAAGCAGCTGAAGCAGTTCTGCAAAAGATTTAATGTTGCAATTACCGGGCTCACCAAGAGGGATGAGTTCTATAAGGCGCTGAGGGCCTGGGTAGAAGCAAGGAAAACCCCTGAGAATGAGGAAGGGGGTAATAATGCAGAGGTGCAGCTGGAAGGACCATTGGGTCCAGGGGAAAGGAAAGCACCTTCCCTAGCAGGTAGCAGTGTTTCTGCCAAAGGCCTGTCCCCAGAAGAGCTGGAGGACAGGGAGAGAAATAGGATGCATGAGTTGGAGCTGGCCAAAATGAGTGGGGAATTGGAGATTAGGAAAATGGCCCTGGAGGAAAAGAGGATGCAGCTTGAGCATGATAAAAGTTTGAGGGAGTTGGATTTAAAAGCTAGGAGCTTAGAGATTACTCCCTCTGGTGGCAGCACACCGTCAATGCCTGTGGAATCTAGAGTGTATATTCCTAAGGATGTGGTCAGGGAATTTTTTTTAAATGATGACATTGGGCAGTGGTTCAAGGCCTATGAGGTAGCCATGTCTTCCCACCGGGTCCCTGAGAAGGATTGGGGAGCGGGGTTGTGGGGACGGTTCCTTAGTGAGGGGCGGGACACACTGCTAGATTTGCCTTCTGGTGTCCATAATTCTTATAGCCACATGAAAGATGCTTTAATGTCTAGGTATGGTTTAACTCCTGAATTCTATAGGCAGAGGTTCTGGGGTTGCAGGAAGATAGAGAACAGTACCTGGGTTGAATATGTCACTTTTTTCTGCAGAGCATTGGATGGTTGGGTGAAAGGTAGCAAAGTTGATGATTTTCAGGGGCTCCTTGATTTGATTGCATGGGAGCACTTGTCAAGTAACTGTTTTCCAGAGCTACGCCAGCACCTGATAGATAGCAGGCTGACTATCCCTAGGAAGCTTGCTGAGGAGGCGGACCGCTGGGTCAGTACCAGGGTCCACAAGGGTCACATGGGAGACTCAGCCAAGGGTGGGCAGGGTCCCCAGCAGAAGAGTGGGGGGGACAGGGGTAAACAGAGGGAGTTCCAAATCAAGGCCCCAAAGTAGTCCCCAAGGGAACCAAGGGAAAGGTTCCCAGCCTCCCCCCCAGAAACCCTCAGGGGCCCCGACAGGTCCACCTGTTCAAAGGGGACCCCTGAGATGCTACAAATGTGGGGACCTGGGTCATATGGCGAATGATCCCAGGTGCCGCCAGTTTGGAAAGACCGCACCCCCTGGTGCAGCCCCCCGGCAGATGGCTAGTGTAGCCCTGGGTGAGGAGATGGATGCCCAAGATGGGTGGGGTCCCGCAGAGATGTCCCTTGTCTCATTAGGAGACTGTGAGGTGGTCCCCAGGACCCAGCTGCCTGACAACACTAAGAAATACAGGCAGTGGGTGACCATCAATGGCCATAGGGTGGAGGCTCTTAGAGATACAGGAGCCAGTGTGACAGCTGTCAAGTGTCACCTGGTGTCTCAAGAGCAGGTTGTCCCCCATGCATTCTATCATGTTGTTGCCGCTGACAACACTGAGAGTCACTGCAAGGTGGCTCAGGTTCCCTTTGAGTGGGGGGGTCTCTGGTACTCTTCAGGTAGCTGTGAGAGCCCGCCATGCCTGTTGACTGTTTGTTAGGGAACGACTTGGAGAGCTCACCTTGGGCGAAGATGGAGCGAAGTGCTCATTTAGAGATGTTGGGTTTGCCTGACTGGGCGTGTGTGACCACCCGGTCCATGGCAGCAAGTAAAGGTGCTCAAGAGGACCTGGAGCCTGAGAGGGAGGCCCAGGTACCTGCCGTCACAAGAAGAGGCAGGGGGCGCGGGAAACCGGCCCCCGAAGTTCCCACGGTCCAGGAGGAGGCAGACCTTGAGGGGGATGCCCTGGAGCCTACAGGGGAACAGGTAGCTGAACTGGGGGACCTGCCTGAGCTGACCCATTGGCAGCAAGAAGGAGGACCCTCCAGGGAAGAATTCTGCAAGGAGCAGAAAGAATGCCCTTCTCTGGTGGGTCTGCGGCAACAGGCTACAGACCAGGCAACAGGTGATCAGTCTGGGTCACATTGGGTCTATTGGGAGAATGGTCTCCTGTATAGTGAGCCTAAGGTTGCTGAGCCTGGGTCAGCCCGTGTGCTGGTGGTACCCCAGTGCTTCAGAGCCTTCCTACTGGGGCTGGCTCATGATGTTCCATTGGCAGGACATTTGGGGCAGGACAAGACCTTTGAGAGGCTTGTCACCCACTTTTATTGGCCCCAAATGCGCAGGAGTTCAAGACACTCACTGCAGGACATGTCAAACTTGCCAGGCAAGTGGAAAGAGTGGGAGGAAGCGCAAGGCTCCTCTCCAGCCATTCCCTGTAGTCAGCACCCCCTTTGAACGGGTGGGTATTGACATTGTGGGGCCACTGGACCCCAAGACAGCCATGGGCAACAGGTTCATCCTGGTCTTGGTGGACCATGCCACCCGGTACCCGGAAGCCATACCTCTGAGGACAGTGACGGCCCCCGTGGTGGGACGAGCACTGATGGGAATTTTCTCCCGAGTGGGATTCCCTAGAGAGGTAGTGTCTGACCGGGGGACCAACTTCATTTCCAAGTATATGAAGTCCCTGTGGCAGGAGTGTTGGGTAACCTACAAGTTTACCACTCCTTACCACCCCCAAGGAAATGGATTGGCTGAAAGGTTCAACCGAACCCTCAAAGGCATGATTATGGGTCTTGAGGAACCTATGCGGCGTAAGTGGGACGTCCTCTTACCATGCCTGCTCTTTGCTTACCGTGAGGTGCCACAGAAATCTCTAGGGTTCAGTCCATTTGAGCTCCTCTATGGACACCCCGTAAGAGGACCTCTAAGTTTGGTCAAAGAAGGCTGGGAGCAATCTCCCAGGAAACCTCCACAGGATGTATACAGTTACATGCTGGCCTTTAGGAACCAAACTAGGCGTTTCAGGCAACTCGCTGAGGCGAATCTGGAAGCCAGCCAGGAGGAGATGAAGCGGTGGTACGACCAGAATGCCACTCTGGTAGAGCTTCAGCCTGGTCAGAAAGTGTGGGTCATGGCCCCAGTGGAGCCCTGCGCGCTCCAGGATAAGTGGACCGGACCCTTTGAGGTTGTAGAGCGCAAAAGTCCGGTTACCTACTTGGTGGACTTGCGGTCTCCCAGGAACCCCTTGAGGGTCCTGCATGTCAACCGCCTGAAGCCCCACTTGGAGAGGTCCCAAGTGGGCATGCTCTTAGCGACAGATGCTGGGATGGAGGAGGAGACCGAGGCCTCTTCCTGACCTCCTGTCAGCAACAGAGCAAGCTGGGTCAGTGGATGGTGTCAACCTCTCTTCCACCCTGACCCCTGAGCAACAGAATGACTGCCGCCAGTTGCTGGGACAGTTTTCTGATCTGTTCTCCCTGGTTCCCGGTGTCACAGATTGGTGCATCCATGATGTGGACACTGGGGACAGTACACCTGTGAAGCACAAAACTTACAGGGTGACTAACAGGGTGAGAGCTTGCATCAAGGAGGAGGTCTCCAAAATGCTTGCGTTAGGGGTGATTGAGTCCTCTAACAGTCCTTGGGCCAGCCCAGTGGTCTTGGTCCCAAAGGCTGCCGCACCGGGTGCCACACCAGAACTACGGTTCTGTGTGGACTACCGAGGGCTCAATTCAGTCACCAGGACTGACGCGCACCCCATCCCCAGAGCTGATGAGCTCATAGATCGGCTAGGGGTTGCCCGGTACCTCAGCACGTTTGACTTGACGTCTGGGTACTGGCAGATCGCCTTGACTGATGGGGCAAGAGAGAGGTCAGCATTCTCCACACCAGATGGGCACTACCACTTCCGGGTGATGCCCTTTGGGATGAAGAATGCCCCTGCCACCTTCCAGAGGTTGGTCAACCAGGTGTTGGCTGGACTGGACTCGTTCAGTGCCGCCTACCTGGATGACATCGCAGTGTTCAGCGCCAGTTGGGAAGAACATCTGCGCCACCTCTGGGAAGTGTTGATGGCGCTGCGGAGGGCAGGCCTCACGATCAAGGCGAGTAACTGCCAGATCGGGCAGGGTTCCGGGGTGTACTTGGGACACCAGGTGGGGAGCGGCCAGGTGGCGCCCCTACAACCCAAAATTGAAACCATCCTGAATTGGAAACCCCCCAAAACCCAGACAGAAGTGAGAGCCTTCTTAGGACTAACGGGTTACTACAGGAGGTTTGTCAAGGGGTATGGCAGCATTGTTGCACCCCTGACAGAGCTGACTTCCAAGAAGAAGCCCAAGAAAGTGATTTGGACTGACACCTGTCAGAAAGCTTTTGAGGCCCTGAAAACTGCCATGTGCACGGCGCCCGTGCTCCTGGCACCCAACTTCTCCAAAGAGTTCGTAGTACAAACAGACGCTTCAGAGCATGGTGTGGGGGCTGTTCTTCACAGATGAATGAGGAGGGCCTAGATCAACCCGTAGCCTTCATCAGTAGGAGGTTACTGCCACGGGAACAGAGGTGGAGTGCTGTTGAGCGTGAGGCATTTGCTGTGGTCTGGGCACTGAAGAAGCTGAGACCATACCTGTTTGGGACTCACTTCCGGGTTCAGACAGACCACAGGCCCCTCAGATGGTTGATGCAGATGAGGGTGAGAATCCAAAGCTGTTGAGGTGGTCCATTTCCCTACAGGGGATGGATTTCACGGTGGAACACCGCCCTGGTACAGAACACGCCAATGCTGATGGTCTGTCCAGATTTTTCCGCCTTAGTGAAGAGAACTCCCCTGAGGTAGGGTAGTTCTCCCCACATTTCAGCTGGAGGGGACACGTGTTAGACCTGGCATCCTTGGCGTGGGTCTCCCTTCCATTTTGTTATGATGCCTCCTATGTTATTGATCTGTTTTTGCTGGTGTTAGATGCTTTGGTCACTGTGCCACTGCTATTCAGTGCCACAGTGCAAGTGCTCCCTATGATAAATTGTGTGATGGATTAGTGACTCCATGATTGGATGATTGGTTTACTTGTCAGTCCCTAGTACAGTGCACTGAGTGTGCCCAGGGCTTGTAAATCCAATGCCGCTGGTGGGCTTGCAGCACTGGGTGTGCCACCCACAGAAGCGGCTTGTAAAATGTGCCTCAGGCCTGCCATTGCAGAGCCTGTGTGCAGCCTAGGGCTGCCATGTCGACTTGGTGAGTACACCCACTTACCAGTCCCTAAACCTTCCCTTTACTGCATGTTGGTCACCCCTAAAGTAGGCCCTAGGACAGGGTGCATTGTAAGTATAAGATAGGACATGCCCTGGTGTGTGTGGCATGTCCTAATAGTGAATTACAGCCATTTTCGTTTTTCACTATTGCAAGGCTACCTGCTCCCCATAGGCCAGAATGGGCAGACTGACTATTACACCTTATAGTCAGAACTGACCCAGGGAACATGGTAGAAAAACGAATTTAGTATGCCTGAACTCAGAATGATAAAAATACATCTTTTAGTGAAGTTGGTTTAACATTCTGTGTTTGAAAATACCACTTTTAGAAAGTGGGTATTTTCTTGCCTAAACTTCCAAGCCTGCCTCTGCTAGGTTGTGTATTCCTTGTCTGGAGATTGAGTGACAGGGGCTGGGGGTGGCTACAGGAGACAGGGTGAGTCAGCACAGGGCTGAATAGAAAGATCTGCATTCAGAGGGGAGGGAGGAGTTGCACCTGGGTCTGAATAGGGCTGTGCCTGCCTTCCACAATGCTGGCTCCACCTCCTGCCGGGCGGCTGAGCACTCTGCCCCACATTCTGAAAGGAAAGAAGGAGTCAGAAAAACAAAGTGCTCCAGGACTGACCAGAACTGTTTTTGGACTAGGCAGAGGCCTCTCTGCCTTCAGAGAACAAAGAGAAACTGTGTATAAAAAGGGGACCCAGACCCCTAGGAAATTAGATCACTTTGGGAAACAAGAAGAAACCTTTGCTGAGGAGCGGAACCAAGAAGAAACTGAGGAGAAGACTATCCCTAAGCTAGAGGGACCTGCCTGCAGTGTTTGCCTGACTGCCAAAGAAAGGAGAAAGGACTTTGTGTGCACTTTATTCAACTTGTGAAGGATCTCCAAGGGCTTGAGAAAAGAGCTTGCCTCCTGCTGAAGTCTCAGGGACAACAGACTTCAACCACCAGCTCCCCAAGAATCCTTTGGAAGTGCCTGCTGCTGTTTTGGGCCTTCTGAAGGGACTGCGTGTCGCAAGGAGCTGGAAGCGCGACTCAAGAGGGAGAAGCGTGTCGCCGTCGCAGCCGCTGCCGTCGCATCACGGAGATGATGCCGCTGTAGCTGTCGCATTGCACCGCATCTCGAGAAACGTCCCGCAACACCGAAGAAGCGTCTCGCCGTCGCAGCCGCTGCCGTCGCATCGTAGATGTCGCCGCTGTAGCTGTCGCATTGCACCGCATCAAGAGAAGAGTCTCGCAACGAGGAAGAAGCGTGTCGCCGTCGCAGCCGCTGCCGTCGCATCGTAGATGTCGCCGCTGTAGCTGTCGCATTGCACCGCATCAAGAGAAGCGCCTCGCATCCACAGAGAAGCGTGCCGCCGTCGGAGCCGCTGTCGTCGCATCACAAAACAAGGGTGTCGCCGCTGCAGTTGTCGCATCGAGCGGAAGCGTCTCGCAACGTCGGAGAAGCGGGTCACCGCCAAAGCCGCTGTCATCGCATCACGGAACAAGGGTGTCGCCGCTGCAGCTGACGCATCGAGTCGAGACTTCTATCAACATCGGAGAAGCGTGCCGCATCAGGAAGAACTTGACGTCTTTATTTCTTTGCACCAGAACTTTGTCGCATCTCCATCTCTGCAACACTTTCGTTGTAGAAACGTGACGCATCGTAAGGTACATTGACTCAAAGTGTCGCATTTTAAGATCTGAAAAGAACTAAGCTAAACCTACCATTTTAAGTACAGTATTGTGGATTTTTGTCGTTTATGGTCTTGTGTTAAAACTATATAAAAGATACTTATTTTTATAATACAACTTGTGTGGTGTCCATCTGTAGTGTTGTCACTTGATTACTGTATGTGTTCACAAATGCTTTACACACTGCCTCTGAGATAAGCCTGTCTGCTCGTGCCAAGCTACCAAGGGGGTGAGCAGGGGTTATTTTAGAGTGTACCCCCTACCCTGACTAGAGGCGAGGGTCCCTATTTGTCACAAGTACCTACCTGTGCCAACTAGAGACCCCCAAATCTAACACTAATAATTCTGTTTTATTCATATATATTTTTTAAAACAGTACATTAAATTCATATTTTTCAAAAGTTATTATAAGGTAATTTAGTTTTACATTTGTTCATGTGGGCTATTATTTGAAGTCCCTGTTTGGAATAGTTTCTATGGGAGGGTGTTACAGTACCAGTGGTTGGCCATATGGGTTGCTGAACTCAGAGCCGGACTGGCCGTAGCGGGCCTCAGGCGTTTCCCCGGGAGGCTGGAAGGGCGGGGGCTGGTTTTGCCACGCAGGGGCTGGTTTTGTTACTGGGGGCTGGTTTTGCAGTATCGACCCCCCCAGAAACAAAAGCGGCAGTGCTTCACACTTGCACTCACCCCTCCCCAGGGGGGCTGGTCCGACAAAATTGCCAGGGCTGCTTTGGGTTCCCAGTCCAGCCCTGGCTGGATTTACTCCAGCTCTGAGCTGTGAGTGAGTGCATGTCCCTCCTTAAACCCTTCAGCAACCCCCCAGTAGCCCTCCTTTAACCTCTCCTTACTCCTCCCAACACCCCCTTCTCTTTGGTAGTAAGTATTCCCCATTTTCCAGCCACTCCCCTCTTTCCCTCCCACATTTACTACTAAAATGCATACCAACGCGTGCAGAGATTTCCACTGTTGTACTATTTTACTACAACAATACTGCTAAATATACCACAAAATGTAGTTTGTAAATAGGCCCCTTGGCGTATGGATGCCCATTTCCAAATAGGTTTTGGACCTGATAACCTTACATTTGATCTCTTTGAAGATACTAATTTTGCCTGATTGTAACTTGACATTTTCTACAAAATGTAACAAATCTAATTGTGCTTACATACTTGTTACTGTTCTTGTGTTATTGCTTTGACACCCTTTGGGTGTAGCTTGCAATAAATGAATGAAGTATTATTTTACAAGTTCACGCTCCTCAAAAGTAGTCTATTAGCAGAAAAATGTTAACAGCATATCAGCAATTTCCAGGGCCAAAGAAAAGCGGTAGGTAAGTTCCACCATTTCCCCTATGTTTGATCTGTCGCCATCATAGGCATTTTATATGTTGTCAGAAAGTAGATTAGTAAATTGGGACTGGATGACCCTACTGACCTATTGAAATGCATTCATGTTAGGTTACAACAGAGTTCACTGAGAAAACTATGCTCATCTTTAGTATCTATGGCAGAAGCAGCAGGCAAATCCTCAGAGAAATGTGTGATAGATACAAGAAGTAGCAAACAACATTACATTTAGAAACACAATACAAACGTTTTTTGAGACTAAGTTAGTAAAATCAAGAAATATGTATTAATCAAAACGACATGAAATGGATGGAAACTGTGCAGTGGCAACCAATGTTCACGTAAGTCTGAGACCCAGACTCATTTCCAGGCCTATTGTGATTGAGTGATTTTTGAATAAGCCTTGCAGGTCCCATTGCTAAAAGTTTTACCTTGACACTATGTTCGTTTTTTGGATTCACTTTCTTCCAGCTGGGCAAGGAAGGAAGAAACATCTTATTTGCTGACATCGAGCTCCTGCTGAAGCCTTCAATTTTGTCACTAAAGGTGTGAGTAGAACAAAGCTGCATTTTGTAGCCATCAAGGACGCTTCACCACTTGGATGAATTTATCTTCTAGCCCCAGTCCCAATTTTTGCATTCAGTCTTTGATGTGTGGTTTTCACTAATCAGTAAAAACTGTGCATTTGTGGACGACATAAATGTAGGGATGGTGCCAGACTGATTCCATGCACCACCACAGGATATGTTGTCCCTTGGACCAGCTAGCTCACAGTGCCACCGTTAGCACCACTAAACCTAGGCAGGAACCAAACAGTTCTGGCAACCACAGAACATGACAACTCAGACCCCTCAGGGATCGTGGTGACAGACCTGGAACTTTTTGCACAGTCACTGGTGCTCACTCGTACTCAGAGAAATATACAAAGAATATTCAAAGGGATGTTTTCCAATATTTATTGAACCGAAGTGATTCTTGTATAGAATATATGTGCTGCAATGATCAGTAGACAGAAGCAGATGAAAGTTATAGCGAGCGTCAAAATAGTGAACAGAATGAACAGTTCCACCATTTTGTTAATTCAGTAGATATATGCAGGCATAACAATGAGGTAACAATCTGACATACTCCTACCATGCAAATCCTACCCTATGTGTCTATGGTGTAAATGTATGTTCTGCCAAGAAACCCCCTTCTGTGTGATCTAACCCCTTTACCTGGTAGGTAAGAGTGAGGGACCCTGTCTTGGTCACGTAATGGACACCCCTCACGGAGATGTCAGTCAGCTGCTAGGCGAAAGCTTCAGCAAGCATGGACCCCCTCTAAGTCAGCATGCTTATAGTGTTTATGATAAAAATCGCTTTAAAATAGCATTAAAATCGGGCACTCGAGACCAAAAGCATAAAGAAAGCTAAACGTATTATAATATAAAAGCATTAAAATGAGACAATTTAAAACAAATATGGAATTTAAAAACAGGCCGATTATACTGAGGCCAGTAGCTAAGGTATCCAAAAGGGACAGCTGCACAAATGGGCCTTTAGTTGGTCTACCAGTAAGTGTATGTCCAAAGATTCAACCAATTGTGACCCTAAGCACCAGTCCAGGGCACACTCGTAAGTGAGACAGCAGAACACAGGCTGTACGCAATGAAGCCATACAGGCCAGAAAGACAGGAACCAATGCTCATCCAGTTCTTGAAGCAAAGGTATGCCAAATAAATGCACCATGCGTTCACGGCACAACAGGTTGTGAGGCAGTGCCAGCTCCATTTGACCTCGAACTGTGACATTCACTGCGGAGCAAAAAGAATAAAAGCAATATCCCTGCAACTAGGATCAGGACCAGCAGAAGACCCCCAAAGATGCTTCCAGGACGGAGTGGATGAAGAATGGAATAACTCCAAACACCGCTTGGAAGGTGCTGACCAACCCACAGCCAATACTCTTGAAGAAACCTACAATTCCAGTCATACTAGACATGTTAAAAATATGATGGACCAGCTCCCCAAAATGTTGCGCGAAGTTAGTACGGAGAAGCGCTGTATCTCTGAAGAGGAACGCGCCACCTGAGGATCAAACGACTCCTTGGCCGAAGGTAAGGCCACATCTTTTTGGAATAATAAGGCTTTCAGTTTGCTCAGGGCATCAAAGCGCACGTTGGTAAGATTAATTGAAATCCACAGCGTATCCCCCTTACTACATGGGCAGGCAGAAACAGAACTTTTATAGAACATGTAGCAATGAAAGACACGGTCACCACATAGGCAACCCCTGGTTTCATCCCACAGCAACCTTGACTTGTAGTGTAGCTCCTATTTCCCTAATAGGCTCTGCGCATTGGAATAATATATCCTATAGGTTTGACATAGGACTAAGGTCAGTATGTCCCTATCGAGTATATTAAACTTAATTACTTGTGCCAGCTAGCTCAGAGGCCACTAGAAACTCCTTGACAACAAGAAGGGAGTAGTTTCTGGCAGCCGCAAAACATGACCACTGTGTTTCCCTTTAGAATCAGAACGTGTCCCAGAGTCGTGGAAACAATAGATAACTATTTCACTCAGCTCAGTCGTGCATGCTTAGTTTTCTCCAAGTTACACAGAAAGAAATAGACGGGCGTTTCAATAAAGGATTTATTGAACAGTCTTGTTTCTGGTGTAAGTAAAATGTGCTGTTACGATCACAAGACAGTATGCGAGATAAATAATGTACAGTGTGAGCAGTAGAAATAAATAATACTGCGAGAGCATTATCTTTTAGTACATATGCTGTTACATAAATAACACAGACTAAAAATGCGAGTACTCATACGATGCGTTTCTAATCTAGTTCTACCCCAATGTACCTAACCTAACCTAGGTATAGGATGAGGTATGAAGTAGGTGAAGTATTCCTTACTATGGTATACTAAGAGTACGCTAACCCCAGTATGCCTAGTATGCCTAGTATGCCAAGAGTCCCTCTAGGTTCTAGTCTGCTCCATACCTGAAGAATGAGAGAGGTTGGAATCTCTTTGCCAGACTCGAACTCCAACACCCCGCAAGGGAAGTTAGATCACTGGAAGCTGGACTCTCTGCGTGCAGGGATGACAGCGTCTTCTCAGTGCGTCAGGCCGGGATACGGGCTCCTCTGAAGTCGAGGTCTCCTCTGATTTACAGGGGCTAGGGAAGGTATATTTATACCTGAGAGTACCTAGGAATGTTTAGTATTGACGTGAGTCGGACAGCGAAAGACGTCATGAATGAACCCCTAAGGAATAATGGTTCATGCATAATATATGAGTCCTTGAAGAAATCAATAGTCCTGGACTAGGAAACTCCCGCAGCCTAAGGGTCTGTTCTTCAAGAACTCGTTGTGACGTTAGGGTGGACGGATGTCAGAGACCATGCCTGTATTTGGAGCGCACGGTTTAATGCCTAAATAAGGGCTGGGATTTTATGCCTATATAAGGGCAGGGCGAATTGTGCCTATATAAGGACATGATATTGGAAAGCCCGTTTATGGACACCCTAAGAGGAATACAACACCCACTCCACTTTCGTGAGTACGATAATACCAAAATGCTAAACATTTAAAATGCTAAACATTAAAATGGAGTACCGCATATTTCTAAAATATTTCATAAAACCATTTAAAAAAGGCATTTAAAAAACCAATTAGAATGCAAAAGGTACTGTACATTTGAAGCATTGCTTTTCATTTCAGGCATATATTTAAAATAAAATGCAATACAAATGAAAGAAGCAGTAATATTTACATGTGACAAAAAAATGATCGATAAGTTTCTTAAAAATCAAAGTCATTTCATGTCATGAACATTAATGAACTGTTATAGACACACCAGATGACTTAGTGTTCGTGGAAGTACCTTGAAGTCTGTATTATAAGGCTAGTTCTACTTTAAGCAGATCGATGTGCCATTTTCATTCGAAAAATGGGAAAAAAGTTCAATTTTGGTAGAGTTCCAAGTTGTTTTTGAAAAAATGAAGGCCAAATTGTTACTGCATCTCTGGAACACTGTATGCTGAATCAGAGTCAGTTTACGGGTCTGGTGTAAACATGAGATCATCTACTTCTATAGACAAAACATCGTCCACTGTAGTTGGTGTCAGTTGGAACACCTCGTGTAACAGATTAATTGCACAGAGATGTGAAGCTTCGCTTCCAGCATTGGGTGCCGCAGCAAAGTTCGCGTCCGTTGTTACCTGTGTGCCTGTAGATCTTTCTCGTACCTCAGCAGCAGCCGGAAGCGTCTGTGAGATCTCAATGAATGCTGACATCAGGATTGGTAGCCTCTGGGGACAACACAGAGCTTGGGCCGTTATCGGGTCCAGCAGAGTATCGACATCCGTTGGCGTAGCTGATGGAAATGTTAGACAGGTGTCCAACACGCATTCTTCACCGCATAGCAGGCATCGTAGAACAGGTAAGATGCAATCTTGCCAGATTGGTCTGAATGACAGGAACCAAGTTGTATTAAGGTCCCGTAGACGAGTCATGCCCAAAAGCTGTACTATTCGCTCACGGCACTTTCGTTCAAGGAGAGCTTTCTCCATTTCGCTCAGAGTGATGTCTGCGAATAGGCTGGCCATAGCGCAATAGCAGGAAGAGAAATAGAATTCCGGCAACAAGTGCTAGAATTAATGGTATGCCACCAAACACCGAATGTGCAAAGTTCGGGATGATTCCGAGTATTGCCTGGAAAGGTGCTAACAGACCGGAGCAGATGCTCTTAAATACATGAATAATGCCAGTTGTATCAGACATGTTGAAGATACGTGATATCATTTCTACGAAATGTATAGGGCAGTTTGTACATATTAAAGTCTGTATCTCAGCCGAAGTCCTTGCAACTTGTAGATCATAGGTTTCTTTGGCCGAGGTCAAAGGCACTGTTTGCTGTAAAAGCATGGCTTTCATTCTACTTAAAGTATCAAATCTTATAAAAGAGACGTTCAGCGAAAGCCATAGAGGCGACTCCCTGACTGTGTCTATTGGGGCAAACAATACTTACATACAGCAAGTGACCCTGGAGTTGACCGTTACTAGATATGGGATGCCTGGCAACATGCCGCAGCAACTCTGATCATTCAACATGAGGTAACTCCCATTAGAAAGTTGTCCAAACGTTGGATTAATCACAGCAGCTGGTGTACCCTGCTGATGGCAAGACAAATTTGCCACAGAACCATTACAAGCCCCATGTAAAGAAATGTCCTGACATATAAGCGAACCGCTCAGTGCAAGTTTACAGTGTGTACCGCTTAAAAACACTTCACGATCCCCACTCCAACATCTATATGTATACGGTAAATCACAAGATGTCTTAATGTATTCCTTACCCAACCTTTCATATTTGCCTGCTTGCATTTGTCTGAGGCAATACTGAAACTGAAAAGTACTCACAGGTAATGTTATTTTGCCATGAATAAGCCATTCTGTAGCTGGTTTTTCTGCCACTGTAAATGGTAACTTTTCCAGTTTTTCAATGCTCAGCACTGTATACCTTGCTCCTCTTTGTGCCAGTTCGATCTGTTTATCAGTTAGATTGTATTCTGCAAACAGAGCCGTTGTGTTGATAAAACGCCAAGGCACATAGCCCGCTCGCAAAGATTGCAGCGTCCAGCTTAATAACATAATAGAACGTAATTGAGACTGGCCTTGTTGTAACATCGCCAAATCTTGTTCTAGTATGTCGATAGCAGAGGATACAATGCCATCCAATGAATATATTCTGGAGGACAAAGTTGTTAACCCATTGTCGACCACAGAGAGTGTTTTCTCTAAATTAATACGATCAAGTTCACGTATTCGTTCTGCAGCCTCCATCTGTGATACTTTCCATGCTTCATTATAAGCAGCATAAATGCCGGCATATATGAAACGTTTTTGACGCGGTTTTCTTGGTCCAAGCAAGAATTCCCTAAGGTCTGCGTCCTTTTTAAGTAAGGTTAAGTGTTGTTTCACATCCTGTAGTGTAGACTTATGCAGCCAATCGAGGCATAATTTTCCTACACTGTATGTTGTTACTACCCCCGGATGTTGTCTTTGGACGTATCTTGGGTCTGGCCTATTAATAGTAAAGCCCTGAGTTTTATTCAAGAATCTTTCCTGACAGTTATTCGTGTCTGTGGGCCAGATCAACCATTTTTTCCAATCAGGATTAGATCTGTTGAGTTGTAGTATATTGTCAACTGTCACCACTGCCCGTGCATCGTTATCTCTGGCAGGTGTTGGTACAGAAGGTGTGTTCATCTCTTTGATCTTGGCTAATCCAAGACAAGACGTTTGTTGGATGGTTTCATTCAAAAACATTATTTGTTCAGGGATGATGCAGGCTCTAAATAAAGCTTCTATCCCCTGCACTTGCCAATCTTTAGTACCCCAGACTGTTTTGGTGTCTATTGTGTCTTTCCAAAAGTCGAAACCCTGTCTAGACAGTTGGGCATTAAATAACGCAGAGTAAATCTGTTTTGTATTTGTTAACATAATTTTCAGTCCTGTCTTGTTTACATTTTTATAGTAAAACATTTCTGATTCAGATGTATTGTATCCTGAAAAATATGGAAATTTACTAGCAAATGTTTTTGAACTACCTTTAGGTGGTGTAGGACAATGTTCCCATTGGTTAAACATAAACACATTTCTTGGATATGCAGATTTATGCAAATAATGATGACCATAGTGGTTATAACAATACATTTGTTCATAGTCTGATGAACCCTCTAAATATTCATGTTTAGAAAATGCAGCAGATTTTTCTAGGTCAAACATTATATCATTGACAGTCTCAAAGTCCCAATCATCTGAATAGGTACTGGAAGTAATTAGATCACTTAGTGAAATTTTAAACAAATGTGGAATGTTCAATTGTTCCGTCGGACCGAAGATTTCAAAATCTGTTTTGTCCCACACTATACCATCCTGTATAGGAACAGCTGTGATGTTCACTGATGACAAGTCTCTTGCTTCACGATGGGAAGATTTATGAGGTCTCAAAAGTACGTTCACGTCTTTTCCTTCAGTGTTCACATGGATGTATCTGCCACTTATAAGCACGCTCACAGTTGTTACCAAAGCTAGCCAGAGCAGGAAAACAAAAAGTCCAGATATAATCCAGAGTTCAATCCATGGAGAAACCAAATAAGTCTTTTTCAGAAAGTGAAGAAAGTCTTGTACTTGCTGCTTGAATTTTAAAGATGCTGGCGTTGTTTCAGGTTCACTCGGATCTTCTGAGAACGTATCAAAGTTAATGAAATAGCCAGAAGCAGTTCTGTCAATTGTTGGAATTGCATCAGGATTTGTAGAAATCACTGGAACCAGTTCATCACCTGCCACATTGGTGTAGACAGGTGTATTTGGACGAACTGTTACTTGGTGTTCAAGAGGGATGAGTTCCATAGCGTTGTTGCTTAGTCCTCCATCTGTTACAGCTGAATTCTCGATGGTTATCAGTCTTTCAGTCTGAACCTCTTGGATAGTAGCGAGAGGAGTGCGTCTGCTACTAGGTCGGAGTCCACGAGGCCTACTATTTAGTATTGGCCACATACTGTGGTTTGATGAGGTCGATGGGCACAAATCTTTTCTCCTTTTTTCCAGCAAGGGGCGGCAGAAGTACTGTTCTTTTTCCTTGAACTGCTAGGACAGGTACTAGTTGTCTGTAAGAATGTCCAAATTCCTTCTTGTCCGCAATCTTTTCTCTGACTAGATCCCCAACTTTTGGAATCCAGACAGGCCTTGCTGGGACAGCCGGTTGATCCCCAGTGGTGGTTGGCTGTAGGAATACGTTGCTTTGTTTCGTTCTTAACTTGTTTAAGTCCTGTAAAACAGCCAAACGATCTTTGATATCAAAGGGTTTATTTTCCACCACTGTGCCTACGTGTTCAAGGTCTGGTACCCACATTCTTGTCCCAAATAGGACCTCATATGGAGTGACCCCCCCTAGAGAACTTCTTGGCAGGTTGTTCAATGAGCGTTGTACCCCACTAAGGTGTTTGACCCACCCATCACCGGAACCTAATACTCTAGCTGTTATAGACTGCTTTATGTCCCAGTTTTTCCTTTCCACAACAGAATTTCCCTCAGGATGGAATGGAGAGGAGTACCGCAATGCAACGCCCAGACTGGCCATGGCTTCTTTGTAAGCCCTAGAGCTAAACGCAGGACCCTGGTCAGAATGTAGCGTGCCTATTGCGTATATGCCGATAAAGACTCGCAAATCTTTTATAACAGTTTGAGCGGCAGCTGAGCGCTGAGGCCATAACCATAGGAACCTAGAGCATGAATCCACTGCAACCATGATATATTTATAGTTACCGTCCCTTTGCAAGGGACCGCAGTGGTCCAGGTAAACACAAGCTAATGGTTTGTCTGAAATTAACAGGGGTGTCTGCGCAGGACGTTTCACTGTTGAGACTTTCATCTGTTGGCAAATATCACATTCTAAAACATAGTTTTTAGTTTGTTTCCGAATGCCAGGCCACCAATATCTTTGCTTGAGTAAAGATACTGTTGCTGAAACACCTGCATGGGCAGAAGCTATCCCTTCGTGTGCTGCTAGGATTAGTCCTAATCTGCGTTCCTTGTTTGGAATTACCCTATCCCCCACTCCAGGGATTCGAGCAAAGGAACGTTGTTCGCATCAATTACATAAGAGTACTTGAGTGGAAACTTTTTTGGTAACGCTGTACTGCTGCCTTTGCTTGAAGCATTGACAGCCAACATTATCTCACCGTCTATTTTTGTTTTTGAACGAGTGATCGCAGCTACCGAAGCCGTTTGCACAGCCACCTTTGCGGCTTCGTCAGCCAATGAATTCCCTGCAACGTGAACGCCATCACGTTGATGACTCAGTGTGTGGATCACGTGAGCCTTTGGTAGTTCGTTTTTCAACTTAACTACTTGTTCCCAAAGCATTTTGTGCTTTATTGTGCCACCTTTCGCATCTTTGAAACCATTTTCAAGCCAGTTTTGTATATAGTCATTATATGACTGAACACAGTAAAAGGAATCGCACACTATTAGTGTGGGGAATTCTCGATCTGTACTTTCAAGTGCCAGTTTGAATGCTTGTAGTTCAGCTCGCTGAGCCGTACAATCTCCTAGAGATTGTGTTTTAGTGACCATAGGTCTGAAGATGCCATTTCGCATCCGACCTTTAACGATTGCACATGCTGCACTGTAAGCTTGCTTGCTCCCTGTTGCGGGCTGTGCGGATCCGTCAGTGTAAATTATGAATTCGTACTGATCGAGAGGCAGAATTTCAGTAGGCAGAGGACATTCATGTTCGTATTGCAGGAATGCTTGTGTTTTTAAATCTGGATCAAAAACATATTCAACATCTGTTGCAGCAAGAGAATTAACCCATTGTATCCATCTTGGATGTAATGCTTTAGCATTTGGAATGCTTGCTTTTGTGACCGCTTCTAAAGCAGTGTTAGAAATGGGATCTCTAGTTGGCAAGGGCTTGCACCTTTGTCCAAGCAGGGACCCTCCTTCCTAGTCAGGGTAAGGGAGTTACACCCCTAAAATAACCCCTGCTCACCCCATTGGTAGCTTGGCACGAGCAGTCAGGCTTATTCTAGAGGCAGTGTGTAAAGCATTTGCACATAACCGACAGTAATACAGTGTAAGCACTACAAAAGGACACCACACCAGTTTAGAAAAATAACCAATATTTTTATATACTCAAGACAAGACCAATTACGACAAAAATCCACAATACTATACTTTGAAAATGAATTCTTGATAAGGTAACTTCTTCTTTGCAGGAATAACACAAAAGCAAAGTTCGTGCGAGTCGGTAGCCCCGTCCGGGTCTACCGTGATGCTGAAATACACAGAGTCTAACAGTTCCAGCCGACCGCGTCGCTACGGGCCAGCAGAGTCGTGAACAGACTCGGTCACAGTACCTTTCTCGTTGTGGCTGGTACGGAGTGTACAAGCCGGTCGGCGTTCGCCGCGGTTGCGGTGCAAGACGGAGCGATGCAAGGTGCGGTGTCCCTCGATGCGGTGCAGGCAGCGGCTCGATGAGCGTCGTGCAGATGGAGTCGGTGAGTCCAAGGCATGCGGTGCAGGGCGAGACGGTGTACGATGCGGTGCTGACAGGTTGCGATGCAGGCGACCAAGCCGGAGTGCGGGAGCTGGCGTCGAACAGCGGTGCGAGTCGGAGCGGTGCGTCGCAAACGTGCGAGCGGTGCCCCAAATGCGATGCAGTCACGACTGTTGAGCCAGTTGCAGCGACCGCGTCGGTCGGGTCCGGCTGGTTCAGTGAAGCGATGCGATGCGAACTGCGGTGCCCACAGGTCACGGTGCAAGCAGCGGCTCGGTGTTGATGGCGTCGGACGTCGCCTACGGTGAGACCAGGGTTGCGATGCGAAGCGGGGCGATGCGGTCTGCGGTGCAAACAGGTCACCGGTCAGGGATGGATTCGGTTGACGGAGTCGGTTGCAGTTCCCTTCCTCTGTGGCAACTGAAACAGTGTTCCAGAAGCAGTACCCAGAGGCTTGTGAAGTCTTTGCAGTCCCTGAGACTTCTTAACAGGAGGCCAGCTCGGTTTCAGGCCCTTGGAGATACTCAGCACAAGTTTGTAGAAAGTCCAGTCCAGTTCTTTCACTGCCCAAGACAGAAGCAGCAACTGCAGGCCAACCCAACAAAGCAGTCACTCAGCAAAGGGGCAGTACTCCTCCTAGCGGCTCTCCAGCTCTTCTTCTTGACAGGTTCCTTGATTCCAGCAAGATCTAAATTCATGGGGTCAGGGCCCCAATATTTATATCCCAAATTCCTTTGTTCTCTGAAGGCAGAGAGGCCTTTGCCTAGTCCAAACCAGTTCTGGAGCACTTTGTTGACAAGTCTCCGTCCTTTCTTTCAGAGAGTAGGCCAGGGACATCAGACGCACCACAGGAGGTGGAGCCAGCATTGTGGAGGCAAGGCACTGTCCTATTCAGGGCCCAGGTGCAACTCCTCCCACCCATCTACATGTAGATCTTGCTATTCAGCCCTTTGCTGACTCACCCGGTCTCCTGGCATCCCCCAGCCCCTGTCACTCACACTCCAGACAAGGAATACACAACCTCGCAGAGGCAGGCTTGGATGGTTAGACAAGAAAATACCCACTTTCTAAAAGTGGTATTTTCAAACACAGAATGTTAAAACCAACTTCACTAAAAGATGCATTTTATCATTCTGAGTCCAGGCATACTAAACTCGAATTTCTACCATGTTCCCTGGGTCAGTTAGGATTATAAGCTGAAATAATCAAAACTGCCCGTTCTGGCCTATGGGGAACAGGTAGCCTTGCAATAGTGAAAAACGAATTAGGCTGTAATTCACTATCAGGACATGCCACACACCAGGGCATGTCCTACCTTTCGCATACAACGCACCCTGCCCACAGGGGTACCTTGGGCCTACCTTAGGGGTGACTAACATGTAGAAAAGGGAAGGTTTAGGGACTTGCAAGTGTGCGCACTTGCCAAGTCGACATGGCAGCCCCAAGCTGCGCACAGGCTCTGCAATGGCAGGCCTGAGTTACACTTTACGGGCTGTTTGCGTGGGTGGCACAATCCAGTGCTGCAGCCCACCAACAGCATTTGATCTATAGGCCCTGGCACTCTCAGTGCACTTTACAAGGGACTGACACATAAACCAAATAGGCCAATCATGGAAACACCAATCCATAACACATTTTATACAGGAGCACTTGCACTTTCCCACTGGACAGCAGTGAGGAAAGTGCGCAGAATCATTACACCAGCAAAAACGGAGTCAAAACCGGGAGGTCAGAAAGCAAAAAGTCAGGGGAAACACGCCAAAAGATGCCAAGTCTAACAAGCAGGTACTGGGGTTACGACAATAATGCGTTTCCCTTGGGCTAAGGCTCTTTCTTTTGCTACAGCGGTTTGAACTGCTGTTAGAATTTTTTCAGTTGAACTGAAGCGCATTTCCGCTTGTGTGTACAAATGGGATTTGTATGCGATTAGTATTTTCTCACCCTCATTGAAGGTTAAGTAAGTGAATCCACATTGACCCGAAATTATTCGGATCACCAAATTTCGTTGACTTACACGTGTTTGTAAGTGATTTGTTGCTAACATGTTAGCCTGGAGTGAACGCAAGATTTCTGTGTGTCCCTGTGTCCAGTTTCTGATCGAAAAGTCAGGTTTGATTAATGCGTAGAGAGGTTTAACCCTTTCTGCGTAATTTAGAATGTATGTTCTTCCAAAATTTAGGAAACCCAGAATGGATTGTAAGTTTTTGGGCGATTTTGGAGGTTGGAGCAGCGCACACTTTTCTAGAAAGTTAGCTGCCAAGCTCTTGCCTTCACTTGAAAGCTCATATCCTAGAAATAGGACATTGAGATGGGCAATTCTGGACTTTTTAAAGTTGAACTTGTAGCCCTCAGAGGCGAATCCCAGTATAATGGTACTCACCCTGTTCAAGTGTTTTTCCAGGTCATCATCTGTCAGATAGATGTCATCGACATAGGACAATGCCTCATTGTCATAAATTTGTAGTAACTCCGTTACCCTCGCTGAGAATAAACCTGGGCTGTTCTTGAACCCTTGTGGGAGTCGACAAAAGTGACGCTGGGTCCCCATTATGGAGAATGCTGTTAAGTACCTGCTTTCAGGTGCTATGTTTTGACAAAAGAAACCATTTGAGATGTCTAATGTTGTTTTATATTTTTACGCACAATGTTATTCATTAATGCTGTGCTATGTGCATTTTGCACTGCAAAAGTTTTAGAACAAGTGTTTAGGTGTCTGTAGTCCAAAACTAGACGATATGTATTGTCTGGTTTGGAGACAGGAAACAAAGGTTCATTGAGGAGGTGCATGTTTCAATCACCCCTTGATATTCAAGTTGATCTAAGATCTCTCTGACCTGTTTTTTAGCTTCTTGCTTTATTGGGTACTGCCGTTGTGCAGTTGGTTCATGTTTCAGATGTATTTTATGGTGAGGTGAGTCCTCATCCCATCCTACATGATTTTTATATAATGCTGGGGCCTGGGCCACTGCCCATTTCCTGGTATATGTATATTTTAGGTGAATTGGAATATGGTTGGAGAAGGCAGGCATAATAATGTCCTCGCCATGTGGGCACTCCCTGACAAATTGTGGTGGCCAGTCTTTTTCTGCTAGAAGTATGTCATAGCCCCTTGATAGTCTTTCCCAAAAAAGTGCTTTCACCTGTCTAGGTTTGTCTCCCTCCATCCGGAGTGTTATTTCATATAACCTTTGTGGAGTACTAACCCTGGTGTCTACAGTGTCAACTGTAATGTACTCATTCAAGTCCACTATCTCCAGAAGTTCCTTCAGGTTCTGGCGAACTATTGTGACTTCTGCTGCACTGTCCAGCATTGTCTGAGCCCATTCTCCGTTCTTGAGTTGTGTTCTCAGTATTCTCGGCATGTCTAATCTTTAGACCTGCTACTTTCTTTTTGGAGAATTGAGGTTTTGCTTTAGTTTTTGGAGCGTGTTTGTCGTCTTTCGATTTCACACGTTCTTCTCTATGTTCCGATCGTCCTCTTATTTCCGAAGTCTGTGATGAGATCTGAAAGGGACGAGAGGAACGTGTATCAGTATCTTGATACCTATCAGGTTTTCTCAAATTATCCCTATTCCTGAGGTTATACCTCCTTTCAGAGGGCTCCTGTTGAGGAGACCTACCTCGGGATTGAGAACGTTTCTCGTTTGATTTTTCTTTAGTAGACTCCCACTTCTTTTTAGAAGATGTAGGAGTTTGTTTAATTGAGTCCTTCTCAGGACTTTCAGATAGCTTCGGCTTCACTGGTCTTCCACCCAAACTATCTCTGCCTAATTCTGCATAAGTTTGTTCTATAATTCTGGGTAGCTCAGTTTGATGTTCTGTAACATCAAATTCCCTTAATTTTTGGCGGATCGCCACTGCTGCTGCCTCCCCTTTAATATTAGATAATATTATTGTTGAGACATGGTCGAAATTTTTCAGTAATTTCATACCTAAATTTAGAGCAGGCTCTGCCCCGTATTCGTTTTGAATTTGTTTGAGGACATCAGGTATTACCGCAATTGACGGAATGCCATGTGTTTTGGTATAGATGGCAGCAAAGACTGAGCCCCAAGTGGTGCAGTCTTCCAGTTGTGGTGTGATCCCCATTGGTAAACTGATTGTCAGTATTCTGTGTTTCTCATACGGGCTAGTATTTGGAAATAATGCTTCGATTTGAGTAATTTTTGAGCTATCCAGAACGGAATTTGCTCACGTTTTGTGGGCATTTTACCCATGACTGCGTATAGAGTCTGTGGTGTAATTTTTAGAGTGTTCCCCTGGTGAGGGGTTTGATTTGGAATTGTTACTGGTGGTTGGACTTTGAAAGTCCGCATGACATATTGAACCAATTGTCTGTTGATTTTTATTAACTCTTGAATTTGAGTAAGTAGTTCCTCATCTGACATTATATCCAGTTCAGGATGAGATGTATAGCCGGCTAGAATCGGCCATGTTGCTCCTGGTCTACCTAGTGGACCGAGCCTGGTAATGTTTTTGTGATGTTTTAGGGCGCCTTTAAACCAGAGCTGATGCTCCTGGTATGTTAATGGAATTTCAATATCCTCGAAAGGAATGTATTCCTCTGGTGGATCATCTTCTTTGTAGAAGTGAAACATGTGTGTTATTGGATTGGATTCAGGAAATATTACCCATGAATAGAATACCTCTGTCTGAAAGGATTCATGTGCCTCTATCACGAAAACTGCTCTACCTCCTCTTGGTGGTAGGCCATGTTTTATAAGTTTTAGAGTGATGGCTCTTCTTAAGTTTGGAGCGATGTCTATAACACCCTCCTCGGTTTCATTTAAACCTGTATTGTTAAAGGCTGCTTGGGCTGGATCAGCCGCAGCTCCACCGTTTCCGGTTTCAGTGTCGGAGCCAGGCATTTTGTTGTTTGAAAAATGTAGAACAAGTTTCAAGGAAACAAAGATAAGGTGCACAATATTTTGGAACACTGTATCCTTCAACGTTGAGCAAACCAAACAGCTAATATATAGGGTACTGCCCTATGTAGCCTTGGCGGATACTAAACCCTGCCCACTCCAGACGTCTTTTGGAGTATATGGGTAGGGGTCTTGAGAGAAAAAGCACGGCTGAGTTACTCAGTATCTAACGTTGAATTACCGCCTTACCAAACCGTTGGGCGCCATGTAGTGTAGCTCCTATTTCCCTAATAGGCTCTGCGCATTGGAATAATATATCCTATAGGTTTGACATAGGACTAAGGTCAGTATGTCCCTATCGAGTATATTAAACTTAATTACTTGTGCCAGCTAGCTCAGAGGCCACTAGAAACTCCTTGACAACAAGAAGGGAGTAGTTTCTGGCAGCCGCAAAGACATGACCACTGTGTTTCCCTTTAGAATCAGAACGTGTCCCAGAGTTGTGGAAACAATAGATAACTATTTCACTCAGCTCAGTCGTGCATGCTTAGTTTTCTCCAAGTTACACAGAAAGAAATAGACTGGCGTTTCAATAAAGGATTTATTCAACAGTCTTGTTTCTGGTGTAAGTAAAATGTGCTGTTACGATCACAAGACAGTATGCGAGATAAATAATGTACAGTGTGAGCAGTAGAAATAAATAATACTGCGAGAGCATTATCTTTTAGTACATATGCTGTTACATAAATAACACAGACTAAAAATGCGAGTACTCATACGATGCGTTTCTAATCTAGTTCTACCCCAATGTACCTAACCTAACCTAGGTATAGGACGAGGTATGAGTTAGGTGAAGTATTCCTTACTATGGTATACTAAGAGTACGCTAACCCCAGTATGCCTAGTATGCCAAGAGTCCCTCTAGGTTCTAGTCTGCTCCATACCTGAAGAATGAGAGAGGTTGGAATCTCTTTGCCAGACTCGAACTCCAACACCCCGCAAGGGAAGTTAGATCACTGGAAGCTGGACTCTCTGCGTGCAGGGATGACAGCGTCTTCTCAGTGCGTCAGGCCGGGATACGGGCTCCTCTGAAGTCGAGGTCTCCTCTGATTTACAGGGGCTAGGGAAGGTATATTTATACCTGAGAGTACCTAGGAATGTTTAGTATTGACGTGAGTCGGACAGCAAAAGACGTCATGAATGAACCCCTAAGGAATAATGGTTCATGCATAATATATGAGTCCTTGAAGAAATCAATAGTCCTGGACTAGGGAAACTCCCGCAGCCTAAGGGTCTGTTCTTCAAGAACTCGTTGTGACGTTAGGGTGGACGGATGTCAGAGACCATGCCTCTATTTGGAGCGCACGGTTTAATGCCTAAATAAGGGCTGGGATTTTATGCCTATATAAGGGCAGGGCGAATTGTGCCTATATAAGGACATGATATTGGAAAGCCCGTTTATGGACACCCTAAGAGGAATACAACAGACTGTTCAAAATCCAATAACACCCATTCAAGAGCAATCTTAAAGTTGGACGTGTCACGGCCGCTGGAGACCCTTTCGAGTAGCAAGACAGGTTTGTCATAGATGCTTTGCATGTTCTGTGCAACGAAATGTCCTTGTGTACTAGGGACCACTTAAAGCATTCTCGCAGTCAGAGCCGCTGAGAAAAAAATTCAGTCTCCTTATTCCTACACTCGAATGTGAAAGGAAGTTCCCATTGTTCATGTATGTACGCTCCACCTAACGCTTCATATATCTGCCCACTTGATGGGGTTGTAGACAGTACTGAAAGTGAAAAGTCGAGATTGGCAGTGTAATGTACCCATGGATTATCCAATCTAAGGATGTTATTTCTGCAACGGTAAAAGGTATTTTCTCTAGCTTTTTAATGTGTAACATTGTATATGTACCATCTTTCCATGCCATAGCTATCTGTTATTCAGAAAGATGGTAAGGTGGAAACAGATTTGTGATGTTTATGTGTCGCCACAGCACTTCGCCAGAACATAGACCTAAGCTGAGACTGCCCATGTTGTAACGCGGGCAAGTCTTATTGAATCACATCTATTGTAGATTACACAATGTTACCAAAAGAATAAATTCTAGAAGATAAGGTAGTCGGTAAACATCGTTTACAATGATGTTGATACATCACATGCCATTACAACGCGGTCATTACAACGACCGCATTGTTACATCGCATACCATTACAACGCAAGTCGTTACAACGACTTGCTGTGGGGGCAGAAGGTGTTGGATTTTAAATCCAACACCTTCCCTACTGTTGCACAGACTGGAGTTGGAATAGTAAATTATACTATTCCAAAATCCAGCACCCCCCTACAGCAAGTCGTTGTAATAACTTGCGTTGTAATGGTATGTGGCGTAACAACGCGGTCGTTGTAATGACCGCGTTGTAATGTCATGCGTTGTAAATGCATGCGTTGTAACGTGGCCTATTCAAGGTAGTCATACCGTTGTCCACCCTAATCTCATGCAGCCTTTCAGCAGCTTCTTGTTGGGATGTTTTCCATATCTCATTATAGACAGCATAAAGGAAGTGTTTTTGATGTGGTTTCCAAGGACCCAATAGAAAGTCTCATAATTCCATGTCATCAAATAAAAGGAACACGTGCTGTTTTACGTGGGACAGTGTTGAGGTTTTCAGCCAATCAAGTCACAACTTCCCAACACTGTAAGTTGTTACCACCCCCAAATGTTCATTCTGTACATACCGAATGTCAGGCATATGGACTGTGAATCCCTTGCTGTTACCTTGTAATCTTTTCTGACATTTGTCAGTGTCCAGTGGCCATATTAACCATCCCTTCCAATTAGGATCCGATGAGTTATGTCTACTCTTCTGCAGCATAGTGTCAATAGTGTTTTCATCATAAGGTGTTAACTGCTGCCAGTTGTTAAATTGTGTAAGAGTGGGAACCCCTGGTGTGTTCAAATCTTTTATCTTGGCTAAACCATGACATATTGTCTGTTGCACAGTTTTGTTCAAGAAAACTGTCTGCTGTGATATTAAACAGACCCTACATAAAGCCTCAGTTCCCTGAACCTGCCAGTCTTTTGTCCCTCAGATAGATGTCATATCTACGATATCCCTCCAAAAGTCAAAACCTTGTACAGAGAGCTGGGAAAGGAAAGAAGCAGAATAAATCAACTTACTCTCAGTTAACATATTTTGCTTTGCAGTTGATGGTGCACGCCTATAATAAAACGAGGCTGGGTCAGACGTATCATAACCAGAAAAATAGTCAAACTTTTGTGCAAATGCTTTTGAACTACCCTTTGGTGGTGTAGGACAGTGTTCCCATTGTGTAAAGTTAAAAACTTCACAAGGTGTACTAGCCTTGTGTAAAAAATGATGACCGTAATGTTGAATAAAACACAAAATTAGCTGTACCATCATATAGCTCATTAGAAGAAAACACAGTTGAATGTTCTAGATCTTCTAACATTTCGATGAAATATCCAGACGCTGTCCAGTCTATCTTTGGCAGCACAGCAGGTTGTGTTGAACTTGATGCAGATTCGATCTGTGGTACATTGACGTAGACCTTGTTCTTTTCAGGATTCAGAATAGAAATCTGTGTTTCTGTACTTGTTGACTGCACAGTTGTAGTTGTTTTTGAAACAGATAGAAGGCATATTTACTTGTTGTTTTTCAGTGTCTCTTATTGAAGAGAGCAGGCTTTATTTTTAACGAAAGCTTCCATCTAAACCTGTATGACAGCGAGAGGAAATTGATAGCTACCCAGGAGTCCCATTGGCTTACTGTTGAGAATCAACCGCATAGTGTGGTTTGATCAGATCAATAGAGGTAAACCTTTCAAGTCGATGTCTGGCAAGGGGATGGAGAAGTACGGTTTATGTGCCTTCAACAGCCAGGACAGGAACAGGCGCTCTCTAAGATGGCCCAAACTCCTTCTTGTCCACAATATTTTCTCTGACCTGATCCCTGATCTTTGGGATCCAGCCGGTTCTTGCTGGGGCAACCTTCACTTCTCCAGTGGTGGTGCATTTTACTTGGACGTTGCTTTGTTCGTCCCGGAAATCATTCAATTCCTGTAAAACACCCAAACTTTCATTGATGTCAAACGGTGTTTCCGCCACCACTGTGCTGGCATTATTGAGTCCACCCAGAGACTTTTGTGGCATATTGTTCAATGCCCTATGGACCCTATATAGGTGATGGACCCAACTGCAACCAGAGCCTAATGCCCTTGCTGTTAAAGACTGCTTTAAGTCCTGGTTTTTCCTCTCCCCGACCACATTGCCCTCAAGATGGTATGGAGACGAGAAATGCAGAGTCACACCCAAACTTCCCATGGCCTCTTTGTAAGCCCAAGAGCTAAACACCGGACCATGATCAGAATGTAATGTGCCAACTGCGTATGTCCTGATAAAGACTCTCAGATCCTTTACAACAGTTCGGGCGTCAGCCGATTGCTGTGTCCATACCCACAGGAATCGAGAAAAGGAATCGACTTCCACTAAGATATACTTGTTGGCCCCATCAGATAATAAGGGGCCGCAGTGGTCCAAATAAACAAAAGCCAAGGGCTTGTTTGAAATCAAAAGCGGTGTCTGGGGTGGACGCGCCACAGTGGAGCCCTTCATCTACTGAGAGATGTCGCACCTCAGGACAAAGTCCTTGGTCTGTTTGTAAAGACCCAGCCACCAAAAGCTTTGCTGTAATAGTGAAATTGTTGTAGCCACCCCTGCGTATGCAGAAGCCAGGCCCTCATGTGTAGCCAGCATTAGTAATATTCTGTGGTCACTGTTTGGTATTACTCTGTCCCCCACTCCTGGAATCTGTGCATACAACGTGTTTTGTGCATCTAGCTTGCAGGAGAACTTGAGTGGAAAACCTTTCGGCAGGTGTGTGTCATTGCGCACAGCATTGGCGACCACCATGATGTCCCTGTCTATCTTTGTACTAGAACGAGTTATTGCAGCAACCGCGGCAGTGCGAACTGTCGCTTTTGTGGCTTTATTAGCCAGTGAATTCCCTGCAACATGAATGTCAACACGTTGATGACTCAATGTATGAATGACATGAGCCCGTGGCAAGCATTCTTTCAGCTTCGCCACCTGTTCCCAAATCAACTTTACTGTGCAGCCTTTCAAACCCCTGAAACTATTATGGCTCCAATAATTAAGGTACTCATTATATGACTGTACACAATAATACGAATCACACACAATAAGTGTGGGGAATCCAGTGTCCGTATTTTGTAGTGCAAGAACTAGAGCCTTTAGTTCTGCCAGCTGTGCTGTGCAATCACCTAGTGACTGCGTGTAGGTCCTTTCAGGATGGAAGGTCCCATCATGTATACGGCCTTTTACAACTGCGCATGCAGCTGAATATTGGTGTTTGGTCCCTACAGCAGGCTGAACAGAACCTTCAGTGTAAATTATATAGTCAAAGCGATCTAGAGGCATAATTTCACTAGGCAGAGGATATTCTTGTTCGTATTGCAGAAATGCTTGTGTTTTTAATGTAGGGACAAATCTGTAGTCTACATCTGTTGCAGTGAGTGAGTTTGCCCATTGTATCCATCTTGGATGTAAAGCTTTAGCGTTAGGAACGCTTGCTCTGATAACTGCCTCTAAGGTCGGTACCGGGGTCACGACAATAATTTGGTTTCCTTGAGCCAGGGCACGCTGTCTCACTACAGCAGTCTGAACTGCTGTCAGTACTTTTTCAGTAGGTGCAAAACGCATCTCAGCATTGGCATAGAGATGTGATTTATATGCGATCTGTACTGTGTCACCTTCATTAAATGTGACGCATGGATACTCTAATGTACCAGCGGTTACAAGGATCACCAAGTTTGTTGTGTTTACACATGTGTGCAAATAAGACGCTGTAGGGAAACAAAGGCACTCCAAAGGTTGGATAAAACCTCAAAAAATAGAATGCAGGATCAATCCCTTAGGTCCTGCTCAAAAATATGCAAAGGAGACAAAAAAATCTTTTTGAGGTCATAGGATAAAATATATCGTAATTTTCCTTAAAAAATTGAAATCCATGCATAAGGGCCTACACGTGTTTCACGACACAACGGTCACTTCATCAGGGCCAGTCCTCAATTACAAATACTACATTGTTTGTAATTTTAATATTATCTGATGTCACAAATGAAGTGAAAAGAAAATAGAAAATTGAAGGTTTTTTTAAATGGAAATGTGAAAGCAGAATGAAAAAAAGGTTTGGAAATGGGAAACATGTTGTGAAACACATGAAGGCCCTTCTGCATGGATTGAAATTTTTGAAGGAAAATTAAAATATCTTTAAATCTTCTTTACAAATCAGAAACTGATTTCCATTTAATCCTATGACCTAAAAAAATATTTTGTCATGTGTGTGCCAATGTTTGGAAGCTATCATGTCAGCTTGTATGGAACTTATAAATTCTGTATGTTCCTGTGTCCAATGTGTACTTGAGAAGTCAGGGTGTATTAAGTCATAGAATGGTTTAACCCGTTCTGCGTAATCAGGAATGTATGTTTTGCCAAAATTTAGGAATCCCAATATGGATTGTAATCTTTTTAGAATTGTTGGAGGCTGAAGCAACGCACATTTTTCTAAAAAATGGGTCGCCAGGCTTTTTCCTTGATTTGACAGCTCGTATCCCAAAAACAGGACACTGTAATTCTGGCAGAAAATAACAACGGGGCTATTATTATACCCCTGGGGCAAATGGCTAAATTGTTTCTGAGAACCTAGCGCCATAAAGGCAGTCAAATATCTGCTTCCAGGCGCTATATTTTGTATTTTGGCAGAACAAAAATCAATTCAAGATATCTAGTATTGTTTTATATTTATTCTGCACGATGTTATTCATTAGTGCGGCGCTGTGTGTTTTGTACTGCAAACGTGCAAGTAGCTGTGTTCAGGTGTCTGTAATCTAATAATAGACGATATGATTGGTCCAATTTCAATACTGAAAACAAAGTATTATTCCTTGAAGAGGTGCAACTTTGTATCACACCTTGGTATTCAGGTTGTTTTAGGATTTCCCTAACTTGTTATTATGCTTCATTTTTTATGGGGTATTTTCTTTGAGGTTGTGGGGTTGTCCTCAGTGGAATGTCCTGATAAGGTGAACAGTCATCCCACCCACATGGTTGCAGTATAATGCAGGAGCTAGCACTAAAGCACACTCCTTGGCGTATGAGTGTTTAATTGATTCTGGAACGAGGTCGGAAAAAGCTGGCAAAATTACCGTTTCCAATGTGGGCAATCCATTACAAAAACCCTTGAGTGAGTTCCTCTCCAAAGAGGATATTCATAAACCTGGGTATGTCCCCTACCAACCGTACTTGGACTTCGTATAACCGATGCAGAACACTTACCCTGGTGTCTGGTGTTTCCACCGTAATGTACTCACTCAGTGCTACTCCCACCATACAATCCATCAGGTTCTGGTGAACTATTGTGACTTTTGCCGCGCTGTCCAGCATTGTCAATACCCATTCCCCATACAGAAGTAAAGTCCTCAAAATCTGGGGCATGCCTGACCTTAACTACGGCTACCTCCTTCTTTTTGAATTGAGGTTTCGATATTTTTGGCTTATCTTCCTGTTTAATTATGTAATCAGACAAGCGTTGTGAGTCCTTTCTTGGTTTCACTTGCTTTTCTGATCTGAGCGTTTATCGGATAAATCCTGAAAGGGGCGAGAGAAACATGTATCAATATCCTGATACCTATCAGGCCACTTAACATTATCACAGTTACGTAGGTTGTAACATTTTTCGGTAGATTCCTGTGTATGAGACCCACACTGTGATTTTACTTTATCCTTGTTTTTCTTGTTGTCCCACTTCTTCTTCATTGAAGTGTTGGGTGCTTGCTTAGAGTTATCTTTTTCAGAATTACTCTAACTGTTGTTTCCCAGGTCTGGCTCCCAAATTATCTCCACACAGTGTAGCATAGGTTTCTTCGATAATTGTAGGTAATTTGCGCTCCTGTTGGGCAAGAGTCAAATCCCTTAAGCATTGGCGTATAGCTAATGGTGCTGCTTCCCCTTTAATCTTACTCATATTATGACAGATACCACAGCGAAATCGCCCATCAATTTAATTCCTAAAATCAGAGCAGGGGCTGCCCCATGCGCATTCTGAACTATTTTAATACTTCAGGTAGGACCGCCAATGAAGGGGTACCATGTGTTCTGGTATGTACTGCAGCAAAGACCGTACCCCAAGTAGCACAGTCTTTTATCAGAAGAGCCATCCCCATCGGCAAGCAAATTGTCAGTATTCGGGGTTTTTCCTGCAGTCCCTTATGGGGAAACACTGCTTCAAGCTGATTTGTTTTCTGTGCAATCCAAAACGGAATTTCTTCCCTTTTGGTGAGAACTTTACCCATGACTGCATTTAGTGTTTGTGGGCTAATGCCCGGTGTAGCCACTTTTGGTGGTACACCTTGAACATCCCATGTAAGTGTAAATTTTCACATCACGAACTGTGTAAGACATCTGTATATTGTGACGAGGTTATTTTATAACCCCGCAGCTGGGTTACGGAGAAATTATTGATACCGGGATGTGGTGTGTATCTGACTAGGACTGGCCATGCCGCACCCTCATTGCTGAATGGGCCTGTCTCACATTTTCTATAGTATGGGGGAGGGCGCCTTTAAACCGATTAATATGTTCTTGGTAAGTGAGAGGAACTTCTATTGCCTCATATGGAGTATATACAGCTGGAATTTCATCGACTTCCTATTCGTAAAATACCTGTGTAGCATCATCTGCAGCTGGGAAGGTCACCCAGGAGTTGAATACCTCTGTTCTATATGCTTCGTGTGCCTCTACCACCAAGGTAACATCCCCACCATCTAATGTGAGGCCATTTTGTGGTCGTTTCTGAGTTACTGCATATCTGCAGTTCTCAGAGATGTTTTGTGCCATATTACGTAAGAAATGAATTACAGAGTTCAGCTAACACAGTGGGAAGTTGATCCTTTCAAGCTTGAACAACTAACAACCAATACATAGGGTGTACCTACTCAGCTGAGGAGGAGATTTCCCACCACCACAGACGTCTCCGTTTAAAGGGTATGTAGGGGTCTCTGAGAGAGCACTATTGAGCTACTCAGTTGATCCATACAAAATAAGAACCCAACCAAAGTTGGCGGTGCCATGTCGTGTAGTTTCCACTAATCAGTAGGAACTGCGCATTTGTGGACGACATAAACGTTGGGATGGGGCCAGACTGATTCCGTGCACCCCCACAGGATATGTTGTCCCTTGGATCAGCTGGCTCACAATGCCACTGGTAGCCCCACTAAACCTAGGCAGGAACCAAACAGTTCTGGCAACCACTGAACATGACAACCCAGACCCCTCAGGGATCCTGGTGACAGACCTAGAACGTTTTGCACAGTCACTGGTGCTCAATCGTACTTAGAGAAATAAACAAAGAATACACAAAGAGACATTTTCCAATATTTATTGTACCAAAGTGATTGTTGAATAGAAAATATGTGCTGCAATGATCAATAGACAGAAGCAGATGAAAGTTATAGCGAGCGTCAAAATAGTGAACAGAACGAACAGTACCACCATTTTGTTAATTCAGTAGATATATGCAGGCATATAACAATGAGGTAACAATATAGCGTACTCCTATGATGCAAACCCTGCCCTATGCGTCTAGCGTATAAGTGTATGTTCTGCTAAGAAACCCCCTTCTGGATGATCTAACACCTTTACCTGGTGGGTAAGAGTGTAGGATGCTGTCTTGGTAATGAACTGGACACCCGTCACGGAGATGTCAGTCAGCTGGTAAGCGAAAGCTTCAGCATGCATGGACCCCTTGATGTCAGCAGAAGTGTCTCCTCTCATTGTATTTGGAAACGAAGGGTTATATATAGAAAAAGGCATCCTTGCATTGGGCCGAAGTTGTGATCAGGCTGCCATTGTTTGTATTCCACAGATAGCTGTGTCTCTATATGGATGTAATAATAAACACATTTGTATCACACATGTGAGGGTCTTGAACCTAATGCCAAGCCAGTGTGATAGTGGTCTCACAAAGTGCTCCATATCAGCAAGGTCGGAGTTTCCAAAAAACTAGCCTAAGTGTCACAAATGCAAATGTGTGTTTAAAGTCAATGTGGCAAAGAGAAGGCAACTTCAGGAAAGGACTGTGTACATGTAAAATGGCACTATTTCCTACCAGGACTAACTCGGGCACATGACAGCTTAAGGTGTTATTAAGAGATTGCAAGATGTAGGGCACCTGCAAAAAAATGGTGAATGTCCCATTTGACCTAATCAATGTATCCTCTCTGTGCATGAATTGGTTAACACTAGTTTTTTGCAGGTGTCCTACATCTGCGCAACTCTGAATAACCTCATTAGTCTTTTTTCTGGTTCTCAGATTTCTCCAGCGGGGCAAAGCACTTGACTGTAGTCAACACAGGCTCCACATGATTGTATACATCTTTGCAGAAGCCTCAACATAGCCACAAACTCTGACGGAAAAAGCTGCCAAGGGTGCACATTTCTCTGAGAGCTTTTAGTGCCATTTTCCGGTCCTCCAGAGGTCAGAAAATGACTAAGTTCCAGTTATTGTTGATGCTGGGAAAGTCACTCCTGATTTCTTCCACAGCTTCCATCTCCTCCCAGGCTTATTACAAAGTCCAGTGCAGTATATTCCCAACATGGCAGCTGATTCTTCCACCCAGGATGGAGCTCTTCTTCAGCTTCTGTGTCCCTGAGGCAGTTACATGAGGCCAGTCAGCTGACCTTTGGAGAGCAGTTTCAGTCCCTGTGCACAATCGGGCTTCTTCACACTCAGATCCTACTTGATTCGACCTTCTGATGTTTGCTTTCAGGTCCAACAATTTTCTGATGAGCTGATGGTGGGGTGCCGGTTTCATACAGTATACTAGCCAGTGATGGGTGACCCTTCTAGATCCAATCAATGTAGAATTTTCAGCAAAACACAACCCTCATTTTCAGCACTTTCTGCCTTACTAGACTGAAACATTCCAAAAGGCCTTTATAGAAGATAGTAGAATTAAGGCTCCTCTTCCAGACTCTCCGTCTTCTCCCATTTCCAGCACTATGTATTAAGGACAACCCCCTCTTTCTGACCTAGGAATAGATTCCACTCCTGCTTTAGGCAATGATATATGTTTGAGGACTTTATGGACCAAAGGCTTCTCGTACTTGGAATTCATTGTGCCATAAATTTCCTGGCTGAACATGTAAAAATAGGTTCACAATCTTGTGTCTCTCCATAGTAAAATGTCACTTTACCTATTATGTGATAAAAATCGTTTAGAAGTCGATCACTCTAGCAACATACTTTTCTTTAACAATTACATTTACCTGGCTTAGCTAATGTTTAAATGTAGGTTCTTGTACATACATATGAGTCCATGATTTATATTAACCAGGGGCGGCTCCTCCACTAGGGCAGAGGAGCGTCGCCCCACTGCTTTCTCGCAGTGCGAGAAGCAGAAACATAAAATGGTAATAACTTTCCGTTATTACCATTTTATGTTTGGTTGCGGGTGGGCGGGCCACTCTGTTAGCAGGGCAGGGGAGGAGTGGTGTGCCTCCCACTCCTAAGTGCGCAAAGACTGTTTGGTCTGCCCCCTGGGGCCGCCCAAACCAGTCATGCGCACTCTGCCCTTCTCCGTGCAGGCTTCAATGCAACCTACATAGAGAAAATGGCCTCCCCATAAGCCCCTGGCTGGGCGGTGTCCCGACCAATCACAACACTGCTTGCAGAGTTGTGTTGGCTAAGAGGAGGGAGCCTGGCTGCCTGCTTCTGATTCCTGTTCCTGCCGGAGGCAGGAGAGCAGGAGCAGAGAAGACGCGGGACCTGGCCGGCGGAAAGGTAAGTTTAATTATATATTTTAAAATTTGATTAAATTAACCCCCCCCCCGCGTGACCCACCCTCCCCGCGTAAACCCGCGAGTGATGCCGGCCGCGACTGATATTAACATGATCTTTATTTGTGCTTGGAATGTATTCACTTAGCATAAGTTTTCTCTAGACCTCAAAATGAGGCCTCAAAATGAATGGGAGTTTCTTGCTTTATTTGTGCACAGCTGACAGAATAATCCTTTATTTCTCGCATGCAGACTAGCCACTTATCTTCTGTTCTTCACTGGTTACCTGAGGGGGAATTTCCATTTTTTGTTCTGGACACTAGCAGCAGCTGCAACAATGAAACTAAACTTTTCTGCAAGATGACCTTGCTAAAAGCATTGGCTTCTGCACTGAATATATTCTAAATGTAGCATGTACGTCTATGGGAGAAAAAACATTTGCTGGGAGACATGCTGTTTATCAGGACACCTTATTGAATGCACTCAATTCTGCAGCAGGGTGCAGGGATAGTAGACCTTGGCTCAGCAGCAACAAGCATAATAATACAATTCTGCAAGGAACATAGGGAATTATAGAGTAATTGATTAGGGATGTGTGATAAATAATGTCTGGGGGCCTGTATACTATTCATTTGATAGTTTTTATAATTGTTGAGTTCAATGGTATCTGTGTAGCCATATATTTAGTCATACATGCGAGGGTTGTAAATGCACTGTAGCCGACGTGAAAATTAACCGCTGGTGCATTTCTTTCACCAACATTTTCCTATGTTCAATAAGCCATATGGGGGTGGTTAGTTTACTAGTTCTACCGTATGTTTTTATCTACAGATTACACGCACTGCAACCCTGAATGGCAGTATCAAAGCACACCGTATAATTATGGCAGCAAAAAACAACCTGAAAAAGTGGGGATTACACTCAATAAGACGGTCTTTCTCACACATTTGCACTCTTATTTACTTGACATTTAGCATGGTACACACATAGCAATCGTTTCACACACTTTGTAGCAATGCGCCTCAATTTTGGAGTAGGCTACTCACTGACCTAAGACAAACTTCCTCATATAATGACTTCAGGAAAAACCTGAAGTTTAGTCTGTTTGGTAATTAGGATTGTGAAGACCAACGTGAAGAGACTTCTTGGGGTAGGGGATGCTATAGAAATGCAATAAGTCAATCCATGCCCACCATCAGAGTCTCCCAAAGATGTTTTTTGGTCATTGTCACACTAAATGACATGAGTTGTTATGTTTCGTATAGAGGCCCTAATATAGACACGTTCATATATGCCGTATATGGTCATAATCGTATATGCCCTATTATGGTCATAATCGTATATGCCCTATTGTGGTCATAATCTTCTATGCCCTAATATAGGCATGATCTTTCACCTACATTAGTTCCCTACAGTACACAACGAGCTCTGAGGGTTGAATGTTATCTAGTCTGTGGTTTGAACACTGCAGGGTTTTTCACGAACACAGGCCTACAATGTACTCATAAATTATGCATGAGCATTCACCAGCTACATCTCCTGCATAATATGTATGTACAAAGTTCACCCTTGACGTCTTCCTCATGTCTAACAAAGACCAATACAAGCCATACTAAGGGACGAGACACTTTAGGGTATAAATACACCACATCTTGCCACGGTAAGACAGAGGGAACCGAGACTTCCATGCTGACACACTGACCAGAGACGTTGAGGCTCCTGCATGCAGTCGCTCCAGCTGACAGCGGTCTAACACAGCCCTTGCGGGGTGTCCAACTCGAGACCAGGATGGGGTCCCACACTCTTTCTATTCAGGTAATGGGGTTCGACTAAAATTCTAGAGGGATTCTTGGCTCTTAGGCTTGTAGACCTACACCCATGCTAGGTACACTTAGGTACATCTAGTTAGTCATCGTAGGAGTATGCGCACTTTTATAATGCATTTTATATATTCATGTATGTAACCATTATTATTGCAATATGGTAGAACTGTACTATCCTTTCACTTTTATCGTACTGCTGATAATATATCTCTGCTATTGTCTGCTGGTTGTTGCAGCACATATATTCTACACCAGAATAACAACTGTTCAATAAATACTAATTGAAACGCCCAGACTGTTTATTCTGTGTAACTCTCTGAGACAAACCGAACAAGTAAGCACGAGTGACTGAGCGAAAAGTAGTACATTGTTTCCACGATTCTGAGGGATCAGGGTTGTCATGATCTAAGGTTGCCAGGAACTAATCTCTCCCCGATAAGAGGAGATTCTAGTGGCACTGTGAGCTAGCTAATGCAAATCAGGCTAACATACGCGGTGGGGGTGCACAGAGCCAGTCTACCACCAATCCCACAGTTTATGTTATCCAATCGCGCAGGTCCTGTAGGGGTACTATAGGAACTACATGACATGGTGCCACCAACGTTGGTTGGGTACTTATTTAACAGTAGAATCTGAGTATTTCAGTCGTGCTATTCTCAGAGAACCTACTCACAAAGCACCAGAGACGTCTGGAGTGGGTGGGCACAAAATCCGCCGCAGCTGAGTAGTACAAAAATACTATTTATTGGCTGTTGGTTATTCAAGCTTGAAAGGACATAGGGTTCCTAAATATTGTGCATAACACCTTATCTTAGTTCCCTTGGAACATTTCTTCCTCTAAACCTGTCTGATACCGAGGTAAGGGCAGAGAGAGTTGAACTGAATTTTTTAGAAGAAGGAGAAGATCCTGCGGATGCAATACAGATTGCACCAAAATTCAGAAGGACAACACAAAGATTTAATCAAAATCTACAGAAACTTGACACAATTTGTCATGAGGACTTTAACAATCCAACCTGCACTAGGTGCAGCAAATAGTACTCCAGCTCAGGGTACAGGAAATAAAATTACTCCTCAAACATTACACGCGGTAATGGGCAAAATGCCGGCAAAACGCGAACAAATACCATTCTGGATAGCTCAGAAAATAACTCAGCTTGAGGCAGTATTCCCGAATACTACCACCTGTGATAAATACAGAATACTAACAATCTGCTTCCCCATGGGGATCACACCACAAATAGAGGACTGCACCTCTTGGGGTACAGTCTTTGCTGCTATATATACCAGAACGCATGGTATCCCTTCATTAGCAGTAGTACCTGATGTATTGAGACAGATACAAAATGAGTACGGAGCAGAGCCTGCCCTTAACTTAGGGATGAAGTTACTAGGTAACTACGAACAGGTATCGGCCATAATACTAGCCAACATTAAGGGGGAAGCAGCTTCAGTGGCGATCCGCCAACACCTAAGGGAGTTCAGTCCAGTAGATCAACCACACGAACTACCCAAAATAATTGAAACTGCATATGCAGAATTAGGCAGGGACAGTTTAGGTGGAAAAGCATTAAAACCACAACTAGTGGGCAGTTCTGAAAAGGACACTACAAAGCAGACACCTACTTCTTCTAAAAAGAAGTGGGAAAATAAAAAGCAACATAAGTCTAAAGACAGCAGATCTCAATCCCGAGGCAGATCTCCTCAACAGGAGCCCTCTGAAAGGAGGTATAACCTCCGGAATAGGGATAATATTAGGAAACCTGACAGGTATCAGGATACTGATACACGTTCCTCTCGTTCCTTTCAGGGTTCATCAAAAAACTCTGAGAGGGAAGGACGGTCAGAACACAGACAAGAGGAGCGTACAAAGTCCAGAGACTCGCAACGCGCTGCGGACTACGCACCTAAAAAAGAAGATAAACAAAAACAAAAACCTCAGTTCAAAAAGAAGAAGGTAGCAGGTCTCAAGATTAGACATGCCCAGAATTCTGAGGACACAGCTTCTGAACGGGGAATGGGCTCTGACGATGCTAGACAGCGCGGCAGAAGTAACAATAGCTCGCCAGAACCTGAAGGAATTTCAGGTGACAGCGGAGTTGAGTGAGTATATCACGGTGGAAACACCTGATACTCGGGTAAGTGTCCCACATAAGTTACATGAGATAACACTCCGGATGGAGGGGGACAAGCCCAGGAAAATTAAAGGTCTATTTTGGAAAAATCTGTCATCTGGATATGACATCCTGTTAGCAGAGCAAGACTGGCCGCCAGCATTCGTCATGGAGTGCCCTAAGGGAGAAACAGTAATTTTTCCAGCAATTTCCGACCTCGTTCCCATACATTTAAAACATGCATATGCGCAGGAGTGGGCGGTTGCCCTAGCTCCAGCATTGTACAAAAATCATGTTGGTTGGGATGAGGATTCAACTCACCACGTGATCAAGTTAAAGGTTTCCCCGAATGCTCAAAGGCAATACCCATTAAAGCAGTAAGATATAAAACAAGTCAGGGAGATCCTAGATCAACTAAAATACCAGGGGGTGATTGAAAATTGCACTTCACCTATGAACAATCCTTTGTTTCCCGTAATGAAACCTGACAACACATATCGTTTAGTTTTGGATTACAGACATTTAAACACTTGCACAAAGACATTTGCAGTTCAAAATGCACACAGTGCCACATTAATGAATAACATCGTGCGGAAAAAATACAAAACTACACTTGATATCTCAAATGTATTTTTCTGCCAAAATATAGCGCCTGAAAGCAGGTATTTGACCGCATTCTCAGCGCTAGGGTCCCAACGGCAATTTTGTCGACTCGCCCAAGGGTATAAGAATACCCTGTTTCCAGCAAGGGTAACAGAGTTACTCCAAAATTTGGATGAAGAAGCATTGTCCTTTGTGGATGATATTTATCTGACGTACGATGACTTACCGAGGCACTTGACCAGGGTGAGCACCATTATTATGGGATTCGCCTCTGAGGGCTATAAATTTAATTTCAAGAAATCAAAAATTGCCCATCTCAATGTCCTGTTCGGGTATGAGCTGTCAAGTGAAGGAAAAAGCCTAGCAGCTAACTTTTTAGAAAAGTGTGCGCTGCTCCAACCTCCAAAATCATTAAAGAATTTGCAATAAATTCTGGGATTCCTAAATTTTGGTCGTACATAGATTTTGGATTACGCAGAAAGAGTAAAACCTTTCTACGACTTAATAAAACCTGATTTTTCAGTCAGACAATGGACACAGGAACATACAAACATCCTACGTTTACTACAAGAAGGCTTGATAGCTTCAAAACACTTACAGACCCATGTAAACGTACGCAACTTAGTGATCCGAGTAATAGCGGGTCAATGCGGGTACACTTACTTAACCTTCAATGAAGGCGAAACTGTACCAATCGAATACAAATCACACCTGTACACAAACGCAGAGATGCGTTCCACTTCAACAGAAAAAATCCTGACAGCAGTGCAGACCGCTGTAGCAAGAGAAAGAGCTCTGGCTCAGGGAAAGCGCATAATAGTCGTGACCCCAGTACCAGTCTTAGAGGCTGATACAAAGGCTAGCATTCCAAATGCGAAAGCCTTACATCCCAGATGGATACAATGGGTTAATTCTCTTACTGCAACGGATGTTGAATACAGATTTGATCCAAGTTTAAAAACACAAGCATTTCTGCAATGCGAACAAGAATATCCTCTACCAAACGAGATTTTGCCTCTAGATCAGTATGAATATATTATTTACACTGACGGATCTGCTCAACTGGCCATAGTGAGTAAGCAAGCTTACAGCGCAGCGTGTGCAATCGTTAAAGGTCGTATGCGCGATGGAAAGTTCCATCCAAATTGCACTAAAACGCAATCTCTAGGAGACTGCACGGCTCAGTTGGCAGAATTAAAAGCACTGATACTGGCACTCGTAAATACGGAACATGAATTCCCCACACTGATAGTGTGTGATTCCTTTTACTGTGTACAATCATACAATGAATATTTACATCATTGGGAACAAAACGGGTTTAAAGACACAAAAGGTGGCACATTTAAGCATAAAATGCTATGGGAACAGGTAGTGGAGTTGAGAAACGAACTACCAAGGGCTCACGTGATACATACACTGAGACATCAGCGTGATGGCGTTCACGTTGAAGGGAATTCATTGGCTGATGAAGCCGCAAAGGGGGCTGTACGCACAGCGTCCGTAGCTGCAATCACTCGTTCAAAAACGAGAATAGACGGCGAGATTTTGATAGCTGTCATTGCTTCAAGCAAAGGCAGCACAGCAGTACCTAAAAAATTTCCACTCAAATACTCCTACAAGTTAGATGCAAACAACATTCCATATGCTCAGATTCCTGGAGTGGGGGATAAAGTAATACCAAATATGGATCGTAGGCAAGGCTTAATTCTAGCAGCACATGAGGGTTTGGGTTCTGCGCATACAGGCGTAACAGCGACTATTTCTTTACTGAAACAGCGCTACTGGTGGCCAGGGTTAACAAAGCAGACCAAAGACTCTGGGGCCGATTCCGATCTCGGCCGGTAGGGCTCCGAATCGGATTCGGCTGAACCGGATCCGATTCGGAGCCCTATTGCCCGACCGATTCGTACGCGCGTTCGGGCGAGCGAGTACGATGCGAAATCGCCGACCGACTCGTCCGGGCATCCCGACCGCTCCGACCGACTCGTTCCCGGGTCTAACGGCACCGACCGACTCGCTCGGACTCGACTCGCACTGCACAATGGAGACGTTCCCCGGCCGGGTAAGTACGATGCGCGCCGCGAGCAGTCCGACCGAGCCGCGCACTCCGGCTCGAAAGAGCAGTCGGAGCCGTACTTTGGGGGTCCGTGTCGGACCCCCCTGTACGCGTAGCCGCGCGAGTCGCACACAGGGGGGACCCATGGGTCCCCCCTACCTGTGCATGTACGGCGCGAGTCGCTTCGCCGCGTACACGCTGTAAGGGGCGCCCTTGTCCGCCTCACACCCATTGAGTCAATGGGAGCCCGCGTTCGCGTTGTACGACAGGCTCCCATTGACTTCAATGGGAGTCCGACCGACTCGAGTCCGATGGCATACGTGCGCATCGTACTCGTTCGGTCGGGCTGCACGGGTCCGATTCGGTCGGAAATCTCTCCGGGTCCGGCTCGGTTGGAGAGATTTCCGGCCCGAATCGGAATCGGCCCCTCTGTCTTAAAGTGCGACATCTGCCAGCAGATGAAAGGCTCCACAGTAGCACGCCCACCGCAGACACCATTACTAAAATCAGACAAACCTCTCGCATGTGTGTATTTGGACCACTGAGGACCCCTACAATCTGATGGGGCCAAGAAATATGTCATGGTTGCAGTGGATTCCTGCTCTAGATTCCTATGGGTCTGGCCTCAGCGCTCGGCTGGCGCTCGAACTGTTGTAAAAGATTTGCGAGTCTTTATCGGCACATACGCAGTTGGCACGTTACATTCTGACCGTGGCCCGGCATTTAGCTCTCGGGCTTACAAAGAGGCCATGGAAGGAATGGGCATAGCATTGCGGTACTCCTCTCCGAACCATCCTGAGGGAAATTCAGTTGTGGAGAGGAAAAACCGTGACTTAAAGCAATCTTTAACAGCTAGGGTATTAGGCAAGGGCGTTAGTTGGGTCAGTCACCTTTATGGGGTCCAAAGAGCAATTAACAACCAGCCAAGAAGCTCTCTAGGGGGTGTCACTCCTTACGAGGTCCTCTTTGGGACAAGAATGTGGGTACCTGATCTTGATTGTGGAGGCACAGTGGCGGATGAAAAACCATTTGATATCCATGATCGTTTGGCTGTTTTACAGGATCTAAATGAATCCAGGACACAACAAAGCAACGTCCACTTAAAACAGACCGCCACTGAGGAAGTCAAGGCAGTAACGGCAAGACCTGTCTGGATCCCAAAAGTCGGGGATCTGGTCAGAGAAAAGATTGCAGACAAAAAAGAATTTGGACCATCATATAGAACAGCTGCACCGGTCCTAGCAATCCAAGGCACAAGAACTGTACTTCTGCCGCCTCTTGCCGAGAAAAAGGAGAAAAGAATTGTCTCAATCGACTTAATCAAACCACACTATGTGGCCGATACTAAACAGTAGGCCTCGTGGACTCCACAGTAGCAGATGCCCTCCTCTCGCTACAATCCAAGAAGTTCAAACAGAAAGACTCATCACGTTTGAAGAGCCACCTGTACGGAATGAAGGACTAAGCAACAATGCTATGGAACTCGTTCCACTTCAACAAGAAGTTCAACTTCAAGAAGAAAGTCAACTCAACAACCAAGTTGCAATAAGACCGACTACAGACGTCTATGTCAACATCCCTCGTCAAGAGCAAAATCCAATTTCAACAAATCCCGATGCAATACCAACAATTGATCGAACTGCTTCTGGCTACTTCATGAACTTTGATACGTTTTCACTGGATCCAAGCGAGCCGGAAACGACGCCAGCCCAGAAATCACACAAACAGAAACTCATTGACTTTTTGCACTTTTTTAGAAAGACTTACCTGGTGTCACCTTGGATAGAACTATGGTATATCACTGGGATTCTATTTTTTCTTTTTTGGCTAGGTTTAACTATAACTTTTAGTATGCTTATTAATGGACGATATCTCCAGCAGAGCTCTACAGCCCAAAGAGTCAATTTTATTTTAAAGCCACACCAGTCTTCACATCGTGAACCAAGAGACTTGTCTTCATTGAACATCACAGCAGTTCCTATACCGGATGGTATAGTATGGGACAAGATTGATTTCGATATATTCGGTCCGACTGAACTTTTAAAGCTTAAACATGTATTTAAAATTTCTTTAAGTGATATCATTACCTCCAGTACATTGTCTGATGATTGGGACACTGAAACTGTAAATAATATGATGTCTGATTTGGAAAAAACTGCAGCATTTCCGAACAATTAAATGTTAGAAGGTACTTCAGACTATGATACATTGTACTGTTACCAACATTATGGTCATCATTTCTTGCACAAATCTATAACACCTAGAAATGTATTTGAATACCACCAGTGTGAACACTGCCCAACACCTCCAAAAGGTAGTTCGCAAACTTTTGCACAGAAATTCACATACTTTTCAGGGTTTAATACATCTGACCCGAAGTCATTTTATTACAAAGTGGCAACAACATCAGCACAGAAAATTATGTTAACTAACACCAAACAGATTTACTCTGCTTCCTTTATGGCCCAGTTGTCTACACAGGGTTTCGACCTATGGAAAGACACTATAGATTTAAAATCAATCTGGGGCTCTAGGGACTGGCAGGTACAGGGAACAGAAGCGCTTTTTAGAGCATGCCTCATTCCACAGCAGTTGATATTTCTAAATGAAACTGTGCAACAGACATCCTGTCTTGGACTAGCCAAGAACAAGGAAATGAACACACCTGGGTTTCCAGCACCATCACAGATGGGTGGGGGGCAGAATTCAACTACACATGGGGTAGGATTAGATGACATTCTTCAGTACAACAGGTCAGATCCCAATTGGACAGAATGGCTGATTTGGCCCATTGACACAAACACATGTCAACAGAGATTCCTAGGTACAACCGAGGGGTTTAGTATCAGTAGGCCAGATACACGCTATGTACAGAGACAACACCCAGGGGTAGTGACATCCTATAGTGTTGGGAAGTTGTGCCTTGATTGGCTAGAAACCTCAACACTCACAGAAGTATGTAATATGTAAACCGAACTTATATAGCGCACTGTCACCCCACGGGTATCCTGGTGCTGAGATTACCATGCATTCCACTGTGCGCATGTCCAACCATACCTGATGAAAATAGTTAGAACTGCAGCTACGTTACACTATTCCCTAGGGAAAAGCCAAGTTGTCAGCTTTTTTCTAAAGTGCAGCAAGTTCTCGGTCTGTCTAAGATCAATCGGGAGTTCATTCCACAACCGCGAAGCTACAGAGCTGAATGCTCTGCCTCCAATCCTGGTTTTTCTAAATCTCGATGTACACACCAGATTTGCTGTTGCTGATCGGAGATTTCTAGATGGCGTATACCAGGTAAATTTACTCTGCAGTGGTCTAGGTCCCATTCCATGTGCTGCCTTAAAGACAATGCAGAGTGATTTGAATTGAATTCTCTGCAGAATCAGTAGCCAATGGAGATCCTTCAGGGATAAGGACGCAGAAGACCTACGCTGTCTCTTTAAGGCTAACTTGGCAGCTATTATTTGAATTCTCTGAAGTTTCTTAATCAGGGAATTTGGTGTTCCAAGTAGCAGAGCATTGCAGTAGTCTAGTCTGCTCCAGATGACGCTCCTCACCACCTGTGTCCTGGCGGACATCGGCAATAACTGGAGTATTTTCCGAAGGGCTCTAAGTAGAGATAGACAGGTGCCAACTGTTTTATTCACTTGGGAATCTAGCTGAAGACTGCTGTCAAACAGCACCCCTAAGTTATGCACTGTCTTGGATGTAGTTAGTGGTTTTTCTGTGGAGGTGGGCCAGAAGTCAGCTGGGTGTGGGCGAGCTATCTTGTTCAGTGTGAAACATCACTTGACCTTACTCACACCTGATGTAGACCTTAGGGATTTCTTGCTAGGCCCAAGGAAAACACGTCAGAAACGTTTCATATATGTTGGCATTTATGCCTATTATAATGAAAACTGGAAAATATCCCAACAGGAGGCCGCAGAAAGAATACGGGAAATAGACCGTATTAACTTAGAGAAGGCGTTAGCTGTAGTGGATAATGGGTTAACAACTTTGACCTCCAGGATTTACTCCTTAGGCAACATTGTATCTTCGGCAATTGACGTATTAGAACAAGACTTGGCTTTGTTACAACACGGGCAATCTCAGTTACGTTCTATTATAATGTTAAGCTGGACGCAGCAATCTTTGCGTGCAGGCTACGTGCCCTGGCGTTTCATAAACACCACGTCTCTGTTTTCGGGATACAATCTAACTGATAAACAGACAGAAATGGCACAGAGGGGAGCTAAATATACAATGCTGCGTATTGAGAAACTGGAAAGGTTACCATTCACTGTAGGCGAATCACAATCAACTGAATGGCTAATTCATGGCCAAATCACTCTGCCGGCCACTAAGTTTCAGTTTCAATATTGCCTTGAGCAAAGGCAGGCAGGCAGGCACATATGAAAAAATGGGTAAGGGTTACATTAAGGAATCTTGCGAGTTACCATATAGATATCGATGCTGGAGCGGGGATCGAGAAGTGTTTCTGAGTGGTACAAACTGCAAGAACGCTTTAAGCGGTTCTCTCATGTGTCAGGATAGTTCTCTGCACGGAGCATGTAGTGGTTCGGTAGCGAATCTATCTTGTCACATGTCAGGGACCCCAGCGGCCATGGTCACGCCGGTTTGCCAGCTGCTCTCGAATGGGAGTTACTTGATGCTCAACGATCAAGGTTGCTGTGGGATGCTTCTGGGCGTCGCCTATCTGGTCACTGTTAACTCCAGGGTTACTTGCTGTATGCAAGTATTGTTCCTGCCACTGAACACAGTCAGGGAGGCGCCGTTATGGCCTTCGTTGAATGTTTCCTTTATACAATTTGATACTTTGAGCAGAGTGAAAGCCATGCTTTTACAGCAACCCGTGCCCTTAACCTCCGCTCGAGAAACCTTTGAACTTCAAGTTGCAAGGACCTCGACTGAGATACAAGCGCTTATACGTACGAACTGCCCCTTTTATTTCGCAGAAATGGTGAGTTGTATCTTTAATATGTCTGATACGAGCGGTATTGTACACCTATTTAAGACCATAGGGTCAGGACTATTAAGTACCTTTCAGACAGTCCTCGGAGTAATCCCACATTTTATACACTCCGTATTAGGAAGCGTGTTTGGAGGTCTCCCGCTTTTCCTGTTCCTAATTGCAGGAGTCCTGATTGTAATCTTACTGCTACGCAATGGACGGCCCAATTTCCGAGGAAACGGCGAACATACTCATGGAGCGGAAATACCATGAACGCATGGTGTAGCTTCTGGGTATACCTTGCCTAAGAGAACTGAACGCCTCTTGGTTTCTATCGTTTAGACCAGTCTGGGTGGACTGCATCTTACCTGTTCTTCGATGCCTGTTTTGCGGAGAAGAATGCACGTTGGATCTCTGTCTAACGTTTCCATCAAATACGCCTATGCTGGACCCCCTAAAGGCCCATGCTCTGCGTTGTCCCCAGCGTCTTCCAATTCTGATGAACGCATTCCTTGAGAATCCACAGGTGCCGTTTGCTCCTGCTGGGTTAGGTGGCTCCTCCACAGGCACTCAGGTAACAACTGCCACACAAGCTGCCGCAGCACCGACTGTTGGCAGTGCTGAATTCCATCTATGTTCGATTGACGTTCTCTGTGATGCATTGGATTTGTCGTCTGCAGTAGCTAACACTGATAATGCTGTATGTCCCATCCAGGACACTTAATCTTGAATTGGCTCATCGCGTCCTGGGAAAGAATTCGGCTTCTCCACTTCGTTTCATAAATAAACGAACTAAATTTGGAACATTTCCTAAATTGACACTTTCACTTGAGAAAGAGTGGCCTTCTTCTGCTTGTAGTAATACAACTTTTATAAGTGAGACGGAATTGACTTTTTCAAGTGGCAACTAAAGAATAGCTGATTTGTAAAAATTTTAAACATTTTTAAATGTCTTTTTAAAACCATGTTTTTAGCTGTTTTTAAGATTTTTTTTTAAAGTATGGTCATTGTTATCCAATTCGAAAGTGGAGTGGGTGTTATGTTTTGTATAGAGGCCCTAATATAGACACGTTCATATATGCCGTATATGGTCATAATCGTATATGTCCTATTATGGTCATAATCGTATATGCCCTATTTTGGTCATAATCTTCTATGCCCTAATATAGGCATGATCTTTCGCCTACATTAGTTCCCTACAGTACACAACGAGCTCTGAGGGTTGAATGTTATCTAGTCTGTGGTTTGAACACTGCAGGGTTTTTCACGAACACAGGCCTACAATGTACTCATAAATTATGCATGAGCATTCACCAGCTACATCTCCCGCATAATATGTATGTACAAAGTTCACCCCTGACGTCTTCCTCATGTCTAACAAAGACCAATACAAGCCATACTAAGGGACGAGACACTTTAGAGTATAAATACACCACATCTTGCCACGGTAAGACAGAGGGAACCGAGTCTTCCATGCTGACACACTGACCAGAGACGTTGAGGCTCCTGCATGCAGTCGCTCCAGCTGACAGCGGTCTAACACAGCCCTTGCGGGGTGTCCAACTCGAGACCAGGATGGGGTCCCACACTCTTTCTATTCAGGTAATGGGGTTCGACTAAAATTCTAGAGGGATTCTTGGCTCTTAGGCTTGTAGACCTACACCCATGCTAGGTACACTTAGGTACATCTAGTTAGGCATCGTAGGAGTATGCACACTTTTATAATGCATTTTATATATTCATGTATGTAACCATTATTATTGCAATATGGTAGAACTGTACTATCCTTTGACTTTTATCGTACTGCTGATAATATATCTCTGCTATTGTCTGCTGGTAGTTGCAGCACATATATTCTACACCAGAATAACAACTGTTCAATAAATACTAATTGAAATGCCCAGACTGTTTATTCTGTGTAACTCTCTGAGACAAACCGAACAAGTAAGCACGAGTGACTGAGCGAAAAGTAGTACATTGTTTCCACGATTCTGAGGGATCAGGGTTGTCATGATCTAAGGTTGCCAGGAACTAATCTCTCCCCGATAAGAGGAGCTTCTAGTGGCACTGTGAGCTAGCTAATGCAAATCAGGCTAACATACGCGGTGGGGGTGCACAGAGCCAGTCTACCACCAATCCCACAGTTTATGTTATCCAAACGCGCAGGTCCTGCAGGGGTACTATAGGAACTACACGACAGAGTGAGCCACATCCAGTAACACTTTTATAAACACAATTAGGTTACAAATTTGATCTTAATAACATCTTACCAGTCCATGACTATTCACCTGCTGCATTTGCAAAAGATTGCAATTTCTTGGCCAAAGTTCTTTCCTTAGCCCGTCACTTTATAATAATGAAGATATCTTATTGAACAGTTCATCATTATCATAATTTTGTTCTCACAACTACCAGGTGATTGTAATTCAGCAGTGCAACCACACCTTTTTCATCTCAAGAATTCATCCTAAGGCTTTTACATATCATCAAACCTTCACCCTGTCCGTGAGTTTGCTCTTAAATGTTGGCACAAAAGCCTCAAAAATTCCCTGTCAGACCACTTTCAGGAGGCCACGAGGCAGGCAGGGGTTACTGGGCCACAATTGTGGGGTTTGAGGCCTTTTACTACTGCTGTCCAGGATCTGCCCTACTATGACTTTGTAAACTGGACCAAGAAGATCCCTTTCTGCACTTGACTCTGAGAAGTAACAAGGGCAAGCAGTCACAGGATTCTCAGAGAGATTACTGTAGGGGTTACTCAGGCTCAAGAATCAATACAAACTGCCAGCAGAGTACTAAGATCAATGCCCAGCCCAGTGCTTCTCTCTGCAGAAAAGTCAAGTACTTTACTACAACGAAAACATAGAATTCCACTACACAATCAATAATGCACGAATACCCAGTTCATGGTTGCAAGTCTTTGTGCTTCAGGGACTTCTGGTGACTCCTCCTCCCCCTGTCTCTGGGCTCCCCCCCCTAAGATCAGTGTTTGAGGTAGATCAGTGGGTTCAGCTTGTGCTCCCCCCTCCCTTTTGATCAAGTTTTAACACTCAATCTCTTGGGCCTAGGCCTGTTTAGTCTCTCACCAAGTTCATAATAGCAGTGCGGAGCAGCATTCGGCCTGTCAGTAGCAGCAGTATCTCATCGGCAGCAGATCGTCCAGCTGGCACACAGCAGTCCTATTAGGAGCAGCGTGGCAGCTGGTCACATAGCGTGTTGCTCGGAGGGTCTAGGCAGGAGCAGATCCTTTTGACGAGTCTCCCTTCCGGACGGAGGGCTGCAAATCAAGTCTTGCTCCAGTGGGTACTTGATTCATGATGGAGCTCACTCCAACACTGCATTGAGTACTTGCACTTCTTCTTGAGCATGATGGCCACAAGCCCACAGATGGCAATTCTTCAGCACAGCAGATGCCAGGCACTATCTTTGGTACTTAGGGCCAAATGTACAAAGGTTTATTGAGATTGCAAACAGCTCGATTTGTAGAATCGGGGCGTTTGCAACCACACAAAAATTTATATAAACATACAAAGGCAAAATGTAATTCGGTAACTTGTTACAGAATCGCAATTTGTATTTGGGATTCGGTATCTGGAAGGGGCATGTTTAGGGCATACCTTCCAAACACCGATTTCCATTAGTATGTATTCTTGTTTTTCACCCTAATTCTAGTCACAAAACATTAATACTTTGCCACCAACTGAAAAGTGGTGGCAACCCATTCGCAAATGGGAATGGGTCCCCATGGGATCTCTTTCCCTTTGAGAATGTTAAAAATATATTTTTAGGAGCAAGCAGAGGTTCCACGGACTACTGCCTACTCTTAAAAATGAATTTAAAATGTTTTATTTTTTTCTTTTGAAACACATCCTTTTTTCCTTTAAAGAAAATGGGCTGCATTTCAAAGAAATATAAGATTGCTTTATCTAAAAGCAATCACAGACAAGATTATCTGCTGACCCTAGCGAGCCACCACCGCTGTGATGACTATCATTCCTAGTGGGCCATAAGCAGCAACCTACCTTATAATATTCATGAGGTAGGTCGATTTGCAACCCACTAGGAATCCTTAATTTAGAAGTAAAAGTTTCATGCATTAGGAATATCGATTATCTAATTGCAATTCAGAGATAATCGCAATTAGTTAGTACATCTGCCCCTTAGTGCCTTGAGGGAACAATCTTGATTCTTCATGAGGTACCCCTCCGGTACCTCTCGAGTCAATTAATATTTGGACTGGTTCTGAGCCAATGGCACACTTGGCGGCAGCCGCGGTCCGTGCCGGTAACAGCGGTGGGGCAGTGGGGCTGCGTTGGGGGGATTTCGAGGGACGATGCAGAGGGAAAATTAAATAAATAATTACTTTTCCCTCGGCATCATCCTTCGATATACCCCCAACGCGGCCCCACCACCCCACCGCCCCACCGCTGTTACCTGCACGGACCGCGGCTGCTTGGCGGTGCCCTAGTCAGTCAGTACACTTGTGGGGCACATGGGCCCCAGCAGGCGCTTATCTCAGCTTTAGTCAGGTCTATCACACGGGAACACTGTATCAGGTGACTACAATGGGATAGATTACGAAGGTCGCACTGCCTGATCCGGCAGTACTGCGATTCTGTCTGTGCACTTTCTTAGTGAGTCTCTGTTTGACGGGCCCTGCACCAGTGTCTATTACAGCAGTCCCTTCCATGATCTAACCCTGCTGCAGGATTGTCACATCTATCCATCTCTCTCATGTAGCGTAGTGTTCAAAATTGGGTTATTATTTGCAAAGGATGTGAGTCCTTCACAAGTAATAGGTCCACAATGGTTTCCTTTTTGTGAGGAGGCTTTTGTTCCCTCTGCTGAAGAGGAGAGTAATTAACTTGGCTCAGCAGGTAGGACAAAGGCCTGGAATCTAATAATGAGCTGAGTCAGAGAAATATAACAATTCTTGATGTCCCATAAAATGCATATATGGGTTATTGAAACCTGCAAAATCAAACACATTGTGAATGTTTGACCCCAGTAGTGAGACTCACCCACAGTAAAGGTCCAAAAACTAGGTAATCCTGGTGGATGAAATGGGCAAAAGCCAATTAGCAACAGATATATTGGCACCCAGGACAGTACAGTAATTCTGCCTCCAGATCGGTCTCTAGGTGATGTTTTCTCCCCTATGGGCAGTTGGCTGTCAGTGTGATACCAGCCCTTGGCTGAAAAGTAGTCCCAGAGTACTCTGTGGAGAACCCCTTCTTCAGTAGAAGAGATCACAACAACCAACAACGACGGGTCATGAGCTCCCATCTTTATACCAGTGTCGCAGGTGAAGGATATGTATTCAAAGTCTGTTTCCTTGGAACTGGTTTGGGTCGGTTCTCCTCTCATGTCTACTGGCCACCTTCAAGGCCTGGCCTCTGTCTGCAAGGATGCTTTACTCAGCAGCAGAGTCTCCAGGTGGAGTGCCCACCACAGAGGTACAAGGAGGTGAGAGCAGGCTGCACCCACTCACAGAACTCCCACGATGAGGTGTTTAGGATTCCGGGTTCACCGTGAGCAGTAGAACTTTATTAATGAACATGTGAGTAGCATTCTTATCTCACAGGTTAAAGCCTGTCACTAGAAATGGCCAACCATGGCCACCACCATGCTTCACTCAAGAAACCAATGTAAGGGTTGATAGTCCCCTGTCACTATGAGGTTTCACTAGGAGTGCCCCTCATGTTTCAGGAGTAGTGCCAGAACCTATCATTATCACAAGATTAGGCTTAGGTCTATGCACACTCACAACATTAGTAGATGGCATGACCAAAAATGAAAAACCAGGATCATCGGTCTGCAGTTCGGGCACCCAGGGCAAGGGACACTCCCGTCCCAGCACTCATGTTGAACATGCAAAGATTAATTTGTGAAGCACTAAGTCTTCATTAAAAGTGGCCCACTAACGCTAATGGGGCCTGTAAAATGAGTCCGACCCCATTGAGATTACAAGTAAGCCTCAAAACTGTGCATTCTGAGTTTTTAACCCCGACACTTCGCCTGTTGAAAGGTGAAATGTATGTGTGGAAATCTGCATGGAAGTACAGTAATACATGGAGCAATCAGCATAACACATAGATTCCTGTTTGTTATTGCCCACTAACCTAATGTGGACTAATTTCACTTCACCTCTGGAATTGCTAATGGTAAATATATCAGCTTTTCGAGGAATGCAGAAGGAGAATTCTGGGCCAAAAACTGGCCCACTTAGGCTACAGATGCTGAGACATATTGCATTCACAGGAACCATAATGCCCTGTCATGTGTCAAAAGGGCTGATAATTGGCAATGCATTGCCTACAAATTATTCTGATGAAATGTCACCCTTCAGTGGGAAGTGGTTCAAAATATTGCCCTGTCCCTTTCGCCATCAAATCCTGAATTCTTGGAAAAGGATGTTAATTTATCCAACTATTTTCATTTAGCACCTCAAATTGACACATAGCCTCAGCTCATCATTTCTTTTTTTGTAACCATGTTTCAAGAAATCCATCATGCTGAATCTATAAATCCTTAATAACGTTTTTACATTTTGCATTTAACAGTCATTAAGGCTCCTTGTGAACACCAAAAAGGACAGTTCATATTTTATGGTGGACAGTTTTCAAAACTGTTTAATCTTTGCAACACTTACACTCCCTTTTTTGTAAATAGCTCAAAATCAACTAAATATTCTTTATTGCTGATTCCTGTTGATTGACAAGTTTAATCTCTAGTTTGCTTTGGTGTCTCGATCCCCATATGTGCTGACCATATGTTTCTATATACGCTTTGCCAGTTATTTTTGAACTTTTGAATATGATTTCTAGTACTATATAACCCATTAGTTTATTGTGACACCCTCATAACCATTTGGTGCCACACTGGGAGGGTATAAATAAAACCAGTTAAAAAAGCTTTGTTATGTTGAACTTGCATCTGCCATTACCAATATTGTCATTCTGTTCAGAGATACTGTGCATGTAAGTGTCTTACTGGCACCCTCATCGCCTGTGTTAGAAACATTGTCACTCACCATGAATACCAAATTTATCATGCCACCCCAAACACCTTCTACACATTCAAGCACTGCATTTAGCCTGAGGCTTCTAGCTTCTTCGCCCACCCATACTTTCATAAAGTGTTCTATTTTGTTGTTTCTCACTGTTTATGGAGTTGTGATTGAATGTGAGATAGCCTCTGAAATGTCCTATATCTCACATGATCCAAATTCAAAGTACACTTTATTCTAAGCCTATATGCTACTTTTAATCTGTGCCCCACTTCTGTTCATTAGTCATGTCCTGTCTTCACTTCTTGTATTTGTATCCTTTTTGCATACAAAACAGATGTCTCAATTTAAATTGTCTTATGATAGAACAGAAATTGGAATGCAAGGGAGACAACCTGAAACAGACCCAGGAGTGTCTAATGTCCAGCATAAAACTCACAATCCCAGGGGGCAAGAAGAAAAATTGTAACAAAGCCATTACTTCCACTACATGGTTTCCTAACAACAACTCCCAAATTATCCGCACACAGACAAAATTGGAGAAAAACAGACAGATAAATCAACAAAACCATTGTCCTGTAAAAAGAACTCAGAAAAGCTAAACTATATCTGAAAGAGAGCATTAAATTGAGCAAGTAGGCTGGTACTCTGGCTGGGACCTCCATGTGTTCAAGAATAGAATATCTCAGACTCCAAAGAGGAGGGTTCAGAAAAGAAGGAAAGCACAAATATATCTCTATCAGGAAAAGACGTGATCAGGTAGTTCCTATGCTACAACATCCCAGACTCTGGCTGACTGCAGTATTGGTTTCAAAGTGATACATTCATTAAATGTGCAAAGGCTGTGAAAGAGGTTGAGCTGGTTGAGGAGCAAGTTATAAAGGATCAATTGGAGCAAGGCCAGGTGCTACGGGCTCTACAATTAAAGACGGAGGACTTAGAAAATCATTCCAGGAAAAATAACTTACTATTCTGCATATCCACAAAGGTGTTGAACAAATACCACCTGTGGTGGAAGTTGTGACAGAGCTGATTTGGCCAGATGTACTTTCAGAAAAGAAAGACTTTGGGAATATGTCAATTGTTCATATACCTTGAAAGTTAGCAGCTCTACCCAAGCCCAGGACACTGCTGAGAGCCATCAAAGCTGATTTCTAGGATTATGCAATTAAGGAAAAAATGATAAAAGAGCACATTGATTGTCACAGCAAATGGATTTTCCATCAGATTTTTACAGGCTTTGATTACTTAAACTGTGCTATGTTTAGTTTAATCTGCGAATCCCTCAAAGTAGAAGTTAAATTGCTAACCATTTTGCATGGTACCAACAAGAACTTTACAGCAATATGAGTGGCTAAACAGTTTTTTGTCAGATCTCTAAAAACTAAAATTGAGCGGTGCCTCTTCTTTCTCAATTGCGTAAATCTATTAGTGGATAGATACTTGCTAGTTTGATATCTTACTTTAAAATGTCATCTCGAGGGAACATGGCGGCCAGCTAGCTGGGTTGGTCGGGAGTTCCCCCCGGGGGTTCCAGGAGAGTGCCGTGATGAATGACGGTGGCAATTAGTAACTAAGGCTTACTTACTGTTCCGGGGAGGTGAAAGTGAGCCGGATCAAGAGTGACCGGGAAGAAATGTGGGCTTTGGCAGCGAGGCGGAATGCCTTCTGGTTTGGAGAAGTCGAGGTGCTGATGTGCAGGCGCTCCAGCCTCCACTGGTTCACGGCGGCGACGCGCTCCTCAGTATCAGAGCGGCTCAGCGCACCCTTCCCCTACACGGAAGCAGTCTGGGGGGGTGCAAGAGTCAGAGTCAGCACTAGCAACACTGACTTAGGAAGGGGCGGCGGCTGCACTGGGTGTAACACGGGGTCTGTAAGAGCAGCAGTACGGCAACAGCAGAATAAGGGAAAAAAGGGTTGCTTTGTTATTTCCCAGCTGAGTCTACTGAGCCGGGGGAGGAGAGAATGCCAAAAGAACATAGCAAACTCTGATCACATGGAACCGGCGAATCTCTGGGTAAGGTGGTTAAAGGGGGGGAGGCGGTCACAATAGGAGTATAAAGAGAGCTGGATGCGGCAGAGTGGGTGGTGAAGGAGCAATATTTGGGGAAAAGATATATGATTAGATCGTGCTCCTTCCTATCAAAAGATTCAGAGATTGGCCCTATTAGAGGTAAGGGCAAGCTGCAATTAGAGTCCACTCAGCATAAAGTCGAGCCCCCTTAATAAAGTTCCTCAAACGAAAGACTTTGCTCTAAAAAAGAAAAGAAATAAGACCGCCTCAAAAGGTCCTAGAGTAACTCCCTCACTGAGATCTTATTTTAAAGTAAACACCATGTCTAATATGGAAACCCCAGAAGTGGTACAGAAAGCGATGTGTCAGGAGAAGGATAAACCCAGGGAAGGGGATAATCTCGTAATTCACCCAGATTTACTGCAAACAGATTTGCACCACTGGAAGGATCAACCTTAAAGTTAAGCAACGAGGTAGGGAGCAGTGTAGAAAGCACGGCAGTGGTGTATGAGGGATGCAAATACTGTCAACCACTAGATCAATCTCCGGGAAGATCAGGCAGTGACACGTCAGGTTTGGAGACGGTCCAGGGTATGATAAGTCAACTCTCAACAGAGATTAAAGAACGATTCTCAACATCAGAAGCTAATCAGAGAGTGATACAGCACACGTGCCAGAATCTAGAGGAGAAGATGTCAATCCTTACACAACACACAGAAGCCCTAGGAGATAAAGTTCAGGAACTGGGGTTAAGTGTCAGTGATAACACCCGAGAGGTAGGAAGGGAGAAGGATCTAGCAGAGAAACTAGAGGTCGGAGAACAATGCTAGAAGAAATAACATTAGGATCCTGGAGGTTAAGGAAGGGGTGGAGAGGGCTGATGTTAAGTCATTCGTGGTAGACCTTCTAACTAAAGCTTTCCCTCATGTGGTTTCTGATGTAAATTTGGAAACTGAGATTCGGAAAGTGCACGAGATCCCTTCAAACTGAATCCTGGGTGTAAGAAGCTTTCAGTCTTATACAACTAAAGACATTTTTTTGGGAGCAGCATTAAAGGAGAAATCACTCCAAGTCCAGGATCCTACCTTTAAAAACAGGTCAGACATTTCCCGCACCACCGAGAATAGACGGTGGGAGCTGGGTAAGCAAATGGAGCCCCTCAGGAAAATGGGGGCACAAGTCCAGTTAAGTTATGTGGGCCAATAAAATGCATAACTTCCTTGCCCTTGAGGACGTGGATAGTTTTATAGCCCAGAACGCAGTAAGGGACAAGTAGGCACATCACTTAACGAGAAGTTATGAGTCAGTTATTTCTGGACTATCAGCACTGGAATCGGTGGTAGCTCAAACTGGAATAGTATGCCAAGAGGAAGAAGTGGGAGGTTCCCTGGGGGGGGATGCACATGTGGTTGGGAGCATAAGGGGAAAAAGAAAAAAAATATGTCCTCATATAGGTTAGTGTGGGAGGGATGGGCGAAAAAAGAATCTAGGAGGCTTTATGTGCTTCTCAATCTTGGCGTTTTTTTATTATGAAAAACAAAAACAAAAAAAGAATATGGGGGGTGGTCTACAAGCTGAACAAAGTTCTTAGTGTCTTGCTCTGATAATAAAACTTCTTCTCTTCCTTTAGGGCGGTCTTCCTTCAGTGGTTCGTCCCCGGGATCTCAGGAAAAGAAAATATGGAGATGATGGTAAGTATAGGGGAACGATATGATCAGATGTAGGACAGGGTCTTTCACCACACCCAAAAAGTGCCAGTCAGGGTCTAGGCTTTGTGAGAAAGGGGTAAAGGAATATACTCTTATGGAGATTGTGGGGGGGGGGAGTGAAGAGAAGAAAAATAAATAAATAAAGATGCGCAAGAAGAGAAATTAGGAGTGATCAAGCTATCTCTCCATCTCCCTCCGTTCCACTATTCGGAGGGCGTTCTAGTCCCTTCCTTCACTGTCACCCCGAAGATATGTAGTACCAGCAACTTAAGTTTGGCCTTTCCTGAAGACCGGGTCTTTAAATAAGGTAGGTCTCCAATAGCCGGTATAAGCAACTTACAACTGGCCTTTCCTCAGGCCCGATGTGATAGATTAGGGTGACGCTGGCATGAGGAAACAAAAAAATCAATAATGGATTTAATAAAGAAATGCAGGCAATTCCCAAATCACCAGCACACTGAAATGGCTGTTTCTCCTATGCTTGCACCCCAGCTTCCCTTCGTCTACCCTCCGGCTCACCCTGACTCTTCCCTGAGACTCCCTTCCCCGCCCCGGTCACGTACTGCAAAAGCCGCAACGCGTATGGACGCTTCCCGGGGACGACCACCACTCTTCTCTCCAGTCCTCTAAAATCTCGCCATCACCTTCCTCCTCGAAGTTTCTGGGCTCGGTTGCGTCTGAAGACGTCTTCTTTCGGTTAATCCGAATTCCCTTGGCTCCACAAACTTCGGCGTCTTCCGGATTCCTTCTCCTTCATTCTTCTTCCGGGATGGTGATGTCGCTTTTACCTTCATGTAAGACCCCTGGTTGGCTCTCTGAGCTGGTGAGTCCGCCCCCTTTTGGGGTCAGAGGGTTTGCATCAGCAGAATTAACCCCTTCCTTTCCTCTGCTCCTGGGAACGTGCTGTCGAGATTCCTCGTCGCTGCCATGCTGGGATAAGAGAGATAAGTCAGCGGGTTCTAAGAGTGCCGGGACATGGTCTTCCTCACAATTAGATTGGGTCACAGGTCGTTGGGAGGTGTTTGAAAAAGGGTAATGGGGGGAAGAGATATTGCGGGGGTGAGCTCGCTAATTTGAGCTGGAATGTGAATGGTTTAAGAGTCAAAAGAAGACAACATCTAGTCTTTCAATATTTGAAAGAAAGGCCTTCTATCTTTATAATGTCACAGGAGACTCATTTATTGTGGTCTGAAAGTATAGGGCTCTTTACAAAACAAAGATGGGTAGAGAAGGTTGTAGTTACTGATCAGCAACACTGTACAAAAGGAGTTGCTATAATGATGAAAGTAAACTCTGGGGTAGAGCTACGGTGGTATAAGGCGGATGAAGGAGGGCGCTGGATAATTGCGGAGGTTAAAGTTGGGCAGACTCTGTACACCTTAGCCAGTTATTATGACCCGAATGTGGATGATGTCACGACATTGAACAATTTGTTCTCTAGCTTGTTAGACTTTGAGGCCCCGTTGATTCTGTGAGACGATTTTAATGTGTTATTTAATAATACCTTAGATAGGTCATCAGTCCGCACTCAAATTAATTCACCAAGAATCAGGGCTTATTTGTTATCAATGTTAGACAATTTGAATCTCTGTGATGTGTGGCGTAAATTAAAAGGCAAGACCAGAAACTACTCCTTTTATAGTAAAAAGAACAGTCACTATTCTAGGATAGATTATTTTTTTCTGGAGGCTACAGAAGCAGAAAGAGTTATCGAGATTGAATATCAACCTATCCATATTTCTGACCATGCCACCGTATGTTTAAAGTTAAAACTACTCTCACGCCCTGTATTAAGAAGATGGACATTAAATAGAAGGCTACTTCTGCAACCAGGATTTATGAATTCGATAGAGGAGGGAGCAAATGACTTCTTCAGGTGGAATCTAGCCTCAGCCCCTAGTTATGTGGTGTGGGACGCTTTTAAAGGCTGGCTAAGGGGAGCTCTAAGGAGCTTCTCTGTGGCCTGGATAAGAGAAGAAAGAAAGCAAATCTCTCTGCTAGAAGAGAACTTAGTCGCAGCCGAAGCTGATTTGAAGGCAGGGCATTTCCAGGGAAATACAAGAAAGAGCCTAGAGGAAAAAGTTGAATACCTACAACTTCAGTTTAAATTGAAGCTGGAGGAGAAACTGCAACAGCAATGGGATGCAAGCAAGTTGAGGGAGTATGAGCAGGGGGAGAAATGTGGAAAACTGTTGGCCATGAAAACTAGGATGGACAGTTCTCGCAACTATATAAGGAGAATAAAGGTAGATGAAGAGGACAGAGAGGTGAAGGATGCGGAAAGGATAGAGCAAGCATTTTTAAAATCTTCCAGGACTTATATTCAGAAGACCTGGAGGTGGATGAGGCTGAGTTACACCTCTGGCTCTTAGGGAAACAATTACCAAAACTGAGTATTGAGGACCAGCAGTATTTAAATCAGGAAATAACGGGGAATGAAATCCTCACAGCAGTTAAAAAGCTTAAGAAGGGTAAAGCAGCGGGGCCAGATGTGATTCCAAATTAAGTTTATATAAGGCTCTCTGAGGTAGTAATCCCCATCTGGCTAGAGCTATTTAATGACGTGCTAGGTAGAGACTTTCCTATGCCAGAGTCTTGGAATGAAACCAGGTAAGGATCCCGAGCAATATCAATCATATCGGCCAATATCGTTGCTGAATTGTGATTATAAACTTTTTAATAGCATATTGGCATCCCGTTTTATGTAAGACAGCCGTGGTCCTAATTAATGAAGACCAGAGAGCTTCCTTCCAGGAAGACAGATGAGGGAACTCACACACACCCTGATAGGAATAATAGATCTTGCTTCTACCCAGGGAGCCCCCTAGCAATAGTAACCCTTGACACCGCTAAGGCTTTTGACCGTGTGATTTGGAAATACCTGAAAGGCACATTAAAGGCGTTTGGTATTGGCAAGGTGTACCAGAAGGCCCTGGGCAAGATATATAGGGCACCTCGAGCACAAATTCTGGTTAAGGGAAGCCTTACAGCTGTGGTAAAGATAGGAAGAGGTACTAGACAGAGCTGCCCTCTGTCACCCGTCCTCTTCGATTTATACATTGAACCCTTAGCACAAAGTTTAAGGCAGAATAGGGAAATTAGTCCCATCAGCATGGGAGCCTTCTCTAGGAAGATAGCCTTATACGCTGACGACCTGATTTTGTATACTGCAGACATAAGTCAAGCTCTTGCGGAGGTGAACGTGTTCGGGAGGCTGTCAGGCTATGAGATAAACAGCAGCAAAACAGAGGTGATGGTATGGAACCAGGATGATGGTGGCATTAGACTTTCAAGCGAACTGAGATACCTGGGGATAACAATCTTACAGGATCTAGAGGAGATCCCCATGGTGAATTTAGCGAAAGTTTTTAAGGAAGTAGAAAAGATTCTAAAGAAATGGCATAATCTCCCTCTCATTTTGTATGGTCGGGTCAACCTGGTTAAAATGTCTATCTTACCTAAGTTCTCTAACTTATTTGATAATATACCACTAGGATTTGATAAGAAAACCCTCTTGAGAATATAGGGAAGAATTACTTCTTTTATTTGGGCTGGAAAGGGGTACGACTTTCATGGAAGAAGCTTAGAAGAAGGTTAGGAAGTGATGGACTGGGGCTTCCCGATTTTCAACTTTATTGTTGGGCATACCAAATGAAGAACAGCAGGATGCTCCTGCTCCAGCTTGATAGCACTCTTGTGGGTCGTATGTACCATGCTATGCTAGCTAATACATTAGAGGAGAGCTTCATGTTTAAATTCGGGGCTCCGAAATTCTTCAAGAAAGTTCGGCTGACAGTTCTGAAGGCCGCAGTGAAAGTGTGGCACGAGTGTCGATCCCTGTTAGGTATCCCTTATTATAGTCATTGTGCACCAGTATGGGACTCTCCTGGAACTCCAGAGTGTTTATTGGATTGTTTGGCAATACCCCTGAAAAGCTGTGGAATAACACGCTGGGAGGAGATGGTGGAGAGGGGCACCTGCCGCTCATGGGACGCATGGAGAGATCTAACTAATGGCTGGCTTTCCAGGTTTAAGTTCTACCAAATATCTGCGTGGTTCAGGAAGCAGCAATGGTCCATCCGAGGAGAAAATCCTATGAGAAGGAGTTACAGGATTTGAGACCAAGAAAGAAGGAGATTTCTCTCTGGTATGGATATCTGGTTGTAGCAGCAGAAGAAAGCATGAGTATCTCAAGTACTCGGTGTAGTAAGGTCACTTGCCAAGTGAAGAGCTGGAGGAATTATGGCAAGTATCCTTATGCACACTTTATTCTGTAATGAAGTCTCCTGCATTAAGAAGGATTCACTTCTTTACCTTGCACAGAATCTACTGGTTGCCAGCCAAACTGACTAGGATAAGAGGCAGTGGAGAGGCTAAGTGTAAAAGGTGTGGAGCTCGAGAAGCAGGTGACATTCATGTGTTTGCCAACTGCCCGGCACTGGAGGAATTTTGGAGGAAAGTGGGTAAGGCAATGTCCGATATCATGGGTGTGGAAGTAAAGGTAAGACCCACTTTAATTATGTTTGGTATACAGCCTGGATCCGGTTTAATGGGCCTCTCTAACCTTCAAAAGAAGTTAATATTTTACTTAGTCCTCCTGGCAAGGAGGGAGATATGCAAGAGGTTATGTCAGGTTACAGCTTCTAACTGGAGGGAGTGGTGGAACTCTGTGCGATACTTTAGGGATCTAGACCAAAAGCTGAACCCGAATAAAAGGAAGGCTGAACGGGGGTCAATTTGGAATTTATTGGACACTAATAGGAGAGTATGAAGTCCAATGATTAAACCTCTTGGTCAGCTGGTGATGTAAGGTTCCGGGTGAAACTCAGTGTAAACATCGGTTGAAAATAGACCCCTGATACAAGCACTTGTGTCAGTGGCGATTAGGAGGGTGCTTGCTTGTAAGAGGTAATATGAGGACAAAAAAAAAGGTTATCTCCTCTTTTTCTCTCTTACTTAAAATACCACTTCCTCTTTGCCAAATCTGTCACTGAAACACAAATAGCAACATTGCATTCTTTCGATAATGGGGTGGGGCAAGAAGGAGAGGCCTGAGGTCCCGGTGGAAGGGTGGCATGCTGTGTAAAGGTGGAGACAGCAACAAACAACCCCCTGCTGAAGAAGCCATCTGCCGACACCACAGACCTCAAGAACTTCAGACCATCTTCCTCCTCCCCTTCCCAGCCATGGTCATCGAGAAGGCCATCAATGCCCAACTCTCCAAGTTCATCGAAGAGAACCACGTCCTGGACATCTCTCAATCCGGCTTCCGAAGTAACCACAGCAGTGAGACAGCTCTCCTCGCTGCCACTGACGACATCCGCCCCTCCTCGACCATGGCGAAACCGCAGCCCTCATCCTACTAGATCTCTCGGCCACCTTCAATACCGTCGCCCACCGCACCCTAATCACGAGACTCCAGGACGCCGGCATCCGCGACGAGGTCTACATGGCCCCCCTCGTAGCCATCGTCATAAACCACAGACTCAACATTGTCTCCTACACCGACGACACCCTGCTGATCCTCTCCCCCACCAACAAACCCACAGCCACCAGAAACGACTTTCACAGCGGGATGAAGGCCGTTGCCTACTGTATGAAAGACAGCTACCTCAAGCTCAACTCAGACAAGACCGAAGTACTCCCTCTGCCTGGGACGACTCCTGGTGACCCGTCGCACTGGGAACCCCTCCCACCCCCACGGACCATGCACGTAACCTCAGTATCATACTGGACTCCTCGCTCACAATGAACCGCCAGATCAACGCCGTATCCTCATTGTGCTCTGCCTGCTTCAAAAGACATTCAAATGGATCCCCACAGAATCAAGAAAGACGGTCACCCACGCACTCATCACCAGCAGACTAGACTACAACAACGCACTCTACGCCGGCGTCACCCAGAAACAGCTCAGGAAACGACAGAACGTTCAAAACGCCGCAGCCAAACTGATCCTCGACATCCCCCGCTGCAGCCACATCACAGAACACCTTCGACAACTCCATCTGGTTCCCAGTCAAAAAGAGAATCACCTTCAAGCTGCTCACACATGCCTACAAAGCTCTTCATGAAGTGAGACCAGCATATCTGAACCACGGCCTCTCATTCCACGTACCTTCCAGACAACTTTGCTCTGCCCAACTTGCACTGACCACCGTCCCACGGATTCGCATGACCAGAACAGGAGGAAGATCCTTCTTCTACTTCGCCGCTAAGACCTGGAAAACCCTGCCCCTCCACCTCAGACAATCCCCGTTGCTGACCCAATTCAGGAAGGATCTCAAGACCTGGTTCTTCGACTGAACCTCCATGCTCAGGCGGACTAGCAACCCCCCACCCCTCAGCACCTTGAGACCCTGATGGGTGAGTAGCCACGCTATACAAAACCCTGATTGATTGAGACAACTTAGGAAATGAAATGAAAATATATGTATACGGTGTTGAGTAAGTGACTAATTGGACTAATGGTTACACCATAGAATAATGCACCCACTACAGTGATCTGCCCTTTGACCCTATGTTATATTGTAGGTATTTATAGAACACTTATACAACAAAGTTTATTGGCGCTATGATAACTTGAAGATGCTATACTTAAAGCTGCTGAATTATGATGGAAACAAAAACGTTTTCAGTTGCTGTCTTAAACGTTTCATCGAATATTCTGCTTGGAAAGAAAGTGGTAGTGAAGTCCACATTTCTGCAGTGGTGACTGAAAAGGCACAGTCGCTGAAAGAAGACGTTCTCATTCTGGGACTATTAAGCAAACATAGCTTATTAGATCTTAGATCATGAGACTTTGTGCCATTCGAATTTTTCAGTTATGATGTCAGGAGACTGTTGGTAGATTGCCCAATAAACAAATGTCATAGCTTTGAAAGAAATCCTTTGTCATAGGAGGAAGCAGTGAAGTTGTTTCAGAATGGCAGATGTATGTTGACAATCTAGAAATGCCTAAAAACTAAACGTGCTGTATCGTTTTGAATCAGTTGAAGATGGCTTATAGCTTTCTGTGGGACTGTCGGGTAGATGGGTGATGGCATTTGGAAACTGCTACCTGAGGGCATCTGTCTACAAAGGGGAGTTTATTGTGGATCATTTTGAGGTGAAATAAGCAAGTTCTAGCTGTTTTGTTTGCATATGGACCAAACGTTAGATGAGGGTTAAGATGAATGCCTAGATTACAAACTGAGGTGCTGACAGGCAGGAACGGATTCATTAGGTCAGGCAAGGACAGACTGCCAGATGTAACTCTTCTTCCAGGTAAAATCAAAATTCTGTCTTAAATGTTTTCACCTTGAGGAAGTTCTGAGACAACCACCAATGTACCAAGTGTAAGGTGTTCACTAGAGAGAGGGAGAGTGTGGGGGAATCCCATGTAAACCAAATATCAGCTGTGTATCGTCCACACACATGTAAAATATTGTGCACACCTTAGTTAAAAGTTTGGCAAGTGGGCTCATGTGGATGTGGAACAAAAGGAGGCAAAATATGGACATAGTGAGGCACATCACAGTTGAGGGCTATGGGTTTGCACTCATAAAGAGGTATAGTAAAAGGGCATTCAATCCAAGACTTTCCCTTGGATCCTAATTTCCAGAAGTTTGGTGATTAAAATGGAGTGGTCTGTGGCATTGAATTCAGTCAATAGGTCTAAAAGGACCAAGGCTGCAATCTCACTAGGGTGTTCCCATGTGCGTATATCATCAACCACTGAAAGCACCACCGGTTCTGTACTCCTGCCAGCTCGGAATCTAGCTGGGTGGGAATCTAAGAGGTCAGGAATGTTATGTAACTGCTTAAAGACCACTTTCTTTGGAGCATTAGGGGAGGAGAGAAATTTGTCTGACTGTTTAAATCAAAAGGATTTGTTTTTAAATAATGGCTTTACCATTTCAATTTTTCATCTATTTAGAATATTGCTTGAGGTCAATGAGGTAAATAGAGTTGACAGTTCAGTTAGTAAAGGTAATGTGAGGCCCCAAAGTCAGCCTGGCAGACCAAAATCTAAAGGGGAGTCTGACATATTGCTCTGCTTGATTTTTGAGGCTGGGTCATCTTTAGTTGTAAGGTGAAAATGGTTAAACTGGGACATGGTTGGGTGGCAAAATAGATTCCAAAATAATACTGTGTTTGATATTGAAAATATTGTCAGTAAAGAATGTTGGCAATTTTTCGCAAAAAGCTCCTGACAGCAGAATGTTGTTGATTGTAGCAGCAGGTCTTTAAACCCCTTGCTTACAACAAACAGTACCTTTGCAAGATTAGCTGGTTGGGCTATGCAGCAATTATAAAGTATGGATTTTGCTATTTTTATATATTATTGTTATTCACTGGCTTTCTGGAGATAGGCAGCTTTAAGATCAGCCTGATAGGATTTTCTCCACTGTTTTCCTGCTTCCTGAGTTTGATTTATAGTTTTACTAACTTGGGAGAAAAACATGGATTCTTCTTTGGTTTAAGAGGGTTTTCGGGGGGAGGGGGGGGCACAGGGGAGAAAATCAGCGCAAACCCTCAAGCAGGGTGTGGGAAAGAGAGGATAAGGAGTCATCTATATTTGAATTCTCAATTTGAGTATTGCATTTTTAAGTGACAGGCAAGTGTGAGTTACAATTGATTTCGGTGTAGCAAGTAGTTGTAAAGACATTTTAGGTGGCCTGGATATCTCATGAGAAAAGATGAGACTAAAAGACTAAAATATGAGAAATATTGATTAGCTGTGAAAGGAAAGTAACTTCCCTACATTGAATCTTGTCGCATTTAGTGAACGCGGGGTCCGAAAGATGACCCTTTATGTTTGTAGCATGGTTTGAAATCAGCTTTATATTACAAATTTCAAGCTAGTTCTTAAACTGGAGAGCTGCTCCTTGCCGATCTTTTAATCACAGTTTGAAATTGCCCAAAATAATTATAATATTTCTATCAAGGCAGTAATAACCTAGAGTGTTAATGCACAAGGTAGGCATTTTGGGAGGGCAATAGATAAGGAGGAAATTACAAATTACTTTATAAACTTTACATGTAACCACCAAATGTTCGGAGGGAGTACCAGGGTTTAAATTGTCAATTTTTAATTCGTGGTCTCCTCGATAAATGGTAGTGTCTCCGCCTCCCCATTTACAGGTGTTGTCTTTTCATAAGACTTTGTAACTGTTGGGAGCCACTTCATTGATAAGCGGGTCGATGTGAGTGGTAAACCAGGTTTCAGTTATGAAAAGAAGGTCAGGATTGAGATTTTCTTGTAAGTAAATCATAGATGTTGTGTCTGTAAGCAAGTATTGACCCAGCATTAAATTGCAATGGATTTATATAGCCCGGGTAAGTGAAGTTCAGTTAGGCAGCTGTGATAGTAAGGAGATTGGGAAAGCAGGTTTGGTTCAGTTAATAACTGCAAAGTAGCTCTGTCAAAAGGGATTTTAGAGTTGGTGAGGGCTAACTGTTGTGCTGAAGAATAACCCAAAACGGCTCACTACTAGCAAAAATGATAGCATGGCTTGGCACGGGCAGACACAGATGGGCATGTCTTAGGTGCGTCAGCAGTGCGCTCACTGTGCGTGTCCGCTGTGTATACGCACTGTGGCCTTGTTTAAATAGGCCGGGCCAAGGATGACATAACGACTACACTGCTATGCACAGTTTCACAAAGGTGGCGGTCAGATAAAAGAACATAAAATAAACCGCCAGTTTGTCTCACAAAACAACATACATTTAACCAAAAAATATGCCCCAAGCCACCCAAGTCAGATTTTACAATAGAGTTATTCCCAGATTAACAACTGAGTGAAATATAATAAAAAGTGTGAGTGCAAGGTAATGAAAGCAACAGTTTTTGCGCCCTGGGTATATTCAAACGTCAGAAAAAGAAAAAGATAGAAACGCGATTTGCAGTGTTAACCCTACTCCTAGCGAAGCGAAGCATCACATTGCATTGCCGCTCACCTACAGGTCCTCCGATAGAAGCATGGAGGGGGGTGGTCATAAAGTGGGGCACCGCAGAAGAAGTCGCAATCAGGCTAGAGGAGGCACGAGGGACGCGACGCCACCCCGTATCCATGGAATGGGCAGCGCTCCTCCACGGTTTCAAACAGGCACACATGACACCTACGGAATCCCCGGCAGCCACCCAGGCGACGCCATACCCCACAACACCTCGCACCCCACACACAGCCGCCCACGGGGGGCCTACCCCCCTACACAATACCTGCAAATGCCACGATAAGAAAGCAACACCTAGTGGTAACCAGGCAGCCGAAAATAACACGGTGCCACAAGCCCTCAAACCCACCCTCAATCCCACCTTCTAAGTTACACCCTCAGTTCGTTCGTCGAAAACGACACTCGTAGACACTCCATAACAGCAGCAGAGATACACTAACGATGCTCAAGAACCAAACACCCTACTATAGATCCAGAACACTCTTAAACGCATGCGCTGCGTGCGCCGGACACAGCACGCCCAAACACTCAGCCAACCTAATCGCACTACACTCTGGCAACTTAATGTAACTAAAAGATGAATAATCACAAATGATGTTGTTTTTTGACTGTCTCTGTCTGAACCTGAAAAACTCAATAAAAAGGTTTACAAAAAAAAAAATGAAAGCAACAGTTTTAAACTAACAGCAGCAAATAATTTAATAGCAGCATGCCAGACTCTTTCAAATACAGGGACACTCTTCTTCCTGCTCCAGACTTTTATCATGTGAGACCCCCTCCTTTCCCTCTGTGCCCTGTTTTAATTTCTACTGACACAGGTATGATAAAAAGCATTATTACATGTAAAAAAAAATCAACAAAGCAATGTGTGCGTGAGCCAAAGACTACATGTGGGGAACATATACAGAAACAAACAGTTGCAAAGTGAGTTGGTCTGACCTTAGCATGCTGGTGAAATTTATTTGATTATTGCAAGGATATGCCACAAATAGAAAAAAGCCTGGTGGCTGAACATGGCACCATAGACTTGCAATAACAATTGTAAATTAAAAGAAAATAACAGTTGCATGCAATTTTAATAGAACAGTATGGGTCATTCCTAATAGGCAAGTGCATTTAGACCAGGTATAGAAATACTTTTTATGGTTGACTTGACAGCGCAGTTGTCGCCAGACAATTATGTGAGAATCACTAAAAGAGGGACTTTGGCCCCACCCACAAGTTAGGAACCAGGAGTACGTGTTTTAATTGGGCAGAAGCTGTGTGCTGGCAACTAAAAAGTGCTTACCCTCCAATAAGCTGTGATCATTTTGTTTATTTATCCAGTTGCCTGAGCTTGAATTTTCAGGGTCAACCACATGACATTGTAATACTGTTAAAGTGTCTTACATACCTAGATATTTTATGGTGTTTTTCTTTCTCTGGCAGCAGCATAAATGGGAGGATGTCAGTCTTAAGGAATGTATTGCAGTCCCAGCAACCTCCCCTCCCATCATTAACTGTAGATTTCAGAGTGCAGAGAGATAGGTGTCTAAGAACGTGTCCATGCTGCATCCTGGTTTCAATAGGCCGGACAGCACATGGCGTAATGACTAGACCCCTAGGTACAATTCCTCCAAAATGGTGGGTCAAATAAAAGAACATAAAAGAAATCACCAGAAATCATCATTTCATTTCACAAAATAAGCAGCAAATAATTTAATAGCACGAAATCGAATGTTAACAAGAATTGATAGCATGTAATAAGTGAAAAAAGACATTGAAATGATGTGAGAATCATTGCATGTAAAGTTATAATAAGTTAGGTAGGCCAAATAATATTTCCTTAGGAATTTAGGCCAAAAATGAAATTACATGAAATTATGTTTTTGTGACTATTTTTGTAAGGCATATGAACAGATGAAGTGTACGGTCAACATTTAAAGAAAATACATTTGTATATTAGAATATGTAGTGATAATGTGCAAGTAATTTCCATATTAAAGTCGTGGTGAACTAAATTTATTGTATGTGTATGCAGATTTGTAGATCTCCACCTAAAAAGGTTTTCTTGGAGACTTTTTTTTCACTTGTTTGGGGAGGGGATGTCAGAGTCTTTCAAGTACAGACACAGTCACCTTCCTGCTCTAGTCTTCCCCAGTGATGTTATCTTCTGTAGGTTGGGAGGTATCTAAATGAGAAAGCACCTCCTTATGTTGTGCCTTTATTTGGGTCTCCCTCACAGGGAGCTTTCACACCTGCTCCTCCTTCCTACTACAACTAGAGGAAAAAGAACTGCCTGAAACCAATCCCAGGTCTGGATTTGTGGAATCTGCAATCTGTCTGCAAACTGAGTATAAGCAAAGCATGGGGTAGAAACCACCAGTCGGTGAACCTGGATGTCTCATCAACCAGTGCCAAGCATCTCACACCAGTAGAAATTGCGAAGGACTTCTGAACTCCAGGGTTTGGGTCACTGACTGTCAAGTCTACATGCTGGATTTGGGAACAGGAACCTTAGAATTCGGCAGCTGGTGAGGAAGAACTGTCTTGAAGCAACCTTAAGGGAAGAAGCTCACTGACTGCTGAGGAGTGGTGATTGAGGTAGCCTTGCAAAACAGAAAGGCTGTCTAGAAGAGGAGGGCCAGGAAGAGGTTCATGGGAAGAAATTAAGTTGGTTCTCTATATCCCAGGGAAAGATCTGCACAACCACAGCATGTGGTAAGACCTTGTGACCCTGTTTCCCTCTCAATCACCACCTCCCTGACTCTGTGCTTGCATGTGGGTACTTGGAGTTTCACCCCTGACTGCTTCCCAGAGAACTGTGAAAGACCGTGCAAGATCCCCTGTGACAAAAGAAAGACCAGACCACACCACAATTCTCAGAGCACTGACTGAGCAGTGGCCTGCCGTGGTCTACACCTAGCAATGGATAATAGTGATTTTGAAACAATATATCCTACCAGTCCCTTTATTTTTTTTCCTGTGATCCAGCATCACCAAATTTGTATATCTAGGGACGTGGATCCTCTGAGGATCTGACAGTCCCTGTGCTGAAATCATATTGGCTGCCAACACTTCAACCAGGCAGTGTTGGCAGCCATCTTGGGACTCTGCTTCAGCTGAGTCCCAAAAAAAAGTATTACAAAAAATAAAACTGTAGGAATAGTCTGACCCCATAGCCCAGGTCCTGGGGTCCCGCTGGGACAGACACCGCCAGGGCAAAATAGCATGTTTTAAAAGATTTTTGGTGGGTATTGAGGCCGGATCTGCGACTCCCATGAGAAAAATAAATAAGTGCGGGCTCCAGCGCTTGTTTTGAACATAGCCCCTGGGTGGGCCAGATCCCAGAGGCATTTGTAAAACAAAATGGAGGGGGAGCACGGGCCCCCCCTCCTAAGGCTCTTTGAGCCCTGGGGACCACCACCTCCCCAGAGCTTTATTTTAAAAAATGCATGAAGGCTATGCAGACCCCTCTCCTGGGCTTTCTAGAAGCCCCGGAAACCACCACTTCCCTGAGGTTATATTTTTAATAATGGAGGGGTCGCGTAGACCCCCCCTCTGGGCTTCCTAGACACCCTGGGGACTACTACATTCCCGGGGCAATAAATAAAACAATTGTCAGGGCCGTGTGGACCCCCTGGGCCCCGGGAACCGTCACCTCCCCAGGGGCTATAACATATATAATACTGGGAGGGGGGCCATGTGCCCCCCCCTCCCGAGCCATATACGGCCCGGGGACCACCACCTCCCCGGGGCCGGCCCGTGCACGCGGCGCCCCTCCTGGAGCCATTATTGGCTCTGGGGACCGCCACCCTTCAGGGCGGGCTCCTGCTATGTCCCGGGGAGTCCACCACCGTGACATAGCTGTTTGCTCTGACTTGGTGGAGCTATGACAGCTCCCACCAAGTCTGGACAAACACTAACTCCACTCCAATCAAACAGGAGTTGTCAAACCACTCCCCCTTGCTGGGAGTGGAGTTTTCATTTGTTTTCCTGCCCCGCTGTCAAGCGCTCAGGGAAACACAAAACGATTGCTCTCACACACAGGGAGCTGCATGTTTAGCAGCTCCCTTTGTGTGAGAGCAATGCCGGCTCCCAATGGAGGCGGGTAGCCGGCAGGGACCGCGGGGGCATTCAGGCTCCCCGTGGTCCCCAACACTGCTGACTAGGTGCCCTGCGTGGGCTCTAGGGCGCCCAGAATTTCAATGCCTGTCCCCGGGGCCAAAATCGGCCGGGGGGGTACTTGGCCCCCTCCCCCACTGTATTGTGGCCGGGCCCCAAGGCATGGGGTCTTGGGGCTGAAAATTCTATTAATTGGGCGGGCTTCCCTGCCACCTAAGTAGTATGCAAAGTTCTTCCTGCCTTTTGCCAGAATGATGGACAGCTTACCAAAAGTCCCCCAGCGTTTCCTGCTGATTTTGGTGACACGTTCTTCATGCCGAAGAATAGAAGGACATCTCCACCAAACAAAGAAGCACTTACTTCATATAGCTAAGAGGAAGTACCATTGTTTTGTGGAGATTTACCTCTTTGTAGTCTCAATGTCCTCTCTATAGAGGATTCATGTTATCACAGATTACTGGATAAAGATGCTGAAGGAACAATCACATTGCCGAAATGCACACAAGGTCACTGGAGACATTTCCTTGTGGTCCATTACACAGATGTAGTGTAGAATACACACTGGACATATACCCAACTAGGTAGCCGTTACTAATTAACCAGAAGAAAGTACTCCACTTGAGTAGACATTTTGTGCAAAACTGTGAACTCTTGTTGGATGAAGGGGCAGGTGTGGGTCCTTTGTGCCCCAGTCACTCACACAGCAACTGACACACCCACACAGACACTTAGACACGCACTCACATACTCAGGCACTCACACACCCACTGACAGACCCACTTAGACACTGATACACCCACTCACAGACCCACTCAGACACTCACACACCTACTCACAGACCCATTCATACACCCACTCACAGATCTACTCAGACATGCTCACACGCACTCAAAGACCCACTTAGACACTCATGCACCCACTCACAGACCCACTCAGACACATGCACTAACTTACAGGATCACTCATACTCTCTCACACCCTCTCACAGACCTACTCAGAGACTCATGCACCACCTCACAGACCTACTCAGAGACTCACGCACCCACTCATGGACCCACTCAGAGACTCAAGCATCCACTCCTAGACCCACTCAGAGACTCCGACACCCACTACAGACTCATTCAGACACTCATGCACTCACTCAAAGACTGACTCACACACTCATGGAGACACTCGCAAACCCACTCAGACACTCTCTCACCCACTCACATTCATGCACCCACTCAGACATTTACATACCTACTCAGACATTCACATACCAACTCACAGACCCACTAACAGACCCATACAGCCACTCACACACCCACTCACAGACCCATACAGCTACTCACACCCACAAAACCCCTCAGACACCCACTCACAGACCCATACAGCCACTCACCAACCTATACAGCCACTCATACACACACTCTCAAACGTTACAATTTACAATTAGGAAATAAAATTTAAAAAAACCTTCAAAATTAAGTTAAAAAAAACAAAGGTTGCGGGACGTTATAATTTAGAATTAAGATTGAAACTGTAGAAATTAACTGAAAAAACCAAAGGTTACAGGGACATTATAGTTAGGAAATAGAATTTAAAAAAAAGTTAGAAATTCACAGAAAAACACAAAGGTTACAGGAACGTTATAGTTAGGCTCAGATTTTAATCAATCAATCAATCAGGGGTTTATAAAGCAATGCTAATCACCCGTGAGGGTCTCAATGCGCTGGCGGGGGCTGCTGATCTGTCTAGGCGCTGGTGTTCAGTCGAAGAGCCAGGTCTTCAGATCCTTCCTAAATTGGGTCAGCAACAGTGATTGCCTGGGATGGAGAGGCAGGGTGTTCCAGGTCTTGGCAGCGAGGTGGGAGAAGAATCTTCCTCCGGCTCTAGTCTAGTGGATCTGTGGGATGGTGGCCAGGGCCAGTTGGGTGCAGTGGAGGTGTCTGGCGGGTACGTGGAATGAGAGACGGTAGTTCAGATATGCCGGTCCTGTGCGGTGGAGGGCTTTGTAGGCATGTGTGAGGAGCTTGAAAGTGATTCTTTTGTTGACTGGGAGTCAGTGGAGTTCTCGAAGGTGTTCGGTGATGTGGCAGCAGCGGGGGATTTTGAGGACCAGTCTGGCTGTGGCATTTTGAACCTTCTGAAGTTTCCTGAGGAGTTTCTGGGTGGCGCCGGCATAGAGTGCATTGTCGTAGTGGAGTCTGCTGCTGATTAGTGCATGGGTGACGGTCTTTCTGGATTCAGTGGGGATCCATCGGAATGTCTTTCGAAGCAGGCGGAGCGTGTGGAAGCATGATGAGGATACAGCATTTATCTGGCTGTTCATTGTGAGCAAGCTGTTCAGTATGATGCTGAGGTTTCATACGTGGTACGTGGGGATATTCCCAATGCGGCAGGCCACCAGGAGTCGTCCCAAGCTGAGGAAGTGGGTCCAAAGATGAGTATTTCACTCGTACAAAACAATAGAAATTCAGCAGTAGGTTAGCTGAGCTAATTATAACTTACGTCCCCGCAATGCACTGCTTATGACCTCACATTGTTGCAGGGATTCTCTGAAATCACAGAACTATACTTGGGACCATAGAACCATAGTAGGCAGGGACTGAGTTATCCTACCACCTTAGTACCCATGAGCCCGGGACTGACTAACTATAGTGTCTCACTTGCCCTCCTACTCACTCAGAAAGGAACAAGTGAACACAACACTCCCGACTCTCTCAGGAATCGCGGTGACAGGACACACCCTTTTGATCTCACACTCATACTTGTCTACAATAACATCTGACAGTGACACGAGAAAAGTTTAAAATATTTATTTCAACTATTGTGCTCTAGTATGCAGTATACATACCACAACAATTAAGAAGATGCCTAACACAAATACGGTCAGCATAGTAAGCAATCCATAAATCATAAAAGGAGCTGTCGTGATATTAGACAGGGTAGACTAACCCCCCCTCCCCTTCTACAGAAGCAAAGTGATTATATTTCAGAAGATCTCTGGGTGTTTGCAGTGGACTCCGTACCTTAGCATGCAGAGATGAAGGTTCTACATCTCAGGTGCAGTTGTGATCTCGTCTGTCTGCTTTCATCTCTGTCCATACCTAAATGATAAAGACTACATGTTCCCAAACAACAGCAGTATTTGTGTGTTTTGTCTATGTGATAGAGCCTGACCAAAACAAACTAACAAGGGGCATTGTTGTTTGACCTTGTCTACAGCGTGCAAAACAACAGTAGGTTCTGTGTGAAAGTACAGTGTGGCACAAAGCAAAATACGTGTGCATAGTAACGTGTGCAAAGCAAAGACTGCAGCGTGCTCATACTAACGTAGGGAAAATGACAATGGGCCTGCACAGGACATATGACACCCTCCCCATGGTCAGGATGGTAGCACCAAAAGTGACGACAGAATTCAGGTGATAAGCAGTCCCAAAGTGTTCAAACGTAGAGCAGTTAACTTTACATATGCCGAATGGTAACGCAAGGGTAATGAAGGGAGAAAAAGAAGAGAAGAAAAAGAAACAAAAGAAAAAAATATTTTTGTTTCGTATCATTGAAATGTTTCAAAGCGTGCCACCGGGACCCAAAACTTGTGATGTCAACTGAGTGGCCAACGATTCCAGTAAGAATTCTGCTCCTTCCGAGCGATCCAATTGAGTAAGTCAAAAGAACAAACATGACCCTCAGTGCCAGATGTTGATAAGACCATCATGGGGCAGCCTGCGTTGATTTTGATAAAACTGAGATCCAGAAGACGCTGTGCAAACCATTTCCAGCCATTGGCCGTAACGCCGGGTTATGAATGAGTCGCATTCCCAAGGAACAGACCTGGTAATGGGTCACTAAGGGACTCATCAACAGTTCGAAATCGAGGGCAGCTTGTGATGGTGTAGCCAGGCAGACATCCAGAGCCCATTGAAAGGGGCACCGGATACAATGAAACACAGGTTGCACACAGGTGAAGAAGGCATAGTTGAAGGTTAAACAGAACTCGGCAAACAGAGCATCCAGGGCTACCACTCCAAAGAGCTGTAGCCTGTGCTCACGGTACAACTGCAGTGATGCCTGATCTGGAAGGACCACAAAGGGAGCATCCATTGCGGAATAGCAGGAACAGCACTATTGCGCCCAAAAGTAAAACGAGCAGCAGTGGGAACCCACCTAACACGCTGGAAAAAATAGAATGTATAAAGGCTGGTATTACTCCAAAAATAGTTTGAAATGAGGTCACTAGGTCGGAGCCCACAAGTTTAAAAAAGTGGGCCAGGCCAGTGGTATCAGACGCATTAAATATTTGATGTATCAGTTCACCGAAATATTGGGGGAGATTTGTGTTTAACAATGACTATATTTCACTGGAAGTTCTTGCCACCTGCAATTCGAAGGTTTCGCGAGCTGAAGAGAGAGCAACTTCTTGTTGAAACAATAACGCTTTAAGTCTGCTTAGCTCATTGAAATCTGTTTTCAAAGTTGGAATGGAAGGCCACAATGAACTAACAACACTGCAGTGCAGAGAGGGAAACAGGACGTTGTTGCAGCAAGTGACTAACTAGGAAACGGACACCACATACGGGATTACTGCCCGCAGACCGTAACAGTCCTGATTATTAAGGACAAGATAGCTTCCATTCGAAAGCAATGTGAGAGTGGGAATAATTGCAGGAACAGGAGTTCCTTTTAAATAACAAGCCAAATTAGGGGCAGACACATTACAGGCGTCATGAATCTTTACATGTTGACAAACAAGGGAATGGCCGGCAGTGGAGTCGCATTCCTGCCCTGTAAGAAAAACTTCTGTCTCAGCCCGATGACAACAATAGGTAAATGGCAGGGACCACAATTTGTGTATATAACTGCTCCCAAGAGGTTCGCATCTATCTACCGGGAAGTGTTTCATGCATGCAGTGAATTGAAAAGTAGAAATAGGTAACAAAAAAAACCTGTGTATTAACCAGTCTGCAGATGGTGTCCTGCTGTTGTAAATGGAAGCTGTTCAAGTTTGTCTGTGTGCAACATGGTATGACAAGCATCTTTTATAGCCATTAATTGCTGTCTACTTGGCAAATTAAATGGTAAGAACAAAGCCGTGGAATTGAGATAATGCCAGGGAACGCGCCCATTCTTAAGTGTTTGGAGAGTCCAACTAAATTGCATGATGGATCTAAGTTGATTCTGACCATGATATAATGTAGACATATCATTTTGCACAATATCAATAACAGATGATACAATATTATCTAAGCTATAAATGCGAGATGACAAGGTATTAATACTGTTGTCTACTACAGCAAGCACTTTATCCAAATTATCTTGATCGATTTAGTGTAAACATACTGCAGCTTACATTTGAGAGAATTTCCAAATTTCATTATAAGCAGCTTAAACAAATCTTTTGGAACGGGGGGATTTTGGACCCAAAAGGAAATCAGACAGATTCATATCTTCTGGTAGGAGGGAAAGATGTTGTTTCTCTGCAGACAACGTGGAATGTCCTAACCATTGTTGACATAATTTACCCATGGAGTAAGTAGTAACAGTGTTATGGTGCGTGGATTGTGAATATCTGGGATCAGGTCTATTTGATTTGAACCCAGATGTGGAGTTTAACAAAGGATCGTGACAAACATTAGTGTCTATCAGCCATAGTAACCACGCAGTTGAAGCCATAATTGAAGAATTAAATGTACCTTTTTGTATCTTTATATTTAATTGGTCTTCAGTATAATTTGTATAAGATTGCCAATTATCGAAAGGGGCACGGGAATGGAATAGTTGGAGTATTCAATTCTTTAATTTTAGCTAGTCCTAGACAAGTAGTCTGCTGGATTGTGTCATTTAAAAAAAATATTTGCATAGTTATTAGACTTGCATGAAATAAGGATTCTGTACCTTGGACTTGCCTGGACTTAGTGCCCCAAATTGACTTCAAGTCTATATTATCTTTCCAACAGTCATAGCCCTTCATGGCTACTTCATCAATGAAGGTCGCCATATAGATTAGCTTAGTTTGAGTAAGGATATATTTCTTTGGGGCTTTAGAAACGAATCTGAAATTGTATGATTTCAGGACTGAAGTATTATAATTGGTGAAATAAGTATATTTCTTTTTTTGTATTCTTGAGCTACCCTGAGGTGGAATTGGGCAATGCTCCTATTCAGTATAATTATATTGGGGACGCTATCCACTAGTTCTATGCAAAAAACAATGTCCATAATGTTGATAACAGAACAAATTGGCATAGTTAGCAGAATTTTAATACAAATCCTCAGAGTCAAAGACAGTGTAATATTGCAGTTCAGAAAACATCGAATTCACAGTATCCACATCCCAATCGTACGAATGCAATCCCGGTACTATGAAATTATCCATGGAAACATGGAACACATATGGTACCTGAAGGGTCTCCGTAGGACCAATTACATCGAATGGTACTGTATCCCATACAATTCCATCAATGACTGGAACCGCTGAAATGTTAACTAGGGACTGGTCTCTTTTCATTTTTTGTGAGGAAGAATGTGGGGCCAACACCCTGTCGACCAATTCTGCAGCAGAATGCTCTGGGAGGTAACAGCCGTTGATCAAAAAGAAAAAAATAGTCACAAAGCCAATCCACATAAACAAAAATATAATTGAAAACACGATCCAGATATATATCCACGGTGGGACTAAGGGCCATATGTAGGTGGCCTAAATACCGGTCGGTAACCCTGAAATTCGGTAAATTTCAGGGTTACCGACCGGTATTTAGCCATTCCTAATGTAGGTGATGATTCGGTAAATACCGAATCAGTATTTACCGAATCAGTATCTACCGATTCGCTATTTACCGAATCGGTAAATGCAATGTAGGAAGCACATAAAAGAGTGCTTATGTGGTTTAAGAATTCGTTAATTACCACCAACTTCAAGTTGGTGGTAATTAACGTATTCCTTTAAAAATTCAATTTTGAATAATGTTTAAAGTGCCATGTGGCACACATCCATGCCCTTAGGGCATGTATGTGCGCCACATGTGCACACATGCACGATTCAGGGGTGCAACAGGGTGTCAATTTGACACCCTGCCACCCTTGAATATGCTCCCCTATTACCGATTCGGTATTTACCGAATCGGTAATAGTGAATGGCTTCCCAATCATTCCTATGGGCCTCCAGGCCCATAGGAATGAATGGGAAGGTATTCCTTATTACCGATTCGGTAAATACCGAATCGGTAATACCGAATATTACCGATTCAGTAATATTTACCGAATGTTTACCTACATACTATTTACCGATTCTTAAATACCGAATCGGTAAAATTCGGTATTTAGGAATCGGTAAATAAAAACTACCTACATATGGCCCTAAATGAGTTCATTTGAACCAGGAGATAAAAACACAAATCCGCGCCTGTGGTAGGGACAGAACAGAAGACAGCGAAGAACTGTTCGAAGAAATGTTATCTTGATAAATATAGTAACCAGAAGAACTCAGTTGGAGTAACGCAGGCCGTAATTCTGGATTGACACTCAGTACCTATACCACAGAAGGGGCATCAGTTGGAGGATCAGAATAAACTATCCATTACTAAATATGAAGAAGTTGTCACAGGCACCAGGTCAACTGAAGACTCGATATCCCCCTTCTGCAGCCGGGGAGAATCAGCAAGGATGGTGCTCACGGGCTGTTAAGCGAAATTCTGTGTCGGAACACCTAGAGGCATACTATTTAATATTGGCCATATGGTGTAGCTTGACACGTTCAATGGAAACTAAGCGATGGTCTTTGTATCCAGGAAGTGGAGACAAAATTACAGTTCGGGTACCTTGAAGCGCAATCACTGAAACAGGAGCACAGTAGGAGGGACCAAATTCTTTCTTGATCTCCACCTTTTCACGAACCAAATCACCAACTTTTGGAAGCCAGCCAGCAACAGGAATCTGAACAGCCGCATCTGGTTGTAGAGAGGAAGGCAAATGACTTGTTGCCAAAGTATCAGGACATTTTTGTAGATCCTGCAAGACAGCACAGTGGTTAGCTACGTCAAAGATCACGGCTGCCGCCACAACGTCTAGACCATCAAGGTCCGGAACATACATCTTGATGCCAAAGACCATTTCATAAGGGGTCCGCCCACCCAGAGATCTTTTAGGGAGGTTATTAAGCACTAGTTGAACCCCATACTGATGAGTTAACCAGCCACGACCCTACACCTAATACCCTTGCTGTTAAAGACTGCTTTAAGTCAAGGTTCATCCGCTCCGCGACAGAATTGCTGTCGGGCCTAGATGGAGACGAGAAATGCACCTATCCCCCCATCGACGCCATTGAATCATGGTATGCCTTAGAGGTGAAAGCCGGACCCTGGTCTGAATGCAAAGTGCCACAGACATAAGTTCCGACAAAGACCTGCAAATCCTTAATAACAGTTTGAGTATCAGCCAGGCGTTGTGGCCAGACCCAAAGGAATCTAGAGCAAGAATGTACTGCAACCAAAATATATTTGAATACATTATCTGAAACAAGGGGACAGCAATGATCAAGGTAAATACAGCCAAACGGCTGATTAGAAATAAAAAGGTGTGTCTGTGGTGGACGGGACGCAGTAGAACAATTAATTTGCTGGCAAACGTCACAACATAGGATGTATCGGCAAGTCTGTTGATAAAGACCCCGCCACCATTAACGTTGCTGTAAGAAACAGTGGCCTCAACTCCTGCATGCGCAGAAGCTATACTCTTATGAGCGACCACTATTAAAGAGTGTTTGCGGTCCAAATTGGGTATCAAGCGATCACCAACCCCAGGAATTGTGACAAAGGGAACTTTGTCAGCATTTAACTGATAAGTGTATTTAGAAGGAGATCCTTGCGGAAAAGCATTACCATCCCAAGATGCGGCGATGGCAGTCAGAATGTCATCATCAATTTTAGACATAGAGCGCGTAACAGCAGCTACCTTAGTTGTGGCTACTGCAGATGTGGCTGCTTCATCAGCCATTGAATTTCCAACAGCGTGCGCTCCTGCACGTTAATGGCCCAATGTATGTACAGCATGTGTAAGCGGTAGGCAATCTTTAAGGTTAGCCACCTTGACCCAAAGCATTTTATGCTTTATTGTGCTACCTTTAAAATCCCGAAAATAATTTTGGGAGAGGAGTTGGCCTAACGGGTAGGGCGTCCGACCTCGAACCTGGGGAACTGGGTTCGAGTCTCGGCAATGACGCTGAACATCCTGTGATTCTGGGCAAATCACTTAATCTCCCCGTGCCTAACAAAAATGAATGTGTGTCCTAATGTAACGTAACTGGTGCTATGTAAAGCGCTCTGATACCCGATTCGGGTCAAGTTCGCGCTATATAAAACTCTGCAAAAAAAAAAATGTTGTTTCCAAAAATGCAAATTGTCATCAAAAGATTGTACACAGCCAAATGAATCACACACTACGATTGTGAGTGAGTCAGGATCAGAATGCTCGAGCAGTGCTTTCAGCTCGGCCAATTGTGCCGTACAGTCACCTAGAGACTGAGTATGAATCAAAGTGGAGTTGAAAACTCCATTGATCATAGTGCCTACAACAATAGCGCAAGCTGCAGAATACGTCTGCTTAGAACCAATGGCTGGTTATGCTGAACGATCAGTGTAAGTGATACATTTATACTGATCAAGAGGAAGAAGCGAAGAAGGTAAGGGATGAACATGTTTATACTGAAGAAACTCTTGTGTTTGTAGTGAAGAGTCAAAAACAGAGGAAACATAAGCAGATGTCAAAGAAGTAGCTCATTGAATCCAACGTGGGTGTAGGGCTTTAGAATTAAGAAGGCTAGCTTTTGTGGCCGCCTCTAAGGGAGGCACAGGCAAAACGACAAAGATGTGTTTACCTTGAGCGAAAGGCCATTCTTTAAGGATGGCCATCTGCACCACAGTCAAAAAAAATTCAGTAGATGAAAAACGAATCTCAGTTGGAGTGTATAGTTGCAATTTATAGGCAATGGGAAGAGTGTCACCCTCATTGCAAGTGACATAAGTAAAACCAATGGCAACCGGTACTATCCAGATGACCAAATTCGTGTTGTTAATTCTGGTCTGTAAGAACTGTGTAGCAAGTAGATCAGATTGTAAATCGCGTAAGACATTAGTATAATCCGGAAGCCACGAGAAAGCAGAAAAAGTCAGATGTATTAAAGCATAAAGAGGTTTAATACATTGAGCATAATTAGGAATGTAGGTTCTGCCGAAATTTTGAAAGCCAAGCAGAGATTGCAATTTCTTGAGGGTAGAAGGGGGTTGCAATTGTGCACACTTCTCCAAGAAATGAGGAGCCAAATCTCTACCCTCGTTGGTTAATTCATAACCAAGGTAAAGGACATCAAGAAATGCAATGTGTGACTTTGCAAAATTGATCTTGTAACCAAGTTCAGCGAATTGCGTAATAATGCGATCCACTCCTGCCAAATGAGGATTCCGTTCAACATCGGAAAGGTATATGTTATCGACATAGTACAAAGCCTCAGGATCAATGTCAAGTATACGACACAATACGTGCCGCAAAGACACCGGTTCTGTTCTTATACCCCATAAGTAAACATGTGTAGCGTCTCTGGGAACCGAGGGTGGCAAACGCGGACCAATCATGGCTCTCAGGAGCCAAGTTGAGACTGAAAAACCCTTTAGAAATGTCAAGCGTAGTTTTAAACTTTTTACGGACGATATTATTAATCAAGGCCGTATTGTACGTGTTCTGCACTGCAAAAGTGCTTGTATGTCTATTTAAATGTCTATAATCTAAGACGAAGCGATAAGGGCTGTCAGGTTTCAAAACCGGAAAAAGAGGATTATTCATAAACGAGACACAGGGCTCAGGAACACCCTGATACTCCAGCTGAGTAAGAATGTCTTTAACGGACGCTTTTGCATCAGGTTTAATTGGATATTGAGGCTGTGGTTCAGGGGTGGAATGTATTGGAATAACATGTTGTGGAGAATCCAAATCCCAATTGACTTGATTGCGGTATAGGGCAGGAGCCAAAGCAAGGGCCCACTCAGAAGCATATGCATGCTGCTTCTCCACAGGGACGAGATGTGAAAAAGAAGGGAGGATTATATCCTCCCCCCGAGGACAAGTGAGAACAAAAGAGGGAGGCCAATCAACCTCTGCCAACAAAATGTCATTAGAAGAAGTCAAATGATCCCAAAAAATAGCATTATTTTTTTATTTTATTTTTATTTTACGGAGTTTTATATAGCGCAAACTTGACCCGAAGGTATTGGGTATCAGAGCGCTTTACATAGCACCAGTTGCGTTACATGAGGACACATTCATTTTTGTTAGGCACGGGGAGATTAAGTGATTTGCCCAGAATCACAGGATATTCAGCGTCATTGCCAAGACTCGAACCCAGTTCCCCAGATTCGAGGTCGACCGCCCTAGCCGTTAGGCCAACTCCTCTCCATTAATGGTGCGTTTAATATCACCTTCAATTTGAATGTCCAAATGATATAGTCGATCAGGAGGAGCAATGCGGGTATCTGCAGTCTCAACTGTTACAAAAGTGTCAGTTGCTCTCGCCTCCAGAAACTAGCGGAGTGTCTGGCGCACTTCGGTGACTTCCGCTGCGCTGTCGAGGAGAGTCACTGCCCAATTCCTGTGCAGGAGAAGGGTTCTCACCTTCTGGAGCATATTTCGCTGTTAAAGCATCAACATTCTTCTTTTGGAAGGGGGCTCTACACGGAGGCGATTCCTCTCTCTTGACTTTTGCGTCAGAAGAGCGTTGCGTGTCCCACTTGGGCTGCCGGACTCGCCTTGTCTGCAATCTTGCCGCCCACCTCTGTTGTACTGTTGATCAGACGATTATTGAAAGGAACGAGGAGAATGAAGATCAGGAACCTGAAAACGCTCTTGAGTCTTAATTATAGTGCGATCGTGCAAATCATATCGTCGCTCAGAAGCGTCCGGTGGTGGTGACCCGCCACGAGACCTGAAATTCTGTTGTTGTTGCCTAGATTTATCCCAAGATTTCTTAGGAAAAACCGGACAGCCATCCTTTTAGGGAGGAGGTTTGCCCAGAGACTGCGCAGATGGTCTGGACCCCAAACTATTATGTCCCAAAGATGTATAAACATCTGAAATATTTACTGAGAACTCAGGCGAACGATCAACTGCAGCCACTGCAGAAAGTTGCTGGTGTATAATCAAGGATGCTGCCTCACCTTTAACATTAGAAAGAATCATTTCGGAGACTACGGGAAAATTACCCACTAGCTTTAGCCCCAAATCTAGGGCAGGGCTTACCCCATGTTCATTCTGTACATGTTTGAGAACATTCGGAAGAACGCTTATCGAGGGGGTGCCATAACAAAGTGTATACACTGTAGCAAACACAGTCCCCCAGGTGTTGCAGCCAGCAAAGGTGGGGACCAGACCACCAGGCAAACACATAATAAGGATCCTATGCTTTTCCAAAGGACCCGTAAGGGGAAAAACAGCATCAAGCTGATCAATTCCTTGAGCAATCCAAAACGGAAAGTCTTCACGGTTAACGGGCCATTTGCCCATGACGGAGTTTATGATAACCGGGCTAAAAACAAGCCAGCCACCTTGTGGGGCCTGCCCAGGAGGCACAGACCCAGGTGGAGCTGCTGGAAAGGCACGTGTAACAAACGGAATCAAATGTCTATATAAATGGACCACTTGAGCATACAACAAATGTACATTCGCCACAGTAGTGGTGGCATAATGTAGATAAGGAGTAAAGCCTGCCAAGACATGGCCCCGTCAATACTTAAAGGGCCTACATGAACAGAAGCAGGAGGTTGGGGAAGGGCACCATTAAACCAAATCTGGTGCTTCCAGGCCTTAAGAGGAAGCTCAATGATCGCATAAGGGCGATAAGCCGCTGGAACATTAGTTACAGTATATGAATGAAAAGTATTATTGTTTGCATCAACAGCGGGGAACGTAACCCAGGAGTAAAAAACCTTGAAGCAGTTGCAGGATCCGCTTCGACCACAAAAACAACTGGAGACCCCGCATTGGGGACTCCATGTTGTAACAAATGTTGAGTAACCCCTGCGCATCAATGAGCCTGAATCGCAACCGGTTGAGCCATAAGCAGAGACAAGGGATTTAATAAGCAGCACAAAAGTGGGTCTTAACCTTTTAAAATCCAAGCTTGAAAAACCTACAGCAAGAGGAGGTGCTTTCAAACTGGGGAGGTAAAGCCCCCAAACCACGGACGTCTCTGGTCAAAGGTGCGAGGGTATTGTGGACGAGCACAAGCGCTACTCAGGGGTCCCGCAAATAAGTGCCAGACCAACCGTTGGCAGCACCATGAAATCACAGAACTAAGCTTGGGACCATAGAACCGTAGTAGGCAGGTACTGAGTTATCCTACCACCTTAGTACCCATGAGCCTGGGACCAACTAGCTATAGTGTCTCACTTGCCTTTCTACTCACTCACAGAGGAACAAGTGATTAGATACCCCAGAACACAACACTCCTGACTCTCTCAGGAATCGCAGTGACAGAACACACCCTTTCACTCTCACACTCGCACTTGTCCACAATAAGATCTGACAGAGACACGAGAAAAGTTTAAAATATTTATTTTAACTATTGTGCTCTTGTATGCAGTATACGTGCCACAGCAAGTACGAAGATGCCTAACACAAATACGGTCAGCATAGTAAGCAATCCATAAATCATAAAAGGAGCTGTCATGATATTAGGCATGTTAGACTAACCCCCTCCCCTTCTACAGAAGCAAAGTGATTAAATATCAGAAGATCTCTGGGTGTTTGCAGCGGACCCCTTACCTTAGCATGCAGAGATGAAGGTTCTACATCTCAGGTGCAGTCGCGATCTCATCTGTCTGCTTTCATGTCTGTGCATATCTATATGACAAAGAGTACGCGTTTCCAAACAACAGCTGCATTTGTGAGTTTTGTCTAGGTGCTAGAGCCTGACCAAAACAGAATTACAAGGGGCATTGTATTTTGACCTTGTCTACAGCGTTCAGACTAAATCCCAGGAAAGAACAGAACACAAAAACAACAGTAGGTTCTGTGTGAAAGTACAGTGTGGCACAAAGCAACATATGGAAAATGACAACATATTACATCACTCATGACACGTTCAGTGACATCACTCATGATATCTCAAATGACATCATCCAGTGATCCACACAGCCCGAAACAACCAACACGAATGTTTACACAGGTGTCATGGAAATCAACAAAGGGCTGAATTTAAAACGGCAGCATGAGGACAAATCTTAATACAGCACCCACCTTGTGATGTGTTTGTAACAAAACCACATACATTGAAAAATAATCCATAAAAACAACATATATGTGTGTCATACATAACAGGACATAAAAAAACAATAATCATTGCAGTAAACAGTTCAATTAATCCATCACTTGTCATGCCCGAATGGTCATAATACCATCATTGTTAGACAATAAATCAGTGAAAATTATTAATTAAGAGACAATTGTATCATCATTATCAACAATCATGCCCAAGTGGGCTACTTCACATCACACAGCGCCCAAGTCACCATCACAAACGATTATTACGTCCATAAATTGTGGGCACTGGATAAAAGGTGATATCATTAATGACACTTATAAAATGATGCCCAAGAGGGCAAATAGCATGCCAATGGGCCAGTATCCAGGTCTAAGTACTCAATATCCATAAGTGCTGAAACATAACCAGATCTCATAGTCACACTAAAAAAATATATACATACTATAGTTACAATCCAGAACCCAAACACAGGACTCAAAAACAGAAAATGTATATTAAATATCTATGTTAATACATGTTCTTAGCTCAAGAAGTGGCTCAGCATTTATATTCACAGATTCCATAAGCCCTGTGTAAAGGAAGGGAAAAAACAAACATACAATAAAAACATTTTAAAAACAATCAAAATCTATGGAGATGATGGAGAAGAGATAGCTGAGCAAAGCAACAATATAATACATGTTGAAAGGCTAATGAGAGCACAACCAGAACAATGTTTCCATTCAGCCAAATGAACATTCAATTCTTCATCAATGTTCAATCCCTCGGGCCATGGTATCCGATTTCAAAATATATCTGCCCTCTAACCATCTCAGATATCGTGTTCTGTCACCCCCTTTTTTAGTGTGTGGTATTCTTTCTTTGGCAAAATAAAAATAAAAAAATGATATTCCCTTCTTGAAATTGTGAGAAAACTCTTGTCACAGGGTAATGTTTGTCATCATTATTTATCGCTCTCAGATGTTCTAGGTCCCTTTTGGTTTTTTAACCGGGTGGAAGGTATTGCCCACATATAATTTGAGACAGTGCAGACCAATACCTAAATTACAAAATCAGCAGTGCATGTGAGACATTTGGTAATGGTTCTATCTGCGCACTATAGGGGAGAATAGAATTTCATCACATTCGAACTGTTTTTGCAAGCTTTGCATCGCCTGCAAACATAGAAACCCCCTCTGATGTTTCACATGAGGATGAAGTGTAGCTAATGGCATTTTTACTGAGTCTATCCTTCACGGTCTCCCCTCTTCTGTATGTTATTTTAGGATAGTCCACAATTGCATCCTTGAGGCTGTTGTCACTCAACAGCATCTGCCAATGTTTTCTTAAAATGGGTATGATATATCTAGCCTTATGATTATAGGTGGTGATGAACCTAAAATTGCTAGTTGCTGTCACTGCAGTACTTTGTCTGGAAATAAGAAGTTCTTCCAACGAGCATTCTGAACTCGTTGGAGAGCAGTGCCTAATGTAGATTGGAAATAACTTCTTTCCTTGGATCTTCCAACGATGTAATAATTCACCATATGGAATGCTGTGCATCAGTGACTTGGGGTGACTACTCTGGGAGGGAAGGAGTGTATTCCCTGCAGTAACCTTTCTGTATAGTCTAGAAGTCAGTTTGTTGTTAATAACTTCTACTTTGATGCTTAAGAATTCAACTTCAGTTCTACTCATGTGGCTGGTGAATTTAATATTCAGGTTGTTGTCTTTAAGGATGGTAATGAATCTAATGGCTTCCCTGGTGTTTCCCTTTGATACCACAAATAAGTCATCAATGTAATGAATCCATGTAACCACATGAGTGTTGAATTCATCCAGGGTACTAGCCACCTGTTCTTCCCACTACCCCATAAAAAGGTTGGCGAAACCTGGGGCGAAACAAGTGTCTATTGCCCTGCCCTGGACCTGTCTGAAGTACCTATCATCAAATACAAAAAAGTTGTTGAGGCACAACCAAATCATTTCAACAATCATTTCATTGTGGAGTTACTATGATAAAGATCTTGCTTACAAGAAATGTCTGCATGTGTGAATACCATCCTAATGTCTAATACTCGTATAAAGACTGCCCACATCTAGGTACTGTTGGATAATGTTCGTGCTCTCACACCCATACATGCACCACTGCCGGAGGACCAGGGAGGTGTGAGAACTTTGCGCTGTTGAACACACATTATATATATATACACATATATATATATATATATATATATATATAAAATATATATTTACGGCCAAACCGGCCGGGGGGCGCACTGCCGCGTAATTGAGCGGCTCCGCTGCTGGTGTGAGTATCAGCGTGGCGGGACAGTTTGGCACAAAATCTGAACGGGGATGAACTTTGCCTGTACACCTGTGATTATGAAATTGAATTTTATTGAATGAACTGCCTGCAGCCCACTTGGGATGTATTTAATGGACTACCTGCCCCAGAATGCATTTTTATTACATTACTCACCTGAGTGTGATTGTGGATTTGAAATAAATGAGGGATAAATGCTGGTGTTCGTACTGCTGGCAGTCATTCAATTTGCAGAAAGCCTTTGAGCAAGGGCGTTAGCCCCAAACGCGTCAGGCTCTGCTGGCGCTGGGTGCACTGTTATCTTCCCCTACCTGGAGCGAGCCAACAGGGAGTGTGCCCCGCCCTTGGGTACCTGTGGAACTTTATATTTACGGCCGACCCGGCCGGGGGGCGCACCGCCGTGTAATTGAGCGGCTCCGCTGCTGGTGTATCAGCGTGGCGGGACAGTTTGGCACAAAATCTGAACGGGGATGAACTTTGCCTGTACACCTGTGATTATGAAATTTAATTTTATGAATGGACTGCCTGCAGCCCACTTGGGATGTATTTAATGGACTACTTGCCCCAGAATGCATTTTTATTACATTACTCACGTGAGTGTGATTGTGGATTTGAAATAAATAAGGTACAAACGCTGGTGTTCGTACTGCTGGCAGTCATTCAATTTGCAGAAAGCCTTTGAGGAAGGACGTTAGCCCGAAACGCGTCAGGCTCTGCTGGCGCTGGGTGCACTGTTATCTTCCCCTACCTGGAGCGAGCCAACAGGGAGTGTACCCCGCCCTTGGGTACCTGTGGAACTTTATATTTACGGCCGACCCGGCCGGGGGCGCACCGCCGCGTAATTGAGCGGCTCCGCTGCTGGTGTGAGTATCAGCGTGGCGGGACAGTTTGGCACAAAATCTGAACGGGGATGAACTTTGCTTGTACACCTGTGATTATGAAATTGAATTTTATTGAATGAACTGCCTGCAGCCCACTTGGGATGTATTTAATGGACTACCGGCCCCAGAATGCATTTTTATTACATTACTCACCTGAGTGTGATTGTGGATTTGAAATAAATGAGGGACAAATGCTGGTGTTCGTACTGCTGGCAGTCATTCAATTTGCAGAAAGCCTTTGAGCAAGGGCATTAGCCCCAAACGCGTCAGGCTCTGCTGGCGCTGGGTGCACTGTTATCTTCCCCTACCTGGAGCGAGCCAACAGGGAGTGTGCCCCGCCCTTGGGTACCTGTGGAACTTTATATTTACGGCCGACCCGGCCGGGGGGTGCACCGCCGCGTAATTGAGTGGCTCCGCTGCTGGTGTATCAGCGTGGCGGGACAGTTTGGCACAAAATCTGAACGGGGATGAACTTTGCCTGTACACCTGTGATTATGAAATTTAATTTTATGAATGGACTGCCTGCAGCCCACTTGGGATGTATTTAATGGACTACTGGCCCCAGAATGCATTTTTATTACATTACTCACCTGAGTGTGATTGTGGATTTGAAATAAATGAGGGAAAAACGCTGGTGTTCGTACTGCTGGCAGTCATTCAATTTGCAGAAAGCCTTTGAGGAAGGACGTTAGCCCGAAACGCGTCAGGCTCTGCTGGCGCTGGGTGCACTGTTATCTTCCCCTACCTGGAGCGAGCCAACAGGGAGTGTGCCCCGCCCTTGGGTACCTGTGGAACTTTATATTTACGGCCGACCCGGCCGGGGGCGCACCGCCGCGTAATTGAGCGGCTCCGCTGCTGGTGTGAGTATCAGCGTGGCGGGACAGTTTGGCACAAAATCTGAACGGGGATGAACTTTGCCTGTACACCTGTGATTATGAAATTGAATTTTATTGAATGGACTGCCTGCAGCCCACTTGGGATGTATTTAATGGACTACCGGCCCCAGAATGCATTTTTATTACATTACTCACCTGAGTGTGATTGTGGATTTGAAATAAATGAGGGACAAACGCTGGTGTTCGTACTGCTGGCAGTCATTCAATTTGCAGAAAGCCTTAGAGGAACGAAACGCATCAGGCTCTGCTGGCGCTGGGTGCACTGTTATCTTCCCCTACTTCCCCTACCTGGAGCGAGCCAACAGGGAGTGTGCCCCGCCCTTGGGTACCTGTGGGACTTTATATATATATATATATATATATATATATATATATATATATATATATCTACTGGCGGTCGCCAGTAGATAGTTATAGTTAGGACCTATTATCCATAGGAAATCCGCGACATTCTATTTGCAATAACGTTGGCGCCGGTTGACGAATCTTCGCGAAAGCTTCCAACTTGTTGGGGCGCTCCTGTCCGCTCCTACCCTGAAAGTCTCGGGGTGATACGTCAAGCGGGGGCCGAGAAAAAGGGGGTCCCAAAACGCGTTTTCCCCATTCATTTTTCCATAGGAACCTTTAGTCGCAGCTACAGCCCGAACTGCTGAACGGAATTACCCCAAATTTGGCAAAGAGGTAGCCCTTGGTTCAGACTGGTGCCTTTTGCTAAAATGGTGTAAATCCGTTCAGTAGTTCCTGAGAAATTCACAATTAAAATCACATATATATCTATGGGCGCGTCGGATCCGCGTACCCTCCCGATCACGAGCTGCATGCTAATTGGCTGTCAACACTCCAAATCAAGAAGTGTTGGCAGCCATTTTGGGACAGAAACAAGTGCGCAAAGCGCAAAAGGGGGCAGGGTAGAAACACCCTGACCCCTAGGTCTGCTCAGGGGTCCCACAAGGACCCCCTGGGCAGAAAAAGATTTTTTTTTTTTAAATCGGCGGGATGCGCTTAGGGTGCGCGGATCCCGCCGAGAAAAAAAAGAAACAAGTGCGCAAAACGCACAAAGGGGGCAGGGTAGAAACACCCTAACCCCTAGGCCTGCTCAGGGGTCCCACAAGGACCCCCTGGGCAAAAAGCATTTTTTTTTTTAAATCGGCAGGATGCGCTCAGGGTGCGCAAATCCTGCCGAGAAATCGAAGCGCGGTCTCCCGCGCTTCGATGTTAATTGGCCCTCAGGTGGCCCAAGTCCCGGGGGCATGGTGGGGGGATAATTTAATGTGTGGGGGCCTCAAAGGGCCCCCAAGCCCCGGGGACCGCCACCCCCGGGGCTTTTAAAAAATGGTGCGGGAGGGCTCTGAGCCCTCTCGCAGCCCCGAGGACCACCACCTCCCGGGGCTTTTTTAAATTAATTTAACAACCTGTGTGGGGGGCTCCAGCCCCCACACGCCCGGGACCGCCACCTCCCCGGGGCACTAACAAATTAAAATGGGGGTCCGTTTTGGACCCCCGAAGCCCGGGGACCACCACCTCCCCGGGGCTGTGCTGATGTAGGGAGGGGGCCGCGCGGCCCCTCCTGGAGCCCTTGATGGCCCTGGGGACCGCCACCCCCAGGGCCGGCTCCTGCAGTGTCCCGGGGTGCCTACCCCTGGGACACTGTAGTTTGCTATGGCAGGACGGGAGCCTCGCGGCTCCCGTCCTGCCATAGCAAACTGCTTTGGATATTGGAAGAGAGAGCAGGGAAACCTGCTCTCTTCCAATATCCAAAGCACATTGCTTTCCACATGGGGAGCAGCATGTCAGCTGCTCCCCATGTGGAAAGCAATGCCGGCTCCCAAGGGACGTGGGGAGCCGGCGGGACTGTGGGGGATTGGGGACCCCCACAGTCCCCAACGGAGAGAGCCAGCCCCGGGGATGGGGTCCCGGGGCAAGTAGTGGCCCAGGAGGGGGCCACGCGGCCCCCTCCCCAAAAAATAAAAATAAAAAAATTTTAAAAAATGGAAAGGCCGGCCCTGGGGGATGGGGTCCCCGGGGCCTTAAATGGCCAGAGGAGGGGGGCCACGCAGCCCCCCTCCAAAGAATAAAAATAAAAGGCCATGCCCCGGGGATGGGGTCCCCGGGGCCAATACAGGCCCAGGGAAGGGGGCCACGCGGCCCCCTTCCCGTTTTTTTTTTAATTAAAAATTAAAAAAAGGGGTAAGGCCCTGGGGGATGGGGTCCCCAGGGCATAAAAACAGGAAAAAGGAAGGGGGCCACACAGCCCCCTTCAGGGGACAATTTTTTTTTTTTTTTAAACGATCGGGCCCGCAGGCCCCGCCCCCTTCCTTCACCACTCTGCAAACGCGCCCCTGGCGCGTTTGCAGAGAGGGAACAATTCCCCTTGAATACTGGGGGTCCCTGGGGGCCAACTAGCCCACCAGGAACCTCCAATATGCGCCAGGGGCTGCGTTGCAGAGACGTGTAGAGAGGCCACACCCCTTTTACACCTCTCTGCAACGCAGCTCTGTGGCGCTTTTGGAGGTATATGGTGGGCTAGTTGGACTCCGGGACCCTCAGGATTCAAGGGACTTAATCCCCAACCTAAAACGCGCCACGGGCGCGTTTGCACAGTGGTGAAGGGAGGGGCGGGGCTTCAGGTGACATGTGTGCAAACAGGCCCCGTGGCGCGTTTTAAGATGGGGAATTAAATCCCCTTCAATCCTGAGGGTCCCTGGGGGCCAACTAGCCCAACAGGTACATCCAGAAAGCGCCACAGAGCTGCGTTGCAGAGAGGTGTAAAGGGGTGTGGCCTCTCTACACGTCTCTGCAACGCAGCCCCTGGCGCATATTGGAGGTTCCTGGTGGGCTAGTTGGCCCCTAGGGACCCTCAGGATTCAAGGGGACTTAATCCCCCAACTTAAAACGCGCCACGGGGCGCGTTTGCACAGATGTCACCTCAGGCCCCGCCCCTCCCTTCACCATTGTGCAAATATTCCTCTAAAATCAGCCGAAATACGAATTCCGATTTACTCACCTGTTATCAGGAGAGACCTCAGTGCTGTATCTTTCAGCCCAGTACTGGTCCTGAAAAGTAATTCTAACCATACTTACCAGTAACTTGAATTTCCTTCCATAGGCTAACATTGACTGGTTTCACTTGGAAATTCTTCTAAGTGTGGAGTTTTGGAACTTTAAAATATTCCTCTAAAATCAGCCGAAATACGAATTCCGATTTACTCACCTGTTATCAGGAGAGACCTCAGTGCTGCATCTTTCAGCCCAGTACTGGTCCTGAAAAGTAATTTTAACCGTACTTACCGGTAACTTGAATTTCCTTCATAGGCTAACATTGACTGGTTTCACTTGGAAATTCTTCTAAGTGTGGAGTTTTGGAACTTTAAAATATTCCTCTAAAATCAGCCGAAATACGAATTCCGATTTACTCACCTGTTATCAGGAGAGACCTCAGTGCTGCATCTTTCAGCCCAGTACTGATCCTCAAAAGTAATTTTAACCGTACTTACCAGTAACTTGAATTTCCTTCCATAGGATATCATTGCCTGCTTTTTGCTGAAAAAGTTTCTAAGTGTTGATTTTTGAAACATACAAATATTCCTGTAAAATCAGCCGAAATACGAATTCCGATTTACTCACCTGTTATAAGGAGAGACCTCAGTGCTGTATCTTTCAGCCCAGTACTGGTCCTGAAAAGTAATTTTATCCGTACTTACCGGTAACTTGAATTTCCTTCATAGGCTAAGATGACTGGTTTTCAGCAAAAAAGTTTCAAAGTGTTGATTTTCACAAACTATAAATATTCCTTAAAAATCGCCTGTATGACTTAAACGCATTCTTTCAACTGTTTACAGGAGATGCACCAGTGCTGGATCCAGGATCCAACACTGAGTAAGAAAAAGTAACGATAACAGTTTTTACCTGCTAAGTGAATTTCCTTCCATAGGATAACATTGGTGATTCTATGAGAAAAAGTTTCTAAGTGTCAACTTTTAAAATACAATATTATTCCTTAAAAATCACGACTGTAACCAAAACGCTTTTACTCAACTGTTTACAGGAGATGTACCAGGACTGAATCTAGGATCCAGTCCTGTGGTTACAAAAGTAATCCATAAAGTAACTAATTGCATTTAACTAGAAATTCACATTGAGCTGAATGTTGCATTGTGTTTGAAAATGTGTTGCCCATTGCAACAACTGTAACTACTGTACTTAAAAGTCTATTGCCTATCTGCAAAGTATTTAAACTAAAGTAATTCATTCTGAGAAAGTATTTTTTGTAATGTAATGTATAATGTAATTACAATGTAATTTAAAAAATAAAATATGTAAAAAAAATTGTTTCTAAAAATGTAGTAAATCAGTATGAAAAAAATTAATATAACAATTAATACATTTAAAAATTGTCATTTACAAAACCTTTGAAATTCACTGAAAAAACCGTAGGTTTCAGGCACGTTATAGTTAGAAATTAGCATTTAAAAACCTTTGAAATTCACTGAAAAAACCATAGGTTTCAGACACGTTATAGTTACAAATTAGCATTTAAAAAACCTTTGAAATTCACTGAAAAAACCATAGGTTTCAGACACGTTATAGTTACAAATTAGCATTTAAAAAACCTTTGAAATTCACTGAAAAAACCATAGGTTTTAGGGACAGTTATAGTTACTTGGACATTGCACTCGTACAAAACCCGTGAAATTCCCCGTTATAGTTAGTTCAGCTAACTATAACTCGCGCCCCGCAATGCACTGCTGATGACGTCACATATTACATCACTCATGACATGGTCTGTGACATCACTGATGACATCACTGATGACATCTCAAATGACATCACTGATGACATCATCCACGTGATAATCTGATGCACCTCCTCACACCCTAATATAACCTTTGATACACCCACTCTAAATTACAGACTGCCATTCGCAAAACCATAGACACTCCAACACCAATAACTACATACCCACTCACTGATTCTTAGGTCTACACACACACATCCACTCACTCACCCGTACAGTCACTCATACTTACGGTCACTCAGTACAGGACTATCATATGCACTCTTACTCCTATATAGACACTCAAACAACGCCACTCATCCATAGAGATACTCACACACCTAGTCAGTCATGCAAATAATTAAACACACTGCCATTTACTCACCTATACAGTTATACACACACCAGCTCACTTACTCATACAAATAGTAGCACATTGTTACGCTCTTATACAATCACTGATACAAGCACACACTCATCCATACAGCCACTATCACAATCACTCACTCTTGCTTATAGCTATTTATATACTCCAACACACATATATACTGCCTTTCACATATGTAGTTACTCACACATGTACCACTGGGACATACATTCACTCACTAACACACTCTTACACACACTTACCCACCCATACAGTCTATCACAGATGCACTCTTGAAACCATCCACCCAGTGAATCACCCACTCACACATCTATGCACAGAGTTGCACACACCCCTCCCACACAAACACTCAGGCACCCATACAGATACTCAGACAAGCATTCAATAACTCATATAGACACTCATGTAGCTATTCACAAACACATGCAGCCACTTACACAGCAACAGACAGACGGATACAGACATTCATCCAGTTTAGTCACTAACCCATGCATTCAGTAAGGTACGTTAAATCACTCACTTATAGAGTCAGTCACGCACCTACTAAATCATCCATACAGACACTTACACACCCACTCATTCTTCAATACGTCTTTTCCTATATATATTAAAAATATTTAAACTTTACAGAAACACACAGTCACTGGATGATGTCATCAGTGATGTCATCAGTGATGTCATTTGAGATGTCATCAGTGATGTCATCAGTGATGTCACTGACCATGTCATGAGTGATGTAATATGTGACGTCATCAGCAGTGCATTGCGGGGCGCGAGTTATAGTTAGCTGAACTAACTATAACGGGGGAATTTCACGGGTTTTGTACGAGTGCAATGTCCAAGTAACTATAACTGTCCCTAAAACCTATGGTTTTTTCAGTGAATATATATATATATATATATATATATATATATATATAAATATATATATATATATATATATATATATTTATTTATATATATATCCAACACAATTTCGCACCATTTGGAAAAGGCCCTCAAGTTGGTGAATTATCCTGGGTTGAAGGTGCAGTAGGTACGGCTGCGACAGGATGCCAACATTCACTAAATGCCGTACGCGTTTCGGGCTCCATGCCCTTGTTCACCGGCAGAAAAAACACAGAAGCAAACGTGACGCGTTTCGGCCTTTGCAGGCCTTGACCACATGACGCGCCTCCGAGCCCTCCCCAAATTTAAAGTGCTAAGTGCATAACTGATATGGAAAACAGACTATCGTTCTGAGTCCCGTTGCCACAGTACAGCATAGCAGCCCAATTACACATTTTTAAATCTGGACAGAAAATTGTTAACCATGTGCTTAATAAATATGCTGATTGTCTGTATAAATACAATAAATATACCACACATTGTTAAGAACATTTTTTTTTAAAAACACTTAAAATAGCTCAATGCTACACACTTGCAGTATAATACATGCATGATATTTGTCCCCTTGGATTCTAATTTGTGTGCTCTGTTGCTGTCATAAAAATGTTCAATTAAAAATCCAGACTCAAAACAATGTGCAAAACCAATGTTGCCCAAGTGGGCTTTTGTTCCGCTGCCATGACTGTAAAGTGCATACTTTTGTAAAACGTGCAAAGGTGATAAAGTGCTAATTTGCGTATAGCAATGCTCATAAGAGCATACCGTCGCAAATAAAATGTCTAAGTGCCAAAAAGTGCCGCTTGCTTAAATACTATTTTTCTAGAAAATTGAAAAAGGAAGGTTGTGTACAGGGATTAAGGAGTGCAGTATTGTTAACAGTGTGTGCATGAATGCATAAATGTCGTTTTGAGTTTGTTACTGACAATGCGGATCTAACCTCATGGCTAGGCACTGTTACAGCCAAGTATACAGGTCCTCTGTTGTATTGAGTCCTTGTGGGCTTTTGCTGTCTAGCTCCAAAATATACCTAGTTTCCAGCTTCCTAAGGATTGCCTCCCTATTGCCACCTCGTCTTAGTTGTGGGAATTTTAATTGCTTCAATTCATTGCCGTGGACTTCTCTGAAGTGGCGGGCCACCGGATATGTTACATCCGAATTTATTATGGCCCTTAAGTGCTGGAGAATCCTCTTGTGGACCTGCAGTTTCGTGCTGCCCACGTACCGCAGTCCACAAGAGCACGCTGCAGGCTTCTTGTTTCAGCTGCCACAGCTTCAACCACAAAAAAGGAGGAATCAGGAGCCAATTAAACATGCAAAAAAGGGTTCCAGATGTATTATAGAGTCATCTGCAAATACATGAAAGCACACATGGGTGCAGGGAAAAGTACACTGGTAACGGCCGACGCGTTTTAGCTACACACATTCTACTGGGCATCGATAACAATCATAGTGGCCATGTTTTATTCATACATTACAGCATTGGCCATCGTCGCTCTTCACAGCCCTGCTCCCAACTAGAGCACTAACTTAACCATTAGGCTGGATTTTCACAGCCTCCATTTTCCAATCTCCTATAATCCGATTTCGATTATTGCATCCCCCTCATAATACATTCTGTTACTTGATATGTACATTCCTGAGGATAATGCAATTTCTTCTATTATTATGCTGTATTACATTCACGTTCATTGAAACAAAAGTGAAAAATAAATACATAAAGTGCACTGTGCTTATTTCAATCCCACATTCTCTTTTTAGCCTCATCCATTGCATCTGACCCCCATGTAACATATAACGGCACTACCAACCGCACGCTAATTTGGTCATTTTGCTCGAATTTTACAATCTTCATTTTTCAATACATTCGATTTGTGATTACATCAGATTAGATCTTTAGCTCGTTTTATGTCACACAATGACTGCCTCCATTCGAAGGGGAGAGGTTGATAGTAGTAAAGTGCATCATGCTAATTTCAGTTGGTTTCCTTCCGTTGTATCTGACCCTCATTGGTATATAAAGATTTTCATATCATCTTCCAATTTTAATTATGATTCCCTAATAATACAATGTTTCCCAATTATAAGGGTGGGCATCCACAGAGCCCCATGGCGCCATGACAAATTGCCCTCTATATTAACTCACAGTACTGTCAGTGGTCACAACTGCATCTCAAGTTAAAATGTACATGTGCCACTAAAGTAGTATGTATAAAAGCTACCATCCTTGTTCCTTTCACAGTTTTAATTTAAAGTGCTCATGTGCAATGTAAAGTACAAATATTCTATGTGTTCCCAGGTATAATTATGGGGCTTAAAATCTCATTATCACATTATTCGCTCACACCTTGCAAAGTAGTATACTCAAAATCATAGTAAAATAACAGATCCAACCTAATGAGGACATAAAGTAAATGGTGGAGGAATCTCCAGTCACTCATAAGTGGACATCCCAACATGGAATCTCAATTATATGTGCCTATCCTCAGTAATTCCATCATAATAATTTAATTATGCAATTAAAGTGCCATTATCAAAGGTAAGGGGTTCCAAATGGTAATAAAGTGCTAGATGTTCAAATCAGATGCATAGTAGGGAGATGTATCTACATAATGGAGAAATCAAGTCCACAAGACAATTAGCGACACATATTGGCATATAGGTGTTCGCATATTCCATCGTGCTCCATGAGTTTATAAATGCACATGAAGCTGCGCATCCGTGTAATGTCCCCACAGTGTTTTCCTTCACAATGGGATTATGATTAAAGCGCTCCTCTTGAGAGATTCTTTTTAAAAAAAAATATATTTTTATTGTTTAATTTATTTAAGATAACTATATTATCACATAACAGTAACAACAGATTGCATCTTAATCAGGCAAGTTCATACTGTTTTCTTCTCACTAGTGACCACCCTTGTTCCAGCTCTTGAGAGAATCTTAGTATCTTATTGTTTCTCACACGGATTCACTTGTGCCACTCATGATTAATTATATCATCACTTCTTGTATCTCCCGCCCACCCTTGATGGTCCATAATTCATAGTCTTTTCCTTTTGATTATTGACACACACATATACATACATATATATATATTCGCCGAAAAAAACAAAGGTTACAGGGACGTTATAGTGAGGTTCAGATTTTACAAGCACAAAACCATCGAAATTCAAATGGTATAGTTAAAGTTATTTCAAGTAACTATAGCTCGTGTCCTAAGGTAACTATAACTCGCGCCCTCACCATGCACAGTTTTCTCATCAATAATTTTGCTGCAAATGTTACAGTGATAGTATCAATGATGTCATAGAAGATGTCATGAGTGATGTAATACCTGGGGTAATTAGCAGTGCATGGTGAGGGCGCAAGTTATAGTTACCTTAGGGCATGAGTTAAAGTTATTTAAAATAACTGTAGCTACCACATCTGAATTTCGATGGTTTTGTGCATGTAAAATCTGAACCTAACTACAACATCCCTGTAACCTTTGGTTTTTTTCAGTGGATTTCAAGGGTTTTTTAAGTAAAATGCCCATCACAATGCACGGAGGGGGGGGCAGTTGGATGCAGGGCTGGGCCTGGCATTGTGCTGCCCCCACCCAAGCATGCTGGAACTGCTCACCCTCCTCCTTGCCATTCATTGTCCAAGTCCATGCCCCTGCTCCCTCATTACAGCCCTGTGTGGCCGTTGGTCTGCCTCAGCCCTTCCTGCCTGCCATGAACAGTTAGCTTGCTGCCCCATCCACTTCCTCACTACCATCTGTTGTCTGAATCCATGCACCATCCTCTCCCTCTTTCCCTGCATGGTCTGATAGGCTGCTACTGCACCTCCATTTAGCTTCATGTTCCTGCCCACTCCTCTGGCCCTCCGCTGCCCAATTCTATGCCCCATCATTGCCCTCCTGCTTAGCCTCTGTGCTTAGCTTGCTGCCCCTACCCTCATTTCCCCTCCCTTCGGTGTCTGTGTGCTTGCCCCTGCTCCCTTCATTTTCTCACCATGTTCCATGGACCTACCACTGCCCCTCCTTTTTACTCTGATTGTTCTTTTGAGCTGCCACTGACCCTCCCACCTGTTTAGCATGGTCAGATGACTGCCGCCTGTCCCTGCCACCTCCACCCTGCCTGTCCAAGTTCCATGACCCTATCCCCTCTCCTGTCCTCCATGGTTTATTTTGCTGCAACTCCCTTCTGCCCTTCATGCTTTGTTCTACTGCAACTGCTCCTCGTTCCTAACCCGTGGTCTGTTGTGAAGCCCCTTCCCCTGCCTTCTCTTGCCTGTGTCCAGCCCCTACCCATCTCTTCTGTCCTCCATGGTCCTTTGCTCATGCACCTGCACTCTCCCTCTTGCCCACCATGGCCGTTGTGCTGCCACTAACCCTCCTGCTTGCCTTGCATGGCCTGCTGTGCTGCCACAGCCCCTCCTACTTGCCCTGTTTGGCTGCTTGCTCCCTCTTATCATCTCCCTCCCTCCCACCTTCCATCTGTTGTCTGTGTGTATGCCATTATAGTCTCACTGTTGCCCTCCATGGTGTGTTGTGCTTCCAGTGCCCATCCTGCCTGCCCTCCATGGTCAGCTTGCTGCTCCAGCCCTGCCCCCTTGACACCTGCCCTCCATTTTGCATATGCAGGTCCCTACCCCCTCCCTCCTACCTTGTCTGGTCCGCTGTTGTGCCCCTCCCTCCTGCCCTTCATGGTCCGTTATGCTGCAACTGTCCCTCCTGTCTGTCTGTTATGGGCAGCTTGCTGCCCTTGACTTTTTCCCCTCTGCTCTCCATGTGCATGGCCTTGTCCCCTCTCTATTGCTTTCCATGGTACGTTGCCCTGCACTGTCGTCCCACTAGCCCTGTGTGGAGTTTTGTGCTGCTGTAACCCCTGGCGCCTGCCCTGTAAGGTTACTTTGGTGCCCTTGTCCATCTCCCTCCTGCCCTCTGTTATCCAAGTCCATGTCCATGTCCTTAAATATATATAAAAAAGGCATTGTGTACTTTGGTAAATGTGAAACAGAATTCATAAGCAAAATCTGGATTGGAATTTTACATCTTCCGTCACAAGATCTGAAAAGGTTATTTAGGTCTAGCACAGACATATATTTATTCAGGGAGAGACATAGAGACATCTTCAGCTTTCTTTTGGCTATTCGAGTGAGCTGTGTATTGCAAACATCTTCAGTGAAGGCCACTGGTTCCCCTGAGTGAGGCCCTTAACTGCATATTTCTCAGCTCGAGAAATACCACAACAGAAACAGAGAGCAACCTTCTCAAAGCACAGAGGGGAATTGAAAACATTTCTGTTATTCTGCTAAAGATATGCAGGATAGATGTCACCTAAGAATCTCAGATGGGTACTTTGGTGCTTTGAAAGTTTAGCGAGGGGCTAGACGGGAGGCTTTAGTTATCAACAATTGATTTAGTCATTTAATGTTTGAATTCAATGAATGCCATCAACAATTTTGCAATTTTTAAATAAATTGTTTATTAATTGCTTTAATTAACACTGTTTTGCTTGCTTTTATAGTTGCATCTATTCGTGGAGATATAATCTCCCTTAAATTAGATTAATTAATTTATAATAAAGCATTTTAAATATATACATATATATCTTATGGTTTTCTTGTGTGAGCCCATCCATGGTGAAAAGAGTTTAGGAACTATTAGTGCAACAAATAATCATGCATTCTCACACTACTAATTGTTGCCCTGTACATAACATCAAATAATGTGGTACATGAGTTATAGTCTGTGAATTTCCCTGACTCAGGTTGGTAGATTGACTAAGTGTGCACTTAGCTAGAGGGTTTAGGGATTCTAGAACCTCTGCCATATTTGTTTCTAAAGTTGCAAAAATTTATCATAGTATCACTCACGCCTGCAACACTATCTGGGTACCAACTCAGTCCTCAAAGTAATTTCATAAATCTTCAGATAGTTTCTTCTTGACATCATGATACAAAGTTTGTGTTTATGTCCTGTCTTATACACCAGTCCTCTCTCCTGCTTCCTTCTTACCCACAGTGGTACTGGCAATGCTGTGATTATCGGTGGGTTGATGTTCTTCTGATCGAGTTTCAAGAAAAAAAACGTTTTGCTTACGTCATTAAGTGAGATATCTAAGGCAGTATGATTTGCATTTTACCAATCAAGTTATTGTAAGGCAAATTTCAACAGGTTATACAGTTGTGTAAAGACTGGTAGTGTTTCACATGTCACTCCATCTGACCAAAGTGCATCTGTTTTTTTCTACTTTTATTGTGTGAGACCCCTCCATTTCATCAGTGCTATGTTTTAATTTCCTCTGACAAAGCTCTGACAAATGCATTATTAAAAAATCAACAAACTAATGTCTTTGGCCAACGGCTACCTGTGTGGAATACATACATAAACAAACACTGGGAAATCCAGTAGGTCTGGCCTTGGTATGCTGACGACATTTTTTTCCCTATTGTAAGGATATGCCACAAAAAGAAAAAAGACTACCCCCTAAACATGGCACCATAGATTTGCAATAAAAATGTTAGATAAAAAAAAATAACGGTTGCATACAAATTTAATAACACAGTTTAGCTCCTTCCTAATAGGCAAGTGTACTTAGAACAGGTATAGAAACCCTTTTTTATGGAATGGCTTGACAGCGCAGTTGTCGCCAGACTATTATGTGAGAATCACTAGAAGAGGGGCTTTGGCTCTTACATGTTGGGAGCTAGGAGTACATGTATTGCTTGGACAGAAGCTGTGTACTTCCACAAAAAGTGCCTACTCTCTACTCAGCTATGATCATTTTGGTTATCCAGTGGAAGAGGCCAGCCACGAGGAATGTATTGAAGCCCTACCACCCTCCCCTTCCATCATTAACTGTAGATATCAAAGTGCAGGTTTGCGGTTGAGAGCCAGTATGGGATACCCAGAGCTACACTAATCTACATGGATTTTTAGGTCTGGCTTACAGTGCAACTGTTGCCTAAACTTATATAATCAACAAAATGAACTTTCAGAGTAGCACTGAGAGAGGGGCTTAGGCTCCATCCACATGTGGGTTTCTCTGAGCACGGCATTCAATTGGGCCACATTTGTATGCTTTCTCTAAAAGAACTGCTTCTATGACACTTTTTGGCTTGTAGTAAAGCTTATACTTGATACAGCACAACTGAGTTGATTATGGTTGCAAGCCAAAGATCATAGCTCTATAGCCTGATCCATTTATTATGACATTTTGTGGTAAAGGCACTAGGCCTGACATATTTATTGTAAAAAGATTATGTTAAAGGCAATAAGGATTTAAGAAAGAATTTTTATGACTATATATTAAAGTCTACCTAGAAGGATTTTATTGCTCGTAATCTCACAGATTACCATAGTAGGCAAAGGTTTTGGCATTGGCGTACCACTTACACAAACCCTGGGGGTTTTCACTGTGATGATTCTTGTTAGGCCCTGTTGAGTGGGGTTGTATACTGGTTTACAAGCTATATTGTTCTACATATTTGTAAATTTATATCTGTATGCATGATGGTTGTCAGTTTATGTGCATTTGAACAGCTCAGTGTTGGGTAAGGTGCAAAGCAAATGGTAAAGGCTTCATTGGTCCATTGGGGAAAGTCATAATTTCCTTGGTTAGTCCAAACTACTGGGTATATCATGACTTGAAAAAATCTTCTTCTTGCATAACATCAATTGAGATGGAATTCTATATCTTACTTTTTTGGGAGTTTAGGGGTCTCCACACACCAGGATAGGTCAGGGGTTTTCAAGACTTTCAGCATTTGAAAATGGACAGATTATCAAAACTAGAGGACTCTACTAACAAACTGCGTACTTGTAACGCCAGGGATGCCAAACAATAGCACCGTAGATCTAGGAGCCCCAGCCTGCCCTTGTTCTTGGGCCATTGCAAAATGCTAATTTTAAGTCGAGGATGCTTCTGATTCCACACAAATGAACGTACAGACTTGTTCAATCTGGCAAAGAAAGAATTACCTAATTTATGTGACGTAGCCAGAAAGAGGAATAAAAACAAAAGGAAAATCAGTATCTTAACTAGAGTGATGTTACCAATTATAGAAAGCGGGAGTTGCCTCCATGGTATCAGCAAGCTATCAACCTTCCTTAAGAATGGGTTATAATTGTCATGGAAGAAATCTTCTTGCTTTTCGGAAAAGTATATGTCTAGGTATCTCTTAGGGCCCAGTCTATAGTTGCTTTTTCAGAAGTTTGATCTGTTTATGAAAAAAAGCTATGCCAAACCAAGTGGGCCTTACTTATTGTGAAAAGCATGTGTAAAAGGCAATAGGCTTTTAAGGGTGAATTGTTATTACACTGTGCTACAGGTATTTTGTTATTAGGCAACTGTTTTGGGGCTCGTGACCCACCTGAACAAACCATGGAGATAGTCGATTTGCACTATGGTAATCCTTATTAGTCTTTATAAGTAGGGATTTTGTATTGTTCTGAGAATTGCATTTTGGACATATTTGTACATTTATTATGGTATCCCTGATGGTTGCCTTGTAGGAAGGCTTTAAACCAATGCAGTAGGTCTGAGTTGGTGATTTGATGAGTTGGTGATGGTGATAAGTCAATGATAACAGCTGGAGTCCTGATTGGTTCACTAGGAAAATATATTTCCGAAACTATAGGTCTGATCTGTTTATTATAAATAGTTATGATAAATGCATTAGGCCTGACATTGATTGTAAAAAGCATGTGTTAAGTCAATAGGCATTTAAGGGAGAATTGTTGTTTCTATGTATTAAAACCTACAGATAGGTACTTTGTTAAATGAAATGTCACAGATTACCTTTGTAGAGAAGGATTTTGGTTTTAGTTACTGCCTTTGACAAACTCTGTTGGGGGAGATATGCACTGTGACAATTATTGCTAGAATCTTTTCTTAGCTGTCTGCCAGGATTTTGTAACAACGAAAAGTATTAAATAGCACATACATCCATACATATATATATACCATCATATAGGTACAAAGAAGGCCTTTGGTTCAGCTCTGTTCTGCCATTGGGTTGTTTGAGTGTCATATACGCTCTGCTTCCATCCATGAGAGCATACTGCATGGGGTAATTGCTCAGTCCATATCAGTCATTTTCTCTCTTGCCCTGTGAATTAAGGCATTTTCTGATCACGTGTACGTCCACCTACTCCACCTAAAAATTAGTAAGCTTCAGTGTCTGGTTGACCAGTCATCTAGTTTTCAGTTTTTCTCCTTTACTTTCAGTGCTTCTCCTCTTTTTATTTTAATATTTCATAAGATGATATTACAGATCTCCAGGCAGTGCTAATGGGTCACTTGCTTGCCGGTCATTTTATCTACAGTGCGCAGCATCCCATGTGGCCACTTCCAAAACCAAGAGAATGGAATGTTATTGTCCGTAGTGTGTCAATGTTTTACCATTCCAGGATGGCCAAGACATTGGTTCTAAATGTGGCAGCCATGCTGAAACTTTAAAACAATGATAGACCATTTACAAAATCTCTGCAAGGTGGACATCCTGCTGCTATGTTTAGTTTCGTTCTTGCATGCCATGTTTTGACAGCAGCATGTCTTCTTTTTCCTACTTGTATTCTTTTAAGTTATTGTGCCTATGCTGCTGAGTTTGTGTGTGTTTTATTGCATTTGTATCAGAGGGTGAATTCGAGAATGAGTCAGTGAATGGATGGATGAGTGCAAAGATGAAAGACAGAGTACATGATTGATAACTTATTGAGTGCCGACACCCATCAGTGACAAAAAAGGTACTGTCATTCATAAGCCAGACCTTTTTGCATTGTCAATGCTTGTTAGTTTTAATGCAAGTCACAGGAAATTATGACACAAAGAAAAGGTACTACTGTCTGTAAATTACTGTAAACTGTAGACTTAGCTTATACTCACAGCAATGACTGAAAAATTACAAGCATGTTTAAACGAATCAGTTTGGCCTTTCACATAGCTGCAGTACCTCAAGTAATTACTAGATGTACTTCTCGAGTCGGAAGCAACAGCTTGAAGCCTTTATCAAGGCTGCAGCCCTTCAAAACATTTACCGATGTCTCACTCAAGTCAGAAGCAACTACTTAACACATCTACCATATAGCTGAAATAACTCATGTTGTTACTAAATGTCCGCCTTGAGTCAGATGCAACTGCTTCAAAATTCCTACACAAAGTTGAGAGTGTGTGGCTTTAATATAAAAAATGTACATAAACAATTTTGCTACTCAAATGAATTGTTCTTGTTTTCTATAGGATAATTAACTATGCGAATGCTGATGAATCAATATTGTAACTTTCAATAAATGTCTTGATTACTATGGCACATAGCATAAATAGGTACCAGCAGCATGTTCACAAACCTGCAGTTACTCAAGTCATTTTGAGTGGTCACTCTCAAGACAGATGCAACAGCACTGAAATTCTTTCATGAAACCGCACTACCTCAAGTCGTTACTAAAGGTCGCTCTTGAGTCAGATGTAAAATCTTCAAAATTCTTTCACAGAGCTGCAGTTCCTCAAGGAGTTACTAAAGCTCCCTCTTGAGTCAGACGAAAAAGCATTAAAATGCTTTCATGAAGCTGCAGTTCCACAAGTTGTTACTAGCGGTCCCTCTTGAGTCATATGTAAAGTCTTCTAAACTCTTTCACAGAGCTGCTGTTTATGTAGGCTTTACAAGAGGTCCCTCTCAAGTTAGATAAAAAGCATTGAATTCTTTTGAGAAGCTGTAGATCCACAAGTCGTTACTAGAGGTCCCTCTCGAGTCAGATACAAGTGTTTGAAATGTCAATCACAAACCGGAGGGGGAGTGTCTTCATACGAGACATTTGCATGTACACTCTAGTCAGTACTTAATTTGTAAATAATTATGTGCCAGGGCCCTTGTCAGGAGACCACTGATGCTTGTACTACCAATTGTGCTACTAATGACAATTCAGACTTTTGTACATTAAAAATTACTAATACTGCAACCTAAGCTAGTTTTATAGCATTGGGTGGCAGGTTTTAGTCATTATAGAATTATTAAACAACTGTTGTTGTGTTCATTCCAAAATTAGACAAACAGCCCCACCATGTGTCATAAGTCCCGGTGTTGACAATTAAGTGCCGGTGCCTAGCACCGGAAACCACCGGCTCAAATTAAACACTGACTCTAGTCACTCTAATGATGTGCTCATTTTCTGTAGGATAAATAAATATACCAAAGCTTGTTTATTGTGAGGAGCCAATGTTGCAACTTACAATACATTTATTGAGTGTTAATAAAAAGTATACAAATACTTACCATACAAAGGGACTAGCAGTCACTGGGAAGTACAACTGTCAAAAAAAAATTATTTTGGGGAAGCTATTTTTTTGGGGCATATGCATACATGTACAAGGGAAAAATGCAGTCACTCAAAGTGAAAGCATCCAAATGATGGGAGTGGGCTAGTCCAATGATCTGTACTTTCTGGTGTGGTGGGCGGGAGCATAATTTGAGTGACAATTGAATAGACCAGTGGTGTAGGAGTGTTGAATGAAGCCCCTGTATATGTATGTATTTTGTATGATATATTTTGGAAAACAGGAGGCTGGCAAAACAGCTAATGCTGTCTTTAGGCCCGACCTAAAAAGAAGAGATAGACATTCCGACTAGTTGATCTGAGATACTCATCCTCGTGTTCCTGTGCAGATGCTTTGTGCCCCTCAGTGAGTGCAATCCTCCCCTGTCTGCACAACTCAACAGCAAGGAGAGTTGGAGAGCTGAAATACTTGCAATGAAAATGGAGACGATTAGCCACTTTTTTATTCACAATGACCAAATGAATAGGCAGTAAGAACTTCTGTGTGCTGTGCTGCTCCCACTCTAGGATCGACTGAAGGGGACTGAATGTAATTACAAAACAGTAAGTGACCATGGAGTCTCACTAAACTCTGGATTCTGTAAAGTGTACTACAGTAAAAAATGCCTCTGTGTGCATCATCAGCCACAGTGAAGCAGTGGCTGCTCCTTATCCTGCAATGCTATACATAAGTCCCTGTCTCCCTTTTTACGAAACCACAGCCAGGTCTCCCAGCTTTAAACATACTCCTGATGCACATTATCCAGCACCTTCCAAAGAGTCAGAGTTTCAGTTCTGTAAATAGAGATAAATAGGCTGAAACATAGACTGATACATATTGAGAGACATAGTGAGACAGTGCTAAATAGACATAGATAAAGAAAGGTAGGTGGACAGATGTATATAGAAAGAGATAGATGAACATTTATAGAGACAAGCATAGATAATCTGAGACGCATTGAGATAGAGCGTGATAGATACATCGATAGAAATGACTAAATATAGAGACAGACAGATATACAGTGGTGGCTCCTCCGCTAAGGCGGAGGAGTGGCGCCCCACTGCTTTTCAGCAGTGTAAGAAAATATAAATGATAATAACTCAATGGTATTATCATTTTATTTTTTCCTGTGTGGGCGCGGCAGCTTTGTGGGGCGGGGCTGCTCTGCTGACAGAGCAGGGGAGGGGATGAGTGGTTTTCACTCCCTAAGTGTGCACAAATGTTTGGACGGCTGTTATGGGTCGGCCAAACTTTCATGCACACTTAGCATGTTCTCCACCCAAGCTGCATTATAGCCAGGGGGGGAGAACATGCCCAGGCTCCCAGTCCCTATCTGAGCGCCAAACCACGGGGCTCAGACCAATCACAACGCTGCTCAGGGGAGCCTGGGTGCTTCCTTTTCCGTGTTCCGGCTGGAGGGACGAGGACGAGAGACGCGACGAGGAGGACGCGGCGAGGAGGACGTGGCGAGGAGGACGTGGCGAGGAGGTAAGTTTAATTTTACTTTTTATTTATCCCCTTCCCCCCGCCTCCCTGCCTCGCCACCCCGATCTGTGACGGCCACCACTGCAGATATATAGAGATAGAAACCTAGGCAGACTTAAACAGTATTTGGTTGGTAGAAAGAGAGATAGAGACAGAGAGATATAAATAGATTAGAGATATAATGGAGGTGCTGACTCGGTCACCCTTGACCCGTTGATGGTGCCTACTTCCTTTTCACTCTGACTTCTACTAGGCAGAGAGTACGGCTGCAGGTCTCATGGAAGACTGAAGCACCAAGGGAGATTTTCGTCAATACTAAGCAATAAAGATTTGAGTGGGCACACTAACGGTAGGTGATCCATCGGAGCAGAACAGTTGGGCAACGTTATTTCTTGTCAAGAGCACAGAGCTGCAAAAGCGGTAGCCCACCTTTACAACCCATCCAGTACAAAGAGAGGCCAATACATCTCAAGCACTACAACGCACTTACCTCCACAATGTGGTAAGTTAAAACACATTACGTTTACAATACAAATAGGGGCTTATGGTTGGGTGGTGGTTGGTGGGGTTTAGTGTCTTTATAGGGTTCAGAGGTGGGTAGAGGTAATGGGTAGTAGGGCTTTTTAGGGTTCAGGGATGGTTAATGGTAAGAGTTTTTTAGGTTTCAGGGAAGGGTTGTGGTAAGGGATAGTAAGGGGTATTTATAGTTCAGGGATGGGTATTTATATAGATATATATTCACTGAAAAAAACAAAGGTTAAGTTGGAGTTATGTGTAATGCAGTAAGATTTCAGATGTCATCAGTGATGTAGTATGTGCAATCAAAAACAGTGAATCATAGCAGTGCAAGTTACACTTATGTCAGTTATGTATAACTGCTGAATTTCAGTGGTTTTGTTTGGTTTTTAAAACATTAATTTTTTATTAGAAAACCTACTAATAACTCTACTTTAACCTTTATTTTTTTCAGTCAATTTCTAAAGTTTTTTTAACATAAGTTAAAATTATACTACCTAACTTATGTATAACTCCATGTCAACTTTTGTTTTTTACAGAGTTTTTTAACATAAAGTAAAATCATATTACAATACCTCTGCGGCCAAACCTGGCCACGTACGGCCTTTGGCTCTGCATGAGGTGGGCTGGCTGCAGGGCCTGTGACCAGGCCATGTGCCCTTTGCCCAACCCCTCGCAGACGGTCAGTCTTTGGCGCCGTTTGATAAATCTTCACAAAACTTTCCCGACAAAAGGTTCATCCACCTCAGCTCTTTCCTGGAAGGTTTTGTCGGCTGCCCGTGGTCCACGAAGGGGACCCTCCTAAGAGGGCGGCCGCCTTAGTGCCACATGAGGGCACACGAGTCAGTCCAGTTGTTAGGGACCCCCGATGGATCCGCGTGCCTCGTCACTTCCGGTAAGGGGGGGGGGCGGGGGAGGCAGTATAAGTGCTTCTCCCCGCCCATCTGGCGGCCGCTTTGTGGCTGCCCGTTACGCTGTTTGTGCGCACAGCGACCACCTGGTGGTCATCCTCTTGGTGCGCCTTTCGCTCCGTCGTGTGGATCGTTGTCGTGACACGTGGTCGTTTGGGGGTTGTTGCTAACGAGGTGAGTCCCAATGACCTCGGGCCCGGCCCACTTGGGGGCGCCGGCCCCCGTGCCTACGGTTGCCAGCCCGGTGTGGGCTGAGGCTTCGCCCGTCTGTTGAGGCTGGCCCCGTCCCGCAGGCATCGAGCGCACAAGGCCTCGAGCGGACTCACCATCCCCCGATCCCCCGCCCGTTCCGTCTAGTGTGGCGTCACACGGAGCAGGGCATCGTTAGTCTGACTGAGGTAGCTGCTCACTACAAATAACTATTGGTTGATATTGATGGTGCGTCTCTGTCATTTGTGATGTTCGCGTCTACACGGCAGTTACATACCTTCTCCTTTGGCAATAGTGCATCTTTCATGGCAGTGGCACATCTCTTTTGGCAACTGTGCATTTCCTACAGCTATTATTCATCCTCCACTCAGTGCCACGTATTTCAGATCAAATGCACCATTTTAGCACGTCAGCACACCTCCCGAGGTAAAACCACATTCCCGCGGTTATGGCACCTCTTTTATGGTTGTGGCGCATCTTCCAAGAGAACGAAGGTTCTTCTGTTAATGGAGCATCCCCGTTTCAATGAGGTTGCTGCCACTCACCGGACTCACCAACCCCCGATCCCCGCCCGCTCCCTCTAGTGTGGCGTCCCACGGATCAGGGCATCGTTAGTCCGACTTTATATTAGGCGAGCCCCGGCAAGCTGGTTCTGAGCATTCGTATGGCCGGCTGCGCGGCGTTGGGGCGAGTTGGGCCCGGGCCACTTATTTAATTCGTTTACACTATCGTGCACCAGCAGGGGGCGCAACGGGGAAGGGGTGTAGCTCCCTGGTGGCGCGGCTGACTTGTGTCCAGGGGACCCGGGTTCGAGCCCCGATGTGGGCACTACGTGGGAGTCTCGTCGGCCAATTGCGGTCCAGGGTCCCATTAAGCTTGCCACTTGTGCACAAACGGCTCTGGAACGAGGCCCCGGCCGAAATGCTATACAAACAAAACATTGCCTTCCTTTACCGGACGCGTAACCGGGTGATGCCACTAGGGTTTCGGGTAGGTGGGTCCGGGGCCCCGGCCCACAGGGATCCCTAGAGGCGGTGAGCCCGGGCCTCTGGCTAGCGGCAGTGCCAGACTGGGCCCTGGCACGCTGGGTACATTCTCTCTCGTCTCGGGGGGGCTCTGGCCGGGTGTCTTTAGAGACGAGGGGTTGCCAGGAGCTGTGGGTCCTCCCGCAACAGGTACTTATGTGCTTTTAGGCGAGCGGGAGGGGGTCACGCGGGCACTCCCGGAGCTCTCACGCGCAGCCTCTACACCAGCAGCACGCGATGAGGGAGAAAGGGAACACACGCACGCAGGCTGGACCAGTCCTGGGGGAGACTGGGGCAATTGAGACGCAGTGCTAATGAAAGGGATAGCAACCCTGATGTGACTGCACCATCACAGGACATTAACCACTATGGTTTAATGACTGCAGCGATATCCGCGGGCACTACACTCTCCGGGGGTTTCAGTCATTGGGCACTATTTGAAGAGACTTGGTCGACATGATGCACTCCTGCAGTAGGGTTTCTGTGCTAGGGGCGGACTGCTGTGGCATACGCTTGGCGGGTCCTTTTAGTACGGGGTAACGGTACAGGAGCATGGCATTGGGTCACCTTGCAGCATCTAGGGGCTGCATGGACCAAGGGAGAAGTGCCACGTTGTTGTTGAGCAGCAGCGTGATATCGGTGACCTCGTCGTGCTGTGGGCTCATCTGGAGCGCTGTAGTCGGGTGGAAGGCGCCCAACTCCCTGTTGCTGGCTCTGCTTGGCCCGGGCGCCGCATTGTGGTAGTTGCAGCCTGCGCAGGTCCCCCCCCCCTGGGGACGGCGGGCGGGTGCGTGCGGGTCTCCTCGCTTGGTTGGCTCCGGGAACCGAAGGGGTTTCTCGGGTCGCGGGAGGGACCAGAACGAATGCTGCCGTTTCGCGTCCTCTTCGCCGCTGCGGGAGACTCATGCTGTGGGGCATTTCGCCAGTTATATCATGCCTAGAGCCCCCACCCCCCCTGCTCGGGCTGTGAGAGAGGCCGCCGTCCCACCAGCGATCAGGTGTGCTAGCGGTGCAACACAGCTGGGTCAACGAGAAGAGCTGTCAAGCGGACCGCAAGCTAGGGCGCGATTTGCATTCTTTTACGGGTAGTAACAGAATGTTATAGCCTCTGAAGATCAGGACAACACGGGAGGCTCACGTACTAACACACCTATTGTTTGCCATGTATTCCCGAGTGCAATGAGGTGTTTACGCCATCAGCTGGCACTGTCCCGCTGGTTTTGTTTCTATTTTCTTGCTAGAGTATTGGAAGTGGACCATTTAATGATCTTCTCAGGGCTAGTGGCACCCCGGACATGGCGGTCCTGATTGCCCATGATCGGGATCAACCAATAGGACTGTCTCTCGGAGCCCAAACGCGGTACGGGGGAGTGAGGCTTTCTGGTTTTGGTTCACCATTGCAAACAAAATTGTTTGGCACTCGCGTCTTTTGTTCTAAGAGGCAGGTTTCGGCCCTGTCCAAATGAAAGATGCCAGGGTATGAATATATAGACTGCTTTGTCACACTTGCACATTGGTTCGGTTAGTGGGTGTTGTTACTAGGATTCGCAGTAGGGCAGGAGCAATGTTTAGGCAAACTGAAGTGGGCTCCTTACGGGAGGAGGGCCAACTTGTGCTGTGGGGGTGATTTTGCAGACATAGGACAAGGCATACACCCTTGGTGCCGTTGTCTAAGGGGACAATGCAGTAAGAGTAGGGTTTGTATTTATTGCATTGAACGGGTACTTAACTGCTTGGTCAACAAGGTCCTGGGACCACCGGGAGTGAGGCATGTTGCCCTCTCTCTGTCTTACTGGATGAATGCTGCCACTTATAACAGATGGAAAACAGGGCGGTTTGGCCCAGCCCGGCGAGTATGTTTTCTTTCTCACCCTGGGTTGAGACATGTGGCCAGGACATTGTTTTAGGACTTTGGACCTTTATTTTAATTGCCGTTGGTCAAATGGGTGTAATTAAGATATCAATATGTCTCCCTCATCTTCATTGTTTGATTTTGCTCCCTAGAAAGTGTCATTCACGGGCTTTTAAATGTCACTCATAGTGGCACTGAAATAATGAAATGTCACACATAGCAATCTGAAACCTTGGCAGCCATGGAGGTTGGCGGCTAGCTCTCGGTTGGCTATGCAACTAAGCTATAATTGTGGCTTATTTATCTTATGCAACTAATAAGCATTGACTAAGCCAATAGATGGGCTTGTTGTAGGTGTAGTGCTCCTTTGGTAGTAATATAGGGATGCAATGACATAGCGGCAAAATACCAGGCAAGGGCAAGGCACAGCCTTCTTCACTGCCTTGCGGAGTGTTTATAATGTATGCAGCTGCCCCTCCCCAAGCCTGAGACATGAGACGCGGCGCTCTTATAGAAGGAAGCTTGGTGGGGGGGGGGTTATGTTTATGCCTAGGAAATAAAGGGAGGTCCGTACAAATGGTGTAGTGCATCAGTGTCATTAAGCAACTTCTGGGTGACTGCCGCCAACTGGGATTCACAACTGTGCTCTGGTTGGCAGAATATAGCGATTATATGTTTTAGGACACAGCACAAATGCATTTTGTCATTAGTAGTAAAGTTGACTGACTAGTGCATAGGGGATTGCACGTTGTTTCAAGGTTTCCCATGGGTGCAAAGAGGCCTGGTTTGCAGTTATGGGATAGGCTAAAGGAGGACTTTTACTAGGGTGTCAGCAATGGCCCACATGCAGCAGGCGCGCACTGGAGCAACTCGGCGACAAAGCTGTAAGGGTGGAGTGGGAGACAGATTAACCTCCAACAATTGCAGTCTAGATCTTGCACAGTCTTATGATTCAGTACTGTAGCGATTTGCAATTTCTCTCTAGGAAGCAATATCGGTTGCTTATTTGCCTATGCAACTATTAACCTTTGACAAAGGTAATGTTAGGACTGGCGAGGGGTCCAAAGGCTACAGGTTGTTTAATTAAAGGAAAACTGGACAGAAGGGCCAGAACTGTGTGGCACACTAGGCTAGGAAAAGATTGCAGCTTAATGTTTGAACCCAATGCCTAAGAGAGGCCCATCGCCCAGGCCAGAATCACGGGGCCAGCGGGTGGCTTGACGACGGTTAGGGCAGTCAATTGTGGACCCGAAATGACATTACTTGGTGGCATTTTGCCCACAGCCAACCTAGCAGCTTTGCACATGCACACATGAGGGTCCCTACTTTGTGTCAGTAATTTAAGGCCCGGGGCTAGGTGCACTGGCAATCTTTTGTTCCCTTATACAGTATTTATTTAGTGGTTAAACTGGTACTAAGGTGGGGATACCTTTGGCAGTATTTTCATGCCTGAACGTACGTAGTGAGGAAGTAATAGTGTCCTAAGTTGCGCAACATGATATACTTTTGTATAGGGAGCTTGTTAAAAGTTTCATTTGGTCTAACAGTGCCAGGCTAACGGGGACGACCTGGGCAAGAAACAAACTTCAGTGGTTACTCCACACTGTTGGTTAGAAGGGATGTTGTCAAGAGCAGAACTCAAACTAATTAGCCTTAAACACATCGTGGCAGGCATGCGCCAAGAGATGGGTCTTCTGATACATCTATACCTGGTTTAGTATCCTGGATACGGAGTGGCTGCGTGACACTCCGGTGCGGAGGTGGTCAGCCGGTTGGCAGGCTTTCTAGATGTGGGTTTCTAGCTCGGGCATGTCCTAGTAAGGGTTCAGGTACCAGAAGTCGGCCCTGGGATACAATTTCACAGGCCTGTGGAGCGGCAGAACTGAAAGGGGCTTGCGTTCGACCTCTTGGTCAGAAGGTCAGATCCTGGTAGGTCCACTTAGCATTTCATCCTTCTGAGGACGTTAAAACGAGTACCGTTGAGGAACAATAAACATGTTATGCAGCGCCAAGATACCATGGGGGAACGTATTCCCAATTACAGTCAGAAACGGAAATTGTAAAGGAATTTTGGGAAGGTACCGGGCTCACACAACAGTGTAGAAAGCGAGAGACTTTGCGGTAAAACTCTCCCGCCTTATAGCCTTGGCAGCCAGGCAGGTTGTGGGAGTTGTCATCCAACAAGTGTGCTACGGTTCAACAATTGGGGAAACCCTGGATGGGGCACACATGGGCTACAAAGTATTAAAGAACATTTGGCATTCCCAAGATTCAAGAAAGGGCAGGTATTTATACATATGGTTCCCCTTCTGTTCCCACTGTCTTGCTTACTCCCTGGTGTACTAGCAGAAGTTTGGGAGGGCAAGACGTCACCTAGGGGGGTGACTAGCTTAATTCGATGGACATGCTCCACAAGTGCGTTACACAGATAACTGGGTGAGAGGAAGTAAGGCGGGCTTGATAATTCTTACTTCTACCTGCATGGGCACAACTTGTCATGAGTTGCTTGTCAAAGGTGTTGCACTTCAGCCAGGCAAGGTTAACACCCATTCTCTCCAAACCGACTGTTTTAAGGTCATCCTGGGCGCATATACACAGCCCAGAGTAGGCCCCCGTGGTTGTTAGCACCACAAATCACTATATTCAACTGAACAGGAGGCATGACCGTGGTTTACACTAGCAGAAGTACAAGATGGTAGACTCCACCTAGGGGGGTGGTTGGCTGAATTTGATGGACCAGTCCAAAATGTTTTACAGCAACTGCATGTGTGAGAGTTCCAATTACCGGTGCGTAGTTCATTCAGATACACAAGGGTGCAAAAGCCAAGTGTACCCAGGGATGTTCTAGCGTTGTCCCCTGGAAGAGCGACGGCGCCCCGTTAGTCCTACGGGCGGTTGTGGGCCTGAGCAACCGGGGGCTGTCTGGAACGCTCCGCCCCCCTTTTGGGGGCGTGAGTAAGGGCGTGGACTGGCGGTCCACCGCTGGGAGGGTTGGCCCCTCCCAAAATTGGTAAGCACCGAATGGCAACGGCCACGGTGTAACTTGGTTCATCAGGCGGGCAGGCGGCGTAGGGGGGGCTTGCCTGCCCTTGGATCGCCCGTAAGATAACCCACCATGTTGGCATATTGGTTATGCAAATAAACCTGCAGCAATTTTCCTCCACAAACAATGTGTCGTGTAGTTTATTTACTAATGTTATTGCTGTATGTATGGGGAGTGTTGCCGATATTGGCACTATGGGGCGATCTGATAAGCAGGGGCCAAGAAAAAGGAGGCAGTCCAAAAATGTTGATTTTCCTGTCACCTCTTTGAATTTCTTCTCATGTTACACCGTACAAAATAGCAGTTGTAACACCCTCTCATTGCATGCTGAGGGGTTGGTTGAATGGATGTTTGGGATCTGAGGTTGGCAAGTAAAGGATTGGTGGAACTCCTGCAGCATTTAAATAGGTGAGATGAGACAAAGCTGATCTCTCTCTACTCAGATTATCTTTATATAGTATACAGACAAAAGTAGATAAAAACGGGTTTTGATATCTTACAATGTAGTAGTATGGTTTTTTGTGTGTTGACTAGCAAAGCTAGTAAGCTAACATCACACAATAAATAAGCTTTCAAAGCACCAAACACTTCAGTTTGCATCAACTATACTATCCTGAGGTTAAGGTTGGATATTAGGCCACACAAAAGCTTGGGCTTCCTCAAACAGCAATTACATGACGCCATTGACCCGCTCTCTTAAGAGGCGTCATTCCATTTTCAACCACAATCTGAACAGAAGTTAACAGGTTTATCGGGTTTAGAGAAAGAAAACATTTCACAAACTGAGGGAATTCACGTCTGCGAGCAACACTGGGTTAATGACAGCAACTTAAAAATGTTAGCTGTCCCAAAACCTTTGTGTCCTCCTCGCGTGATAGGGGTGGTTATCTGCAATCTGTTAGATAAGCTCACATTTTTGACTGGTGACTATTTTGTGCATGTGGACAGTGGCGGCAGGCACGGATCGGGGGAGGCCGGAGAGGGGGCCAAAGAGGGACGGGTGTAAAAAAAAAGAAAAAGAAAAAACGTACCTTCTCGACGCTTCCTCTCTGTGTCTCCCCTCCGTAGACCCTTGTTCCAGCTGGTCTCTCCTCTGTGGTCCCTGCTCCAGCTGGAACAGGAAGCATACCCAGGCTCCCCATAACCAATCACAACGCTGCAATGCAGCGGCGGATCCGCCACTGCATGTGGAATTTCAGGCCTGTATCACATATTGTGAGCAGCCACAGTTTTGGGTTGAGTGGAGTCTTAAGCGGTTCAAGGGTTATTTTACCACTTTAGAATGCGGTAAATGGTCTCTTGTCACAGAAGCTTTCAAGGTGTGTGCTGCTGTTTTCTAGATATATAGCAGCGTTTGTAAACAACTAAATGCAACACTAAACAAAAAGCATCATAACACCACAATTAAAACATATCATGGAACATCACAGTAACAAAACAGTTAAAACAGAAAGCTGCAAGAAAACTGCAGTGCAACAAAAACAAAATCACATTGCAATAATGCAGCACAAAAACAGCAGCTCAGTTGATTTTATAGCACCCTGTGTGTGGTCTGTGAATGTTAGAGGTGTTTATCTGCAATTGTGTTAGATGAGCTCACATTTTGGACTCGTGACAGTTCTGCTAGTGGGGAATTTCCCAGTGGCACGCTTGTAAATCCCAGAGCGAATCTTGGTTAGTGTCGGATGTCATTTTTGGAAATAAATAGCATTATACACCGAGGGGGTAGAAATAGCTGAAAGTCGGCCCACGCCTCGCCGTTTAGAAAACGTGAGCCATGGTTTAGCCTAAGAACACTATTTAAGCCTCTTAAAGCAATATTCTTTTTTCCATTGAATTGTTATGTGTAAACACATTGAACAGTCCCATGTTGTTTTTCACTGTGCAGTAGTCTTGTCTTTTGAATGCTTTTACATTTAAACTGATGTGTAATTAAATGTAAGCTCTCCCTTTTCTCTTGATATGATAGAAATGTCCGTAAATTCATATGACATGAACATGTCTGGTTACATTTTCTTTAAGAAAGTTTTATGAGATATATTTATATTATTTGGAAATCATAGAACTGAAAGACAAACAATCTGTCATGCAGATCAGTGAGAGAACATTAGAGACATTTGGAATGGGCCAAAAAACTGAAGGGTACCCCCCGCCCCCAATGTGGCTGTTTTAAAGTTCCTAACATGCTAAGTGTTCTGATTATTTACATGTTCACGACGTAAGTGCTTTAATAGGCCTCCGTGAAACACCAGAGATCTGATTGGATATATGCATAACTCATTAACAAACAACAGCTGGATGAGTTATAAATAACTGGAGAACACGAGTTTGTTAACGTATAAACAAAGAAATCTGTTGATTTTTCTTCTCGACACTAGTGTGGCGGCAGGTGCCCAATGGGAGACGCAAATCGTTGCTAGACCTGTTTTCATATACTTCTTAGAAAAAGCAATCATGTGACTGAGGAAATCAGAATCCAAAGCATGAGAATTTTCCTTTACGTAAACACACAAAAACAAAGCAAAAAATTACAAAACATTACACACCCGGTCCCGGACTCAAATGCTGAAGATGATAAATAAATGAAAAATGCCCATAAAAACTTTAAACCTTTCGTAAAAAATAATAAATAAAAGGTGTTGCAGCTGCTGTCAAGTCCTGGCCATTCTCGAACTTTCCCTGCAACTCTGACTAAGGGGGTGAGAAAGTCACTTAATTCGGTTTTGTGTAATTAAGCAATATTTCTGAAAAATGATCCAAAATGATGTGCAAGTACGCGAAATGCAAAACTGGCATTTGGCGCTATATTTTTACACGAAATTCGGACATGAGGACATATTTGGAGCTAAAAAAATAGCCCTTAAAACGTGCACTGCAAACAGCAGTTACTTATGTTCTGGTAGATCTTGTTGCTCCTTTTGCTTGCACATAATGTTTGCCGTGGGCGGCACGTGATCCTGTAATGTGGTTTAATAGTGCAATTTGTGGAATTTTCCATAACAAGTATAACGAAAAATAACTACAATTATATGATACTACACCAGGGTAATGGACATTTTGCCTGGGCCTAGTTCTGAAGTTTTGGCATTAGAGACTGAGCCACAATTCAGTCAAGCCATATGTTGTTACCGTTCACCCCCACCCCTGCTTGGCGTTGTCACCATTCTGGGCGATCTCCTATTTTGCCTTGGAAAGTCCAACACTTTTCCCAGCCTCCACTCGGCAGTGCAGGAGACTGCAAAGTCCTGCAGCACGCGGTCCAGGCTTTTCCTTGGAAGAAGGGGGTTCGGAGCATGGGGATCTAGGAGAGCAGGAAGGCTGGGATTATTCACATTTGGCCAAATTGTTTGGGCTGCCATTAAAGAACCAGGGCTCATTGGTTAGCTATGAGGTAGATACACTACAACACTAGACCTCCTACCTTTTATTCATAGAATGCTTAGAAGAAAGAAGGAGAAACATCTTGTGTTGGGACTGTAGTGGAGTACTCATTTCCTATTGATACACACCAAGAGAGGGAGAGAGAGGTAAGTGTCAATCGTCTCACAACCTCCCATAAACTAAGTTTCTACAGCGCAGTGTGACGGATTAATATATTGTACCACCTGATACCACCAAGGAGTAATTTTCATCATCCATTTGTTTGGATGAATGACCCTCAACTACATTTTATGGCAGGCTTCATCCTCGGGTCCTATCCACATGCAGAACTGTATGTTTTGTGCCCTGGCCCACCCTCAAGTGAGAGCTCTTATATAGACTATATTAAGAATAGATCCTTGGGATCGAATATGCAAAATTACCCAGAGAATCAACTAAAGGAACCTGTATTAAGGGCGTCCATGGTAAGATTAACGGGGAATGTCCTGGAATATCATTGATTCCCACTTCCTATCATCGACATTTTCCAGTCACACTTAAGGCCGAAGGGTCAATGACTTTCAACAGGACTATTATTCCCTAAAAATACTCCTGACCCTACCTATTTTGTGTGGTGGAGAATTGTAAGCAAAGTGAATAGAAGAGAAATAAAGTAATAATAATACTCACAAATGTTTGTGAATCTAAGGCAACACACTCGGTTAAGGAGATAAGGGCCCCCAAGTTAGAAGAGAGGTGACACGCCTTATTGTCACACCATCTTGTAATTGCTGGCCAATTATATACTCGTGTAATCAAGAAGAACTGGCTCGTAGTTGAAGCCTCTAGTTTGTGTTTATGGGAAACCGATAGGCCAATTATATACTCACCTATACAATCCTGCCATGTGGTATTCATTTGACATAATGCACATTTCTCACCTTGATAGAAGACTTCTGTGGAACTTTTAATTTCAATTCATGACCAAAATGTTCTCAACAAACCCACCCTGCCACCAATTTGAGTCAATTTACGTTCTCGTTGTCATTTTCAGAGCTCTAAGTGGAAGAAATCTTTTCTGCATGGACAGCATGGCTGCTTGTTGGGAGAAAGTTCTGAGGTAAAAGCTGCCATCCAATCTACCTGTGTTTTAGTTACTTTTCTTATTTTATGTTCTGCATAGTTGAGATTTTATTGATCATTTATAACAGTCTGGGCTTAGAAAAGCAGATTATTGGTGGGAGGGACTGACTTTTACATAGGGCCTGATTCACAAAGGTAAACTTTCACTTTTGTGTAAATTTCCGATTGTTTGCTATTCACAAAGGGATTTGCGAGTAGTATCTTTAGGAGCGTGGAGTCTCTGCACACAAAAAGATAGGTCTGTGATCCCATCAGTGCTTTCAGATGTTATTGGTGATGTCTGTGATGTCATTGATGGCATCTAATATGATCTAATCTGTGAAGTCACATGCAACCATTGACTAGAGCACTGGGGAGAGTCAAGGTTGTGTGAATACTTGAAAATGAGATTTGCTGGAGTTGTGTATCATAACTGTAATGTCACATCAAATTATTACACTAGTGTATCACAGTCCTTTTGCCTGGTGGGTAATTAAGCTCAACAAGTTCTTTCAGCAAATTTCATGGGTGATGCTATATCTGTCATGAAACATCTTAATTACACTTCTCTAGTAAACATGACTGAGAGTACGGTGTTTTTATTCACGTACATGGTATTTGATCATGTAGCACATCTATTATGCCTGTGCTAGAAACGTGACCCACAGCCATAAGCTGTAGAAGGTGTTATACATATGTTTGTCGCTCATGGTGTATTACTCAAGCACAAAAACACAGTCCCTACTTTCAGCTATTGTCCATGTTTAGAGAACATGTCATATACACTGTGCAGAACCTGTGATCATACATTGTGTTTGCCACAATTCCCTAATTTCAAAAGTACAAAAAAAAGTCTGAAGTATTCAGCTTTGGAGTCTGTTTCAACCATGTCAGTGCAGTACACACTTCAAGGCCTGCACGCTTACTCTGTGTGAGCCTCTCAGAGACACCAGGCATGGCACACAACCTTTGATTGCAGATGTGTAGTGCACACACATGTTGTGTACATAGATTGAACTGCTTGTGACTTCGCACTGTGTGTATTTCTCAGCTAATCAAGCCATTACCTGCAGCCTTAAACTTCGCTTTTAAAGAAGAAAGACTATGTGGCCATGTTAAGTGCATGCCAATGAAACAGTCAAGGGATGAACCTCCTTATATTAAGGGTGACTTCTTTCAGAGACCACAATATGCTTTGCAGTTGCTTCATGGAAATTAGGAGCCTCGGTGTAATAGCAGGATCAAACCATTGACCTTCAGACATCCAGGTACTGGACTGAAGCAATAATACATAAGCTAACAAGCCAGGAGTAGCCAGGACCGGAATGTATACCAAAAGCTAAGGACTGGAAGTTCTGTCTAGCATAGGATTTGTACTGGAAGCATACAATTCCAGCACTAATTCCTATATCTATATCTATACAAACATGGAAGGATCCCATTCTCTAGATGTGTGCTGTTCACACATACTATGCATGCTTTTTGAGAAATGAAAAAATGTCTCCTTGTTAACACCTGCTTCATTAGGTTTTTCATGCAAGGTCCGGTCTGGCTGATCTAGTAGACTGAACTTTGCCCCAAAACATATGGGTGTTTGCACTGACCTGCCCAAGTAACACCCCAGTAATGCCTCCTCGATGTAAGCCGACACAAAGTGCTTTTAGAAACAGTTCCTTGTGACATCTCTCCCGATTAGGACCTTTAATGTCATGAATTACTTTAAACCAACTTTTCAATATTATGATCTAAGGCCTCTGCGCTTGCCTTTCTGACAACTATGTTTATATGTTTGAGAACAGGAAGTGGGGACAGCCATTTAGGTCTCGGGACTCTCCTTAGTCCCAAAGAAAAACGCAAACTAAGGCACAAGAGGGCATGGTAGGAATACCCTGACCCCCTAGGCCTGGTGGTGGGGTAACCCCGCCTGTGACCAAAAGCATTTTTCAAAAAATCTTTTGCTGTGAATTACAGGATAATTCAGAGAGGATCTGCGGCAAAATAAAAAAATTGAAACAAAACCAAGCATGGTCTCTTGTGCTTGTTTTTTTAAGTCCCCGGGTGGGCCAGGTCCCTGGGGGAAGAGATATTTAATAGTTTGGGGGAGGGGGCACATGTGGCCCTTCCTCCCCAGGCCATTTTAAGCCCCGGGGACCCCATCCCCTGGGGCAAGGCCACATATGTGAAGGAGGAGGGGGGCCCGTGGCCCCCTCCCCTGGCTGATTTCTGCTCTGGGGTCCCCATCCCTTGGGGCCCGCTGCATCTGTAAAGGGGAGTGGGGCAGTGAAGCGGGCAGGGAAAAGGATGAAAAAGATTGCTCCCACCAGCAGGGAGCAGCATTATTACCTGCTCTCTGCGGGCGGGAGAAATGCCGGCTCCCACTGGATGCAGGGAGATGGCTGGGGCCGCAGGTCCCCAACTATAGTGTGGTGGGTGACCTGGGTGGGCACCAGGGCACTCACCCGTTGATGGCTGGGCCCCAGGGGATGGGGTCCCCGAGGCCGAAATTGGCCCAGGAGGGGGGCCACATGCCCCTTCCCCCTTAAATATGGTGCCGGCCCCTGGAGAAAGGGCCTATCAAGGCTCAGGGAGGTGGGCTGTGCAGCCCTTCCCTTTTATTTTTAAAAACAGCACTAGGGGATGGGTCCACAGGTCCTAACAAGATTCAGGGAGGGGGGCTACGCATCCCCCCTTTAATTTTAATATGGCTAGGTCTAATCTGAGTTGGCACGGTGGGCAAAAGAACGATGGGTTGAAATGCTACCCTGAGCGATTGCCAGTGGTTAGACTTATTGCAAGCTAACCTCCTATCTCCTTTTGTGTTTGCTTTCCATTACATAACTATTCTGCATTTGGCCAACACATAGGTCAGATCTGTGAACCTACTTGTTACCTTTGGTTTCTTAGCACTGGGTACCTACCCCCACAAACAAGCCAATGTTGAGCATTATAGCCTTCTCTCCGTTAACTCAGCTGTATGTGCCACCACCTTTTCCCAGACTAGATTCCCTTACCTTGTGGTAAAAGTCGTCTGAATTTGAATTACACTTAGGACATCTGCCTGTCATACCTTAATACATTTGGTTCAGTCACTTTGGGGAGAGGTATGGATGGGTAAATAATGTATTTAGGTAAACTTAAACCTGGAACTTTTAGATCCTCTCTTTGTGTATGCAAGGCATTTAGCCTATTCTGGTACGGTCATTTCTATTCCAATTTTTGTTTCCCATTTCTCTTTGAGCCCTTTTTATGCCTGTATTGTAGCCACCCAGTGCTGCTTTATACAGTTGTTTATTGGCGTGCCTAATTATGCTATGTGTCTGCATAAGTTGTGGTAGCTCCAATTTTGCAGGCTCATTACTTTCTTCACCCCATGTTGCTGAAGCTGTTCTGGTTTGTGCCCTATCATGAACTCGCCTAGTGATATACTGTATATTTCCATTATGTCTTGGAATGTGTGAATAGTGCCACCTGTATACAAGTCTCTTGTTGCCGTGAACCCAGCATCCTCCCAGAGTTGCTTATTTAATACCTAAGCTATATGTTTACATTTGGGCAGCGTCTAAATCGGCATGTCTGGTGCCTATAGCCTCCTTGTACTTTCCTGCCAGTTGTATCTAGCTGTGTTTAACAGACATGTCTGTGATAAAGTGTGTTATGTTTTACATAACATACCTTTGTCTATTTAGCTTAGATGTAATATCTTCTCCGTTATGGTTATTATATTGTCTGAACCATCTCATTAGCCATTGGAGTTGGGCAGTGGGACAATATACCTTCAAATTTGGGACCTTTCTGAATAGGACTTTCTATTATATTTATCACTACCTGTTAACGCCCATTGCTCCTTATGAAGTCTCCTACCAAGGTATGAAGGGCCTAATTTAAATTTTGGAAGTAAGCAGGTCCTCCGCCAGGGTGAAGGAGTATCTTACTCTGTTGCCCTGGCAGAGGTTCCGATGGACACATTTAGAAATATCTGCTGGCCAAGTGGAACTTTCTTTGTGTTCAAAAGACTTTATTAAAAGTTTCAAGATATAATAACAACCGTAAACAATAACAAAATAGAAAGCCAATGTCAACCTTAAACCATATATAGAGAACTAAAGTCTTTATAATTTTTGGGGGAAGGGAGGGAGAAGGGGAGAGAAAAGGGGGAGGGGAAATGAGAGAAATTCCTAGCTATAAAGACAATAACATGTAGAATGTACACACTTTACAACAGACAAGCGAAAGTACCCTATGCATCTAAATGTTACAACAATACCATCAAATACAAGAATAAATTAATCATGGAGGATCAACATTTTCAGACAATGTAGAATCTGTACGTGACACATTTACATCATTTTGTGTAAGAAATACAGTTAAAGGCAACCATAACTTTTGAACATTAGGAGAGGAAGAACATTTCATCATATACATACTGTCCAGTTTATGATGTGAACAGACAGAATCCCACCGCACTTTAAGTGATAACTTGTCTGAGGATATCCAGTTAAAGAGAATCTGTTGAAATGCAATTGCTAATAAGATATCCAGTAATTTTTCATTAGGAAATGAGGAATGAATAGATTGAGACAGTGTACCTAGAAATAAATAAAGACTATTAAAAGGGAGGGAGATATGAAATATCTTTTGAATTTGTAACCATATTCTATACCAAAAGGAAAGTGTTTTGGGACATCTAAATAACATATGCATTAGATCAGCTTGAGGAAAAGCACAGGACTGACACTTTGCAGATACACCTGAGGAAAACCTAGAACATTTTATAGGGGTATAGCATAATCTATGGTAAATAAAAAAGAGGGATTGAGTAATACTAGCTGATCTAGAGATTTTATACTTTCCCATAAAAGTTTGACCTTGGATTTTGCTCGAGTAGGATCTGGCAACAAAAGATATTTGTAGATTGCCGCTGCTTTAGGAGCTGTTTTGAGAAACTCAGTAAATCCTGAGGAGAGAGGGACTACTATAGAAGAAACATCCATAAGAGCAAAATATCTATCAAGTACTGCATTCATCAATAATAAAAAACGAGAATAAAAGGTCTTAGGGCAATGATAAGTCTCACAGAATTGGGGAAAGGAAATAGGAACTTTGTTAGAAAAAAGTTGATGGACCCACATAAGACCCCTGTCTTTCCACTTGGGCCAAAAAGTATGTCTATTATTAATCTGAATTAAAGAATTATACCATAGCGGCAACTCAAGGAATATGAAAGGAGTCAAATGGGCCTGAAGAAAGGTGGATTGAAGTACTGAAACAGAATGCTTTAAAACAGGAGATTGAAGGAGTGAGGCTGTAGAGGAAAATGATAAGACCTCCTTAAAAGAGAAGGGCGTCACAAAAGCCCGTTCAAGCTCTAACCACAAAGAGAGAGTGGTGAATTTACATCAAAAGTCCAAAGAGCAGCTTGTCTTAAAGTATATTTTAGGAAAGCCAGTAGTTCAAGTGGTGGCCACAAAGGGTCCGGAGCAAAATGTGTGAACCCCAAAAGGGGCACTAGGAATCTCAATTAAACTAGAGCATTAATCATGCTGGGAGCACAGAAGTAGGGGAACATATTTCGTGTAAAATAGACAGTTTATTTTACACAAGTAAAACTTAGTACTCTAAGTAATATTCAGGTGCTCACAAAAGTGAAAAGTGGGCGTGATGTGACAAGGTGATAGTGGATTAAAAAACATAACATCGCATTGACAACAAGACAAATGGAACTCCACGTAAATGTAAACAATAGAAGGAGTTCCTGTTGTAAGGGTCGACGGCGTTTCGATCTTATAAACTCAAGATCATCTTCAGGACATATAGTGAGCAATCTGAAACTAAAGGGGAACAATGTATTGTTACAATATGTACCCTTCAGTTGAACTAGTAGCAGTGAACAAGTGCTCCCAGTGGTTGTAGCCGTAATTATTAAACCTCCTAGGTTGCGTGAGATACAGAGAAAACCATTTAAGGTGGTCAATGTGGTCAGTTTAGGAGTAGTAAAGTCCTAACTTTACTACTCCTAAACTGAGAAAATCCTAACTTTAAGACTTTTGGTATTCACAGAAGGCATTTAGGAGTCCTAAAGTTAGGGCTACTAACTTCTGTGAATACCGAAATGAGTAAGTTCATTCTGTGAATACCAAAATGAGTAAGTGTATTCTGTGAATACCAAAAGTACTAACTTTACGTTTTTGACGTAAGTTAGTTCTGTGAATCAGGCCCTTAGCGTGGGCGCCTATATTTTTTAAATACCTAGGGATCCGTGTTTACCACACGCCGGCAGATCTGTTTGACGGTAACCTCGGGGGCGCGCTGGGAGCCTTGCGATCACAGGTGGCCTTTTGGCGTACGCTTAAATTACCGATCATGGCCAGGATAGCATTATCGAAGATGATAGTCCTCCCTAGGCTACTATATTATTTAGTAAATTTGCCTGTGGTGATTCCCAAATCATGGTTTCGTATGTTGGATGGGATCCTCAGAGATTTGGTATGGGATGGAGGCCGCAACCGAGTATCCTTACGGACTCTATGCCTCCCGCTCCGGGACGGCGGATTGGGGCCCCCGGACTACGAAGCGTACTATCTGGCGGCTCAACTTCAATGGTTGACTAGATGGATAGGCGGGTGGGATTTGGCTACGCTCCCCCTGCCGGAAAGTGCAATATTGGCCAGGTTACTGCCTAGGATTTTAGACCGTCGTCAGACGATACCGCAGATGGGTATGTTGTTGTCCGTGGCCGTACGATGCTGGGACAGATGTGTGGCCCGCACAAGGGGGACGCCGCTTTATGCCCCGAGCCTTCCATTGGTGGGAGTACCGCAGGCGGGAAGGGGACCCCCGCTCACACGCCGGCAGTTGAGAGATTGGGAGGAGGTGGGACTACGGACGCTGGGTGAATGCTACAGAGACAAGGAATGGCTCCCCCTCATGGACTTTTTGAAATATCATGAACTCCCCCCGGGCCAATTTTTTAACTATCACAAGCTTCGAAGAGCAGCGATAGACCTTTGGGGGGCTGCCTCGGCCGAACCGGATACACACCCGCCTCTGGAGGCGGTGCTGACCTTGGGTTCCGCGGGACACCTGATTAAATGGCTTTACATGGCAGTTAGGGAATATCCCCCACAGCCGTTGCCAGTGTTACGGGGAAGATGGGAGGGTTCGGTGGGCCGTCCCTTGACGGACAAGGAATGGCAGAAAGTACTATCGAGTCCGAAAAGGATATCCAGGAATACGGCTTTTAAAGTTCTTAAATTTAACATTCTCCACAGAACCTATCTGACTCCTCATCGCTTGAACGCGGTTTACCATAGAGTAGACCAGTGTTGTGCCCGATGCTCCCTGGTAGATGCGGACTTTGACCATATGCTATGGTCCTGCCCCAGAATTTCCACATACTGGAGTACAGTGGTGGAGATGGTCAATGCGGTACTGGATCGCACTCTCCCATGCAACCCGGCAGTGTGCCTACTGGGCCTGTTTCCGAGACCTAAGGCACGTAAGCCTAGAATTGATTACTGCAACGCTCTCTATTTAGGAGCAAATGCTGCGCAATTCTCTAAATTGCAGTCAATTCAGAATGCGGCAGCGAGAGTATTGCTTAATCTACCCAAACACCATCCTACATCAACCGGTATAAAACAACTTCACTGGCTTCCAGTACGACGACGGGTTGACTTTAAGTCCCTGTGCATGGTACATAAAGCCCTGTTTGGTGGAGGATCCAAGGATGTGCAAACTTTGTTTTCTCGATACGTTCCCACACGAGCGTTAAGATCAGCATCACTTGATCTCCTACAACCCCCAGGATAAAGAGAGTAAGGTGTGGAGGTAAACGCTTCTCTTTCCTGGCATCCAAACTCTGGAACTCTCTGCCCACACACCTGAGGTGTTTGCCTAATAGATCGGTCTTCAGGAAGAAAGTTAAAACTTGGCTCTTTTCACAACCCTGAATGTGTTGGCCTGGGGCATTACATATCACTCAGCGCCAAGACGCCTCGGCATTAGTGCGCTTTATAAATACTTTTCAGTCAGTCAGTCAGTAAGCTGGGACATAGATTTGTAGATTTGGCCCTACTCTTGGCCAAACGGAGGATAGCCCTCCGCTGGAAGGCAGTGGTCCCCCCGCGGGTGTCGGCCTGGGAAGCAGACGTCTCTAGTTGGGCCCTGGCAGAGGAGCAAACTTTGATTGCAGAGGACAGACTCACTAAGCGGCGCAGACCCTATGCGGAGCCAAGGGGCGACATTTTGCGAGCTTGGGAGACGCGCCATGTCTTAGACCAAATGGCTGGGGGAGAAGTGAGCGAGCCAGCAGAGTAACGCCTGGGGAGTTCGAGAAGTGGAAGGGGGGGCCCCCCTGTTGGTTTTGGGAGCTGGGTCTGTGGGGGTTGTGGCTGGAGGGGACCCCCTTGCCTGGTTTTCCCTGTCCTCCCCTTTCTTCATTTTTCCATCTTTCCCCCTTACCCCCCGCGCAGTCTTTCCCCCGAGTGGAATTACAAGGGGGTGTGTTCTCCTGAGTATGATGCTGTCCTCCCGGCGACAACAGTTATAGTTTAGTTTTTCTTTTTTTGATAAGTTTCCTTTAATGATTTATGCGATCACACAAGCTGCATTGTTTACTACAAGTGTAAATGAAGGGGTAGGGGTCGGCATGACCGCCTTTAAACTGCTAAAAAACGATGTACTGCTATTATTTGATAAGCTGCCCATAATTGGTCGGGTGATTGATGGTATTTTTACGATAGTGACATGAAAATTGTGTATGTGATTTTTGTTATTTTATTTTAAAAATTAATAAATAAATGTTTAAAAAAAAAAAAAAGAAAGAAATAAGGGTTTCCAGGAAGAAAGAAGGCTTTCCGCCTTTGTATTGAGATCTTTGAAAATAACTTTAATCGTATCAGCAAAAGAGTTTGCAATCCATACCTCTAAATACTTTATTTTTGCAGAAGTCGACCATTGAAAACCAGCTATAAGATAAGGGTGACTAAATGTGTATTTATTAAACAGGAGAATTTCCGTTTTATCTTTATTTACTTTATAGCCTGATACTTCAGAGAAAAGAGATATCTCCGTCAAAAGAGAGGGCAAAGAAGTCTCCGGAGAGGATATACACAATAGAATATCATCTGCATAAGCTGCAAACTTCAGATGATGATCTCCATAGGGAAAACCAGTAATCGACGAGTTAAGACGAATTCGGGCAAGAAAAGGTTCCACTGCCAACACAAATAATAAGGGGGAGAGCGGACATCCCTGTCTTACTCCTCTGTGAAGAGAGAAATACGAAGAAACCTTACCATTAACTGGGACAAAAGCTTTAGGGGCATGATATAGAACGGATACTAAAGCAATAAATTTAGGTCCAAATCCATGGCAAGGTAGGGATTTAAGCATATACTCCCAACTAATCCTATTAAAGGCCTTCGCCGCATCAATTGTAATAGCCGCAAGCGAGGATCTAAACAAGGGGGCCTTACTGAGAACATTGAATAATAAACGAGTATTATCAGAAATAAGTCTGCCCTTCATAAATCCTGATTGTTCCCTACCAATAAGATATGGAAGGAAGGACTCCAAGCGAAGAGCAAGCAATTTAGCAAAGATCTTATAGTCCACTTTTAACAATGAAATGGGTCTATAATTCTTACATTCATGGGGATCTTTACCTTCCTTATGAATTAGACAGACAATAGCTTCCTGAAAGGTACCAGACGTAGAAGAGGAATCCACAAAACCAGTAAACAGGCGAAATAAATATGGAAGAAGAATATTTGAGAAGTGAAGATAAAACTCTCCTGTGAATCCTTCAGGGCCTGGAGTTTTTCCCATTTTTAACTTCTGTAATGCACTTGAGATTTCCTTCAAGGTAAGATCTTTTTCAAGAGATTGAATGTCTAAATCTGGGGAAATATTATGGGAAATTTGATCCAAATAATCTACAATAGTGGAGGGCTGAGCCGGTAATTCTGGAGTATACAGGGATTTATAGAATTTAACAAACTCCTCTAAAATATCCTCATGCTTAGTAATAGCATCGCCATGAGGGTAAGTAATTAACTCAATCACACGTCGCTCTTTCCTAACTTTTAAATAGTTTGCCAACAGTCTACCAGCTCTGTTTCTTCCACCATAATAGCAAGCATTCTGCCTAAGAAGAATACAGTTTGCTTCATTCGTAGAGATGGTATTAAACTTTAGCTTTGCCTGAATTAAATTATGAAGATCCGAGGACAATTTAGAAGATAAGAACTTTTGTTCCAAGGATTTAATTGAAGAAAGTAAGATAGAATGCTCTTTAGCACAACATCTTTTAGTTCCAGAGACATACCTTAAAATAAATTGCCGTGCAGATGCTTTAAACATATCCCATAACAAAGAAGGAGAAACAGAGGTATTATCATTAAACGAAAAGAATTCAGAAGTGAAGGATACAAAGGTACAAGAGAACTGAGCATCTCTTTAAAGAGAGTTATTAAATCTCCATCTATGCGAAGGATGATAAGGAGGAGCCAAATCCAAGTCAGTAATAACCATAGTGTGATCAGATAGTGCAATTGGGGAGATATATGATTGTATAATATGGTGCGAAAGAGATTTAGAGAGAAAAATGTGGTCTAAACGTGAAAATGTACCATGAGAGGGTGAGTAAAGGGGGGCCTGCCCACGCAGGCAATGGAGTCGGACGTGCTCTGCTAGAGCTCTGCCGCTGACTCCCCTTTATCCGATGAATACATCCATGCCATCGCATTACCAGGGCAGCTAATCAGCATCGCCGGACCCCGGCTGGACCCGGAATGATCTGTGAACTTTGTGGGCTCCGGGGCTGCTATGACCCGGCAGAACATCCGTGCGGCGGCGGTGAGGCCCGGGTGGAGCTGCGAGTGGTGCGGCCGCGAGCCTGACGAAACATCGGGGATGAGCCATGCCCACTAGGCCGCGTCCCACTGCGACTGCTGATTCGCGGACGCCGCGGTCTCCTCCTGCACTCTCCTTGAGCCTGTGTGTGCGTTTGGGTTCGGACAGGGCTCCGGCAGCGAGACTCATGCTGAAACCGGCACTCTGGGAGCAGGATTAAATACGGGGCTGTGGCATTTGCATCGCCCTGCCACAACAGAATTGCAGATCAAGCGGCAGACGGAAACCCCTGCAGTCAGTGCTGATCCCGGCGGTGATTACGTGAAGGCAACAGAGACGCCACTGTGCTGGGCAAGTGCACATTGCTTGTAGAGTGGAATTAACTGGGCCTGGGAGCACCCATTATTACGCACGTGCATAGAGCTGGGAAATAGAAGAAGAACGTGCACCTAACACACGCTGGCAGCTCCAAGTGCGCTATGCTGCAGCCATAAGTAACTCAACCCCCACATCTCTTGTTGTCCTAAGACCCTGGAGAGTCATTATAAACAGAGCAGTGCACGCTCCCTAGTACTCCTCTTGTCACGTATATGCCACAGTAGCTGTGGGGGCAGCGCAGTCCCGAGACGACTTGGGCCCAATACATACACCCGAGCTGCTCCTGCACCTGTTCACTATTTGGAACTACAGCGCAGCACACTATTCAATCTGACTACAGGACAGAGGAACAGTCTCCACCTGTTGTCATCTCATTAGTTTAAACCAGGTGGTTGCTACCACGCGTTTCACAACTGCCATATGTCGCACAAGGGCCGACCACGAACAAGCACCGGGGGCCCGCCGACTCAAGCTCCCTTAACCCGCGCCCAAACTGACAAGATGACCGGAGAGGAGCAATCTGACCAAATGTCCAATAAGCTGGATGCTGTCCTGGCGGCGGTAGAGAAATTGAGTGCCACCATGGATCAAACCCGCACCTCTCTTGAGAGCAAGATTGACAAGGTGGCAATTGATCTGAACCTCCTACATGCGGATCACCTCAAACTAACAGACAGGACGTCTGCGGTGGAGGCCACAATGGCGGAGATCTCCCCGCAGACGAAGGCCACGGAGAAACGCCTTAAGGACCTCGCAGCTCTAGTCGACTTCCTGGAAAATCGCATAGAGGATGCCGAAGGGCGGTCGAGGCGAAATGATGTACGCGTAGTGGGTCTTCCGGAAGGAGAGGAAGGGAGAGACACGACAACATACGCAGAAACCTGGCTCCGTGATCTGATTCCAGAGGGAACGATTTCTCACCACTTTGTTGTGCCAGTCAGGCCTCCGCCCCCGGGCGCCAACCCCAGACCATTTTTGATCCGTGTGCTGAATTACAGGGACAGGGATGCCATCCTTCAGGAAACCAGACAGCTACAGAAAGTGCAAGTGGGAAACAACACAGTCATGTTCTTCCCCGACTTCACGGCAACAGTAAAGGGAAGAGACGCACCAAAGCTCAGCTGTCCCAAAGTATTGGACCCAACCTGGAACAAATGAAACAGGATCAGCGTAATGCCCTCCAGGCGGCAGCAGAAATGGGTGATACACAAGGCCAGGTGGTTTCTGAGTCCAGTTTACAGGAGAGAGACAGTGATGAGGAACTATCAGATGGAACTCTGAACTCACGAGACTCGAAGAGCCTGCCGGAAGTCACTCCTCAGACTGCTGACGGCATAATCTAGCACCAGGCGTAGAACTATGGGAACTGACCGATGAGACTGCGAGGATGTTTGCGCAAGTATAGATGGACTCTGCTGCACTAGTCATATACTAATGGTCCGCAGTATTGTAAATGTGTCCCTCTACAAGTGGAGGGTGGCGGGCACGGGGGCGGCGGGACCCTATATATCGCCTAATCACATTTGCAGATATATAGCTTCCCCTATGGAGCTACCTCCTGTTTAATATCATGTGGCCTCGGAAAATGCTTCCTTTATCGAGTATAGTGGTGTTACCATGTACCTGTGTACATTACATTGAAGACGTACCACACCTGCGTAGGAACCCCCCTTGTCACTCTCAGAATGTCGTTTGGAATTAACGTTTGGATGATTGCCTGTTGCATTCTCGTCCTTTTGGCATTGAATGTTTTAGTTTGGTTTAGTTTTACTATCTGCCACGCGCTGGGTCGACATACTCTGCTATCTGGATATCTAGTTGGTCAACAACAGCTCTCACACATGGCTCACGCCCCATTTATCAGTGTTGCCGCCGGACCCTACACGGGCCTCACACTCACCCATGCACTGACACTATGGCACCGATTAAGATCTGTACATGGAATGTGAGAGGCATACATAGCACCTCCCACAGATACTTAATATATTCATATCTTAAAAGACATCACATTCAGATTGCTCTCCTTCAAGAGACGCATCTGGCAGGGTCTGAAGTTAAGAACCTACAGAGGAGGTGGAGGGGGCAACTACAAGCCACAAGCTACTCGGCGTATGCCAGGGGCGCATTAATCTGTGTTCGACCAGGCACCCCATTTCGCATAGAAGAAACATTGACTGACACAGAGGGCTGATATGTTCTTGTGCGGGGAAGGTTAGATGGCCAACCCATTATTATTGCATCAATATATGCACCCAACACTGATCAGGCCTCATTCCTCGACTCTCTGTCAAATAAGTTATCTGCCTGGCATGGGGTCCCGATGATTCTGGGGGGTGATTACAACAGTGTATTGGATGTGGCCTTGGATCGCTCCTTTCCCCCCTTCCCGGAACGCCCACGGCCGCTGCCATGAGGGGGTTAAACAGCTGGGCTACTGTAGTGTAGCTCCTATTTCCCTTATAGGCTCTGCGCATTGGAATAATATATCCTATAGGTTTGACATAGGACTGAGGTCAGTATGTCCCTATCGAGTATATTAAACTTAATTACTTGTGCCAGCTAGCTCAGAGGCCACTAGAAACTTCTTGACGACAAGAAGGGATTAGTTTCTGGCAGCCGCAAGACATGACCACTGTGTTTCCCTTACAGAATCAGGATGTGTCCCAGAGTCGTAGAAACAATAGATAACTATTTCACTCAGCTCAGTTGTGCAGGATTCAGTTACGTCTCAAAGTTACACAGAAATAACAGACGGGCGTTTCAATAAAAGGTTTATTGAACAGTCTTGTTTCTGTTGTAAGTTAGATGTGCTGTTACGATCACAAGACAGTATGCGAGATAGATGATGTACAAGGTGAGCAGTAAAAATAAATAATACTGCGTTAGCATTATCTTTTCAGCATATATGCACTTACATAAAATGACACAGCCTAAAAATGCAAGTACTCATACGATGCATTTCTTAGCCTAGTTCTACCCAGTGTGCCTAACCTTTCCTAGGTGTAGGGAGAAGTAGAAGTAGGTGCTGTATTCCTGACTAGAGTATACTAAGAGTAAGTTACGCCTAGAGTCTAGTATGCCAAGAGTCCCTCTAGGTTCTAGTCTGCTCCATACCTGAAGAATGAGAGAGGTAGGAATCTCTTTCCGGACTCGAACTCCAACACCCCGCAAGGGAAGTTAGATCACTGGAAGCTGGACTCTCTGCGTGCAGGAATGACAGTGTCTTCTCAGTGCGTCTGGCCGGGAATCGGGCTCCTCTGAAGTCGAGGTCTCCTCTGATTTACAGGGGTTTGGGAAGGTATATTTATACCTGAAAATGTTAGCATTGACGTGAGTTGGGTAGCGAAAGACGTCATGAATGAATCCCTTAAGGAATAGAGGTTCATGCATAATGTATGAGTCCTTGAAGAAATCAATAGTCCTGGGCAAGGGAAACTCCCGCAGCCTGAGGGTCAGTTTTTTCATGGACTCGTTGAGACGCTAGGGTGGACGGATGTCGGAAGCCATGCCTGTATTTGGTATGCATGGTTTATGCCTAAATAAGGTCTGGGATTTTATGCCTATATAAGGGCAGGTTGGATTGTGCCTATATATGGTCATGATTCTAGAAAGCCCGTTTATGGACACCCTATGAAGTATACAACACCCACTCCTCTTTTGTGTATACAACAATACTAAAATGCTAAATATTTAAAATGCTAAACATTAAAACGGAGTACCGCATATTAAAACATATCCTAAAAAAGTTTTAAAAGACACATTAAAATGCAAAGGTTACTGTACATCATTAAGCAGTGCTTTTCATTTCCAGCATAAAGTATGAAATAAATGCATTTGGAACGAAATATAAAAGCAATATTTACATATGACGAAAATGATCGATAAGGTTGTCCAAAATCAAAAGTCATTTCCTGTCATGGAACTTAAATGAACTAATTTAGACACACAAGATGACTAAGTGTCCCTGGAAGTTCTGCCAAGTCTGTATTATAAGGCTAGTTCTACTTTAAGCAGATTGGAGTGCCATTTTCGTTTGAAAGAAATGGGACAAAAGTTCAAATTTTGGTAATGTTCCAAGGTTTTGAAAAATGAAGGCCAAATTGCTGCTGTTGCACTGGAACACAGCATGCCGAATCAGAGTCAGTTCACTGGTCTGGTGTAAACATTAGATCATCTATTTCAATAGACAAAACATCTTCCACTGTCGTCGGTGTAAGCTGGAACACCTCGTGTAAAAGATTGACCGCACAAAGATGGGAAACATCGCTCTCAGCAATGTTCGCGTTCGTTGTTACCTGTGTGCCTGGAGTTGTTTCTCGTACCTCAGCAGCAGCAGGAGGCGACTGTGAGATCTCAATGAATGCTGACATCAGTATTGGAAGCCTCTGGGGACAACACAGAGCATGGGCCGTTATCGGGTCCAGCAAAGCATCGACGTCCTTTGGCGCAGCTGATGGATATGTTAGACAAGCGTCCAACACGCATTCTTCACCGCATAGCAGGCATCGTAGAACAGGTAAGATGCAATCTTGCCAGATTGGTCGGAATGACGGGAACCACGTGGTATTAAGGTCCCGTAGACGAGTCATGCCTAGTAGCTGTACTATTCGCTCACGGCACTTCCTTTCAAGGAGAGCCTTCTCCATTTCGCTCGGAGTGATTTCGGCGAAGAGGCTGGCCATAGCGCAATAGCAGACAGATGAATAAAATTCCCGCAACAAGTGCTAGAATTAATGGTATGCCACCAAACACCGAATGTGCAAAGTTCGGAATGATTCCAAGTATTGCCTGGAACGGTGCTAAAAGACCGGTGCAAATGCTCTTAAATACATGAACAATTCCCGTTGTATCTGACATGTTAAAGATACGTGATATCATTTCTACGAAATGTATAGGGCAGTTTGTACGTATTAAAGTCTGTATCTCAGCCGAAGTCCTTGCAACTTGTAGATCATAGGTTTCTTTGGCCGAGGTCAAAGGCACTGTTTGCTGCAAAAGCATGGCTTTCATTCTGCTTAAAGTATCAAATCTTATAAAAGAGACGTTCAGCGAAGGCCATAAAGGTGACTCCCTGACTGTGTCTATTGGGGGAAACAATACTTGCATACAGCAAGTGACCCTGGAGTTGACCGTTACTAGATATGGGATGCCTGGCAACATTCCACAGCAGCTCTGATCATTCAACATGAGGTAACTCCCATTCGAAAGTTGTCCAAACGTCGGATTAATCACAGCAGCTGGTGAACCGTGCTGATGGCAAGACAAGTTTGCCACAGAACCATTACAAGCCCCGTGTAAAGAAATGTCCTGACAAATGAGTGAACCGGTCAGTGCATGTTTACAGTTGATACCGCTAAGAAACACTTCACGATCCCCACTCCAACATCTATGTGTATATGGTAACTTCCAAGATATCTTAATGTATTCCTTACCCAACCTTTCATATTTGCCTGCTTGCATCTGTCTGAGGCAATACTGAAACTGAAAAGTTGTCACAGGCAACGTTATTTTGCCATAAATATCCCATTCTGTAGCTGGTTTTTCTGCCACTGTAAATGATAGCTTCTCCATTTTTTCAATGCTTAGCACTGTATACCTCGCTCCTCTTTGTGCCAATTCGATCTGTTTATCAGTGAGATTGTATTCTGCAAACAGAAACGACGTGTTGATGAAACGCCAAGGCACATAGCCCGCTCGCAAAGATTGCAGCGTCCATGTCAATAACACAATAGAACGTAATTGAGATTGACCTTGTTGTAACATAGCCAAATCTTGTTCTAGAATGTCGATAGCAGAGGATACAATGCCATCCAATGAATATATCCTGGAGGACAAAGTTGTTAACCCATTGTCGACTACAGAGAGTGTTTTCTCTAAATTAATACGATCAAGTTCACGTATTCGTTCTGCAGCCTCTATCTGTGACACTTTCCATGCTTCGTTATAAGCAGCATAGATGCCGGCATATATGAAACGTTTTTGACGCGGTTTTCTTGGTCCAAGCAAGAATTCCCTAAGATCTGCGTCCTCTTTAAGTAAGGTTAAGTGTTGCTTCACATCCTGTAGTGTAGATTTATGCAGCCAATCGAGGCATAATTTACCTACACTGTATGTTGTTACTACCCGTGGATGTTGTCTTTGGACATATCTTGGGTCTGGCCTATGAATAGTAAAGCCCTGAGTTTTGTTCAAGAACCTTTCCTGACAGTTGTTTGTGTCTGTGGGCCAGATCAACCATTTTTTCCAATTTGGATGAGTTCTGTTGAGTTGTAGTATATCGTCAACTGTCACCACTGCCTTCGTATTATTTTCACCGGCAGGTGTTGGCACAGAAGGTGTTTTCATCTCTTTTATCTTGGCTAATCCAAGACAAGATGTCTGTTGGATGGTGTCATTCGAAAACAGTATTTGTTCAGGGATGATACAGGCTCTAAATAAAGCTTCTATACCCTGTACTTGCCAATCTTTACTACCCCAGACAGTTTTTGTCTCAATAGTGTCTTTCCATAAGTCGAAACCCTGTGTAGACAGTTGGGCAATAAATGCTTCAGAGTAAATCTGTTTGGTATTTGTTAACATAATTTTCAGTCCTGTTTTGTTTACATTTTTATAGTAAAACGTTTCTGGATCAGATGTATTATAACCTGAAAAATATGGAAATTTACTAGCAAAAGTTTTCGAACTACCTTGTGGTGGTGTAGGACAATGTTCCCATTGATTAAACATAAACACATTTCTTGGATATGCAGTTTTGTGCAAATAATGATGACCATAGTGGTTAGAACAATATAATTCCTCGTAACCAGATGAACCCTCTAAAAATTCATTTTTAGAAAATGCAGCAGATTTTTCTAGATCAAACATTATATCTTGAACAGTCTCTAAGTCCCAATCATCTGAATAGGTACTGGACGTAATTAAATCACTTAGTGAAATTTTAAATAAATGTGGAATGTTCAATTGTTCACTTGGACCGAAGATTTCATAATCTGTTTTGTCCCACACTATACCATCCTGTATAGGAACAGCTGTGATGTTCACTGATGACAAGTCTCTTGCTTCACGATGGGAAGATTTATGTGGTTTCAAAAGTACATTTACGTCTTTTCCTTCAATGTTCACATGGATGTATCTGCCACTTATAAGCACGCTTACAGTTGTTACCAAAGCTAGCCAGAGCAGGAAAACAAAAAGTCCAGATATAATCCAGAGTTCAATCCATGGAGAAACCAGATAAGTCTTTTTCAGAAAGTGAATAAAGTCTTGTACTTGCTGCTTGAATTTTGATGATGCTGGCGTCGTTTCAGGTTCGCTTGGATCTTCTGAGAATGTATCAAAGTCAATGAAATAGCCAGAAGAAGATCTGTCAATTGTTGGAATTGCATCAGGATTCGGTGAAATCACAGGAACCAGTTCTTCACGTGTCACGTTGGTGTAGACAGGTGTATTTGGACGAACTGTTATTTGGTTGTCAAGAGGGATGAGTTCCATAGCTTGGTTGCTTAGTCCTTCATTTGTTACAGCTGAGTTCTCGATCGTGATCAGTCTTTCAGTCTGAACCTCTTGAATAGTAGCGAGAGGAGTGCGTCTGCTACTAGGTCGGAGTCCACGAGGCCTACTGCTTAGTATTGGCCACATGTTGTGGTTTGATCAGGTCAATTGACACAAATCTTTTCTCCTTTCTTCCAGCAAGGGGCGGCAGAAGTACTGTCCTTGTTCCTTGAACAGCTAGAACAGGTACCGGTTGTCTGTAAGAAGGTCCAAATTCCTTCTTGTCCGCTATTTTTTCTCTGACTAGATCCCCAACTTTTGGAATCCAGACAGGCCTTGCTGGGACCGCCGATTTTTCCCCAGTGGTGGTTGGCTGTAGGGATACGTTGCTTTGTTTCGTTCGTAATTTGTTAAGATCCTGTAAAACAGCCAAACGATCTTTGATATCAAATGGTTTCATGTCCACCACTGTGCCTACCTGTTCTAAGTCTGGAACCCACATTCTTGTCCCAAATAGGACCTCATATGGAGTGACCCCCCCTAGAGAACTTCTTGGCAAATTATTGAGAGCGCGCTGAACGCTAATGAGGTGTTTGACCCACCCATCACCCGAGCCTAATACCCTAGCTGTTATAGACTGCTTTATGTCCCGGTTTTTCCTTTCCACAACAGAATTTCCCTCAGGATGGAATGGAGAGGAGTACCGCAATGCAACGCCCAGACTGGCCATGTCCTCCTTGTAAGCCCTAGAGCTAAACGCAGGACCCTGGTCAGAATGAAACGTGCCTATTGCGTATGTGCCGATAAAGACTCGCAAATCTTTTATAACAGTTCGAGCGTCAGCCGAGCGCTGAGGCCATAACCATAGGAACCTAGATTCAGTATTTGCGGGAGTGCCTTTGTCCAGTAGGACGCTGGCGATTAGATAGCCTAATGCTGTCTAACAGTGGTGTCTGCACTGGGCTGCCGCATTCGCTGCATGGTGTCTGGTGGCTTTCTCGCTGTAATTTACAGTCTAAGCAGTTGTTGATGAATATGTGAATGTGTATATTCATTCCAGGCCACCAGTACATCTCTTTTAATTTCAAAATTGTTTTTGAGATCCCTTGATGTGACAGACCCTCCCCCAAATGTGTTTCATAAATCAAGGCTGCTCTTCGTTCCATGTTTGGAATTACCCTATCCCCCACTCCAGGGATTCGAGCAAAAGGAACGTTATTCGCATCAATTACATAAGAGTACTTGAGTGGAAACTTTTTTGGTAACGCTGCACTGCTGCCTTTGCTCGAAGCATTGACAGCTAACATTATCTCACCGTCTATTTTTGTTTTTGAACGAGTGATCGCAGCTACGGAAGCTGTCTGAACAGCCCCCTTCGCGGCTTCGTCAGCCAATGAATTCCCTGCAACGTGAACGCCATCACGCTGATGACTCAGTGTGTGAATCACGTGAGCCTTTGGTAGTTCGTTTTTCAACTGAACTACTTGTTCCCAAAGCAGTTTGTGCTTTATTGTGCCACCTTTCGCATCTTTAAAACCATTTTCAAGCCAGGTTCGTATATAATCATTATACGACTGAACACAGTAATAGGAATCGCACACTATCAGTGTGAGGAATTCTCGATCCGTACTCTCAAGTGCCAGTTTGAATGCCTGTAGTTCAGCTCGCTGAGCTGTACAATCACCTAGTGATTGAGTTTTTGTGACCATAGGTCTGAAGATGCCATTTCGCATGCGACCTTTAACGATAGCACACGCTGCACTGTAAGCTTGCTTACTCCCTGTTGCGGGCTGTGCGGATCCGTCAGTGTAAATTATGAATTCATACTGATCGAGAGGCAGAATCTCAGTGGGCAGAGGACATTCTTGTTCATATTGGAGAAATGCCTGTGTTTTTAAATCTGGATCAAAAACATATTCAACATCAGTTGCAGCAAGAGAATTAACCCACTGTATCCATCTCGGATGTAAAGCTTTAGCATTTGGAATGCTTGCTTTTGTGACCGCTTCCAAAGCTGGTACTGGGGTAACGACAATTATGCGTTTTCCTTGGGCTAAGGCTCTTTCTTTTGCTACAGCTGTTTGAACTGCTGTTAGAATTTTTTCAGTTGCACTGAAGCGCATTTCCGCTTGTGTATACAAATGTGATTTGTATGCAATTGGTACTTTCTCACCCTCATTAAAGGTTAAGTAAGTGAATCCACATTGACCCGAAATTATTCGAATCACCAAATTTCTTTGACTTACGCGTGTTTGTAAGTGATTTGTTGCTAACATGTTAGCCTGGAGTGAACGCAAAATTTCTGTGTGTTCCTGTGTCCAGTTTTTATTTGAAAAATCAGGTTTGATTAATGCGTAGAGAGGTTTAACCCTTTCTGCGTAGTTTAGAATGTATGTTCTTCCAAAATTTAGGAATCCCAGTATTGATTGTAAGTTTTTTGCGATTTTGGAGGTTGGAGCAGCGCACATTTCTCTAGAAAGTTAGCTGCCAAGCTCTTGCCTTCACTTGAAAGCTCATATCCTAAAAATAGGACATTGAGATGGGCAATCCGAGATTTTTAAAGTTGAACTTATAGCCCTCAGAGGCGAATCCCAATATAATGGTGCTCACCCTGTTCAAGTGTCTTTCCAAGTCATCGTCTGTCAGATAGATGTCATCGACATAAGACAATGCCTCGTTGTCATAAATTTGTAGTAACTCCGTTACTCTCGCTGAGAATAAACCTGGGCTGTTCTTGAACCCTTGTGGGAGTCGACAAAAGTGACGCTTGGTCCCCATTATGGAAAATGCCGTTAAGTACCTGCTTTCAGGTGCTATATTTTGACAAAAGAAACCGTTTGAGATGTCTAATGTTGTTTTGTATTTTTTACGCACAATGTTATTCATTAATGCTGTGCTGTGTGCATTTTGCACTGCAAAAGTTTTAGAACAAGTGTTTAAATGTCTGTAGTCCAAAACTAGACGATATGTATTGTCTGGTTTGGAGACAGGAAACAAAGGATTGTTCATGGATGAGGTGCATGTTTCAATCACCCCTTGGTATTCAAGTTGATCTAAGATCTCCCTGACCTGTTTTTTAGCTTCTTGCTTAATAGGATACTGCCTCTGAGCAGTAGGTTCATGTTTCAGATTTATTTTATGGTGAGGGGAGTCCTCATCCCATCCTACATGATTTTTATATAATGCTGGAGCCTGGGCCACTGCCCATTTTCTGGCATATGTATATTTTAAATGAATTGGAATGTGATTGGAGAAGGCAGGCATAATCATGTCCTCGCCGTGTGGGCACTCTTTGACAAATTGTGGTGGCCAGTCTTTTTCTGCTAGAAGTATGTCATAACCCTTTGATAGTTTTTCCCAAAAAAGTGCTTTAACCTGTCTAGGTTTGTCTCCCTCCATCCGGAGTGTTATTTCATATAACCTTTGTGGAGTACTAACCCTGGTGTCTACAGTCTCTACTGTAATGTACTCATTCAAGTCCACTATCTCCAGAAGTTCCATCAGGTTCTGGCGAGCTATTGTGACTTCTGCTGCACTGTCCAGCATTGTCTGAGCCCATTCTCCGTTCTTGAGTTGACTTCTCAGAATTCTCGGCATGTCTTACTATTAGACCTGCTACTTTCTTTTTGGAGAATTGAGGTTTAGTTTTAATTTTTGTTGCGTGCTTGTCGTCTTTCGATTTCACGCGTTCTTCTCTATGTTCTGTTCGTCCTCTTCTTTCCGAAGTCTGTGATGAGACCTGAAAGGGACGAGAGGAACGTGTATCATTATCTTGATACCTATCAGGTTTTCTCAAATTATCCCTATTCCTGAGGTTGTACCTCCTTTCAGAGGAGCTCCTTTTGAGGAGACCTACCTCGGGATTGAGAATCTTTTCTCATTTGAATTTTGTTTAGTAGACTCCCACTTCTTTTTAGAAGATGTAGGAGTTTGTTTAATTGAGTCCTTCTCAGGACTTTCAGATAGTTTTGGTTTAACTGGTCTCCCACCCAAACTATCTCTGCCTAATTCTGCATAAGATTGTTCTATAATTCTGGGTAGCTCTGTTTGATGTTCTGTAACATCAAATTCCCTTAATTTTTGTCGGATCGCCACTGCTGCTGCCTCCCCTTTAATATTTGACAATATTATTGTTGAGACCTGGTCGAAATTTTTCAGTAATTTCATACCTAAATTTAAAGCAGGCTCTGCCCCGTATTCGTTTTGAATTTGTTTTAGGACATCAGGTATTACCGCAATTGACGGAATGCCGTGTGTTTTAGTGTAGATGGCAGCAAAGACTGAGCCCCAAGTGGTGCAGTCTTCCAGTTGTGGTGTTATCCCCATTGGTAAACTAATGGTTAGGATTCTGTGTTTCTCATGTGGGCTAGTATTTGGAAATACTGCTTCGATTTGAGTAATTTTTTGAGCTATCCAAAATGGAATTTGCTCACGCTTAGTGGGCATTTTACCCATGACTGCGTATAGAGTCTGTGGTGTAATTTTTAATGTACTCCCCTGTGGAGGAGTATGATTTGGAACTGTTAATGGTGGTTGGACTGTGAAAGTCCGCATGACATATTGAACCAATTGTCTGTAGATTTTTATTAACTCTGTGAGTTGATTAAGTATTTCCTCGTCTGACATTATTTCGATGTCTGGATGAGGTGTATAGCCGACTAAAATCGGCCATGTTGCTCCTGGTCTACCTAGTGGACCGAGCCTGGTTATATTTTTATTGTGTTTTAGGGCGCCTTTAAACCAGAGCTGATGCTCCTGGTATGTTAATGGAATCTCTATATCCTCGAAAGGAATGTATTCCTCTGGTGGTTCATCTTCTTTGTAGAAGTGAAACAAGTGTGTTACTGGATTGGATTCAGGAAGAATTACCCATGAATAGAATACCTCTGTCTGAAAGGATTCATGTGCCTCAATCACGAAAACTGCTCTACCTCCTCTCGGTGGTAGGCCATGTTTTATAAGTTTGAGAGTAATGGCTCTTCTTAAGTTTGGAGCGATGTCAATGACACCCTCCTCGGTTTCATTTAAACCGGTATTGTTAAAAAATGCTGCTTGGGCTGGATCAGCCGCAGCTACACCGTTTCCGGCGTCATTGTCAGTGCCTGACATTTTTCTGCTTGAAAATATGGAAACAAATTTCAAGGAAACAAAGATAAGGTGCACAATATTGTGGAACACTGTATCCTTCAACGTTGAACAAACCAAACAGCTAATATATAGGGGTCTTCCCTATGTAGCCGTGGCGGATACTATCCCTGCCCACTCCAGACGTCTTTTGGAGTATATGGGTAGGGGTCTCTGAGAGAAAAGAATATATGCACAGCTGAGTTACTCAGTATCTAACGTTGAATTACTGCCTTACCAAACGTTGGGCGCCATGTAGTGTAGCTCCTATTTCCCTTATAGGCTCTGCGCATTGGAATAATATATCCTATAGGTTTGACATAGGACTGAGGTCAGTATGTCCCTATCGAGTATATTAAACTTAATTACTTGTGCCAGCTAGCTCAGAGGCCACTAGAAACTTCTTGACGACAAGAAGGGATTAGTTTCTGGCAGCCGCAAAACATGACCACTGTGTTTCCCTTACAGAATCAGGATGTGTCCCAGAGTCGTAGAAACAATAGATAACTATTTCACTCAGCTCAGTTGTGCAGGATTCAGTTACGTCTCAAAGTTACACAGAAATAACAGACGGGCGTTTCAATAAAAGGTTTATTGAACAGTCTTGTTTCTGTTGTAAGTTAGATGTGCTGTTACGATCACAAGACAGTTTGCGAGATAGATGATGTACAAGGTGAGCAGTAAAAATAAATAATACTGCGTTAGCATTATCTTTTCAGCATATATGCATTTACATAAAATGACACAGCCTAAAAATGCGAGTACTCATACGATGCGTTTCTTAGCCTAGTTCTACCCAGTGTGCCTAACCTTTCCTAGGTGTAGGGAGAAGTAGAAGTAGGTGCTGTATTCCTGACTAGAGTACACTAAGAGTAAGTTACGCCTAGAGTCTAGTATGCCAAGAGTCCCTCTAGGTTCTAGTCTGCTCCATACCTGAAGAATGAGAGAGGTAGGAATCTCTTTCCGGACTCGAACTCCAACACCCCGCAAGGGAAGTTAGATCACTGGAAGCTGGACTCTCTGCGTGCAGGAATGACAGTGTCTTCTCAGTGCGTCTGGCCAGGAATCGGGCTCCTCTGAAGTCGAGGTCTCCTCTGATTTACAGGGGTTTGGGAAGGTATATTTATACCTGAAAATGTTAGCATTGACGTGAGTTGGGTAGCGAAAGACGTCATGAATGAATCCCTTAAGGAATAGAGGTTCATGCATAATGTATGAGTCCTTGAAGAAATCAATAGTCCTGGGCAAGGGAAACTCCCGCAGCCTGAGGGTCAGTTTTTTCATGGACTCGTTGAGACGCTAGGGTGGACGGATGTCGGAAGCCATGCCTGTATTTGGTATGCATGGTTTATGCCTAAATAAGGTCTGGGATTTTATGCCTATATAAGGGCAGGTTGGATTGTGCCTATATATGTTCATGATTCTAGAAAGCCCGTTTATGGACACCCTATGAAGTATACAACACTACACAATGGCATTTAGTAGACGCATGGCGGCATTGGAACCCGCACGACAGAGTATACTCATTTTTTTCAGGGGCACATGGGCTACATGTCCGATTAGATAGGATGTTGGTGTCAGACGAACTCTTGCCTGTCATTACAGACCCCCAATACCTTGGGAGAAGCCACTCGGACAATAACCCACATACACTACAGTTAGATTGGTGTGCTGACACACCACCGATTCCACGATGGCGGCTGCAGCCGGACACACTTGTGAAAGCTAGCGAGTCTTCTAAGACCCTCAATGCTGCCAGGTGCAGGGTTCCACCTCTAATTCACTTTGGGTTCGCTATCAAAATAATGAGGCAAGCGCTGGAAACTGGAAGACAAGAAAAAGGTTTATTTCTCATGAGGAGATCACGTCAACTGCAGACACCGGGATGTCTGAGGGAGGTGTTCTGCTGATAACTCCTTTGGCTCTTCCTTTTATACAGGTTTGACACAATGCATTGGTTTCATCAACATGGTTACACAAGCTTGGGGTCCCCGCCCCGGGCAGGTTGTCACACAAGCCCAACAGTAATTCTCTTCCCACCCAGGTCAAACAGACAATCTTATCTTGCAGCTGGACCTTGCTTCAGGGTCTAAAACATGTGAGACCGGCCAGATCTAAGAGTCCGTTTTGTTGATAAAAACAGGTCCCATTGTTGGTAACAACAAGTCTTGCTGTTTGCAGTGCAATAAATCATGTTGCAAGAGTCTTTTTGGTGTTTGGAACCTGTTTGTGTAACTAGGTGCAGTGAGGGGTAGAGTGTCCAAAGGTTTGCCTGAAAACAGAGATGAGAGGAAAAACGAGTTTGTGGCAGCAAGTGGCGCTGAGGTTTGTTGCGGCAAATAGAGTTTATAGCCCCCAGCACACGTACCAGGTCGGTCAGAGGGTCAGAGGGATGCTAGTAAGGGCAGGGTGAAACAAAGGTGACCAACAGAGTACAAAATGGCTGTGATAGATTAAAATGACTGCAACTTATGTGCACATAGAATTCCACCAGACAAGATGGCGCAGGTAATGTTCACGATTGTCGTTTTGCTTTTAACAGTGGCCCCTTTGAACATAACTAGCCAGCTTGTCAGTCTATTTCGATCTCCATAATGTCCTGTATCTCTTGATCATACATTACTCTCATTTTTGTTAGCTGAGTGTCCATAGTCTTAGGGTGCAAGGTAGTAATGCAAAGAGAACACAAAGGTGGTATACAGTGTATACCCAAACAACAACCACATATTGTCAATACTGGGACCAAGAGAATCATTGATATTTTCCAACCCCACTCCTTCAAGATGCCCCAAAGCCAACTTCCAATTGTCCAAGTCTCTGATCCTTGATGAATTTCTGAAGATAGTCTATGGAGATGTTCGATTGCTTCATAGACAGAAGGTGAATTATCAGGAATGTATACACAGCAGCTGGCACCGATGATGCGGCATGCTCCTCCACGGTCCGCTAGTACCACGTCCAGGACCATGCGATTTTGCAGGGTAACCAGACGGATCGCTTGGAGCTCAGCAGTGTTGTTGGTGAGGATGCCAGCAGTGACGTTCAGGGCGGTCTCTACCGCTTGGGACAGATGTCTGATGGCTCGGCTGTTTGCCATCGGACCCCATAGCGGGACGAGCCCTTTTGCTGCGTCGAGGAACTGTGATGAGGCAGAGTCTGCTTGATCAATGTCTTTAGAACGCTTTTCTCGATGATACTCTGCAGGGGCTGTGTAGGTTGGTGGCAAAACAAAGGTGATGTAGCACGTGCCCCCCAGTTTCTTGGGAGCCAGGTGTAGGCTTTGGTTCCACAAACAAAGTACATATTGGGTGATGCAACAAGCGCTGGCGGGTTGGCAGTGTTCAAAGTCCTTACAATGCTACAGGTGCTGTGACCCACATTCTTAGTCCCACGGCCTTCAATGCATACAAGGCCAGAGACGTTCACCACAGATAGGGCCACAGTCAGTGTTGCAGCAGTTCTTTTCTTCAGGTAGGAAAATGTGGCTCTGTTAGGATTATTGAACACTTGCATTTCCACTTGTTCTTTGGAGGGGACATTAATCTGGAATGTCGCATTGAAGGTGTGAGGGCAGAAGGGGCGGCTGTCCTTCCTGTTTTGTTTCGCCAGAACTCGTTGTAGAACTGGGCGATTGTTCCGTCGGAAGTGGCATTGTCTTTGTAACTTTCTTGTAGGAGCATCATCCAGGCAAGGCAAGATCCGTGAATAGAAAAGGGCGAAGGGATGAAAGGGATGGAATGTTCAGTGGCATGTGGTAACAGCCCACAGACCCAACAGTTGGTAGCATTGGTGGCAAGATTGTGCTGGTGCAACATCTGCACGAAAGAATTATTCCAGAATTCTTTGCGTCGTTCTCGGAGATGTGGCGGTAGTGATACCAGGTAGTGTTCTTTCTTGGTGGTTGGTTGCATGGTGGGTGACAATGTTCTGTATGCAGGTGCATTCTCTTCAATGATCCAGAGTGCGACCATTAGCAGGAGACAGGTGAGAAATGCGGCTTCAAGTGCAATTGTCTTTGTGCTGTGCAGGTTAGCAGTCTTGGTGTCTTTGCGGTGGTTTTGCAGGTGTTCAGTTTCTTCCATCAACTTCGAGGAGCTCAACAACTGTTAGGACCACAGACTTTTGTCTGGCGCTTTCCTGGTAGTGTTGTTTGACTGTGCTACTGATCTGAGACCTTGACTTAGTTAGTGGCCTGGTCGTTGGAGCTCCCTCCTTTCGTCGATCTTAGGTTGTACCCTTTCCTGGATGGCACCGTGGGGTCGGGAAATTCTGATAGTTCGAGGGTGTCTTCTTGTGGGTAGCAACTCAGAGCTGGTCGGTCTCTCGCGAGTACTTCCTCTTGCACCTCCACCCCTTCACAGGTTGCCAGGGTTGGAGGGACTCATTTGCAATGATGAGCGTGCAGCCAGTTTAGTTTTCCTTCCACTCGGAGGGCAGTTCGGGTGGTGATCAGGACTTGCCAGGGGCCCGTCCACCTAGGCTCCAGATTCTTCGTTCTTTGGAAGTTGCGAATCAATACATGGTCGCCTGGCTTTATTTCATGTCCCGGGCCCCTGGATACGTCAGGCAAGGCTTGCTGCACCTGTTGGTGGATAATTGTTAGCTTGTTTGTCAATTTATGCAAGTAATCCGACATTAATATGTTCGGGACATCGTTAATGGAGGTGGGTCTTGGTGCAGCCCAAATGCTCATAGGCCTGCCGAAGACCACCTCATACGGGGTCAGTCGGTGTTTGGTTGGGGTGGAGCGCATCGATAACAATGCGAATGGGAGGGCGTCGGGCCATTTCAACCCGGTCGTGGCAACTATTTTGGCTAGTTTTAGTTTCAAGGTTGCATTGTGTCTCTCTACCAGGCCCGCTGATTGGGGGTGGAAGACGGCATGGAACTTTTGTTTTACCCCCAACCCTCTCAGTATGTTCTGTATCACCTCGGCTACGAAGTGGGGGCCGTTGCCGCTCCATAAAATTCTGCAAAGGCCATATCGGGGGAAGAATTCTTTCAGCAATACTTTTGCAGTGGCTAAGGCGGTATTGTCGCGGGTGGGATATGCCTCCACCCATTTGCTAAAAGCGCACACAACCACCAGGACATATTTTAGACCAAGGCATCTCTCTAGGTGAATGTAATCCATTTGAAGGATTTCAAAGGGGTGGTCAGGGACTCCAAACCCTCCCCGTGGTACTACTGTCCCCTTCCCTGGGTTGTGTTGTAGGCAGACTATACATTGTTGTACTAGGCGTTTTGCAGATTCTGCTATCTTGACGTTATGCCATACTCTGGTGATTAGTTCAATCATGGGGGTGGAGCCTATGTGTGCTGGTAAATGTGCCATGGTCAATATGGGGATGAGGTAGGCATTGGGTAACAGCCATTTATTTCCGTCTTTAGTTCTCCAGCAATCTTCCTCGTCTTTTAGTCCCACCTTTTCCCACTCAGTCAATTCGTCTTGTGTGCCTGTAGTCTGTATGTCCCTTACAGTGGTCCTAGCGTCAGTCCATCATTCAGCTTGTGACCTGGTCACATACATTCGTGTCGTAGTTCTGTCTCCTGCCGTGGCTCGGGCAGTAACGCCTGCTAGTGCATTTCCCTGTCCAATGAGATCAGTCACTTTCCTATGTGCTTGGCATTTTATCACTGCTAACTTCTTGGGGAGGAGGACTGCTTGCGTCAAGGCGGAGACTAAATCTCCATGCAGGATGGGTGTACCGTGTGAAGTCAGGAACCCTCTTTCTTTCCATAAGATCCCAAAATGGTGAACCACCCCGAAGGCATATTGGCTGTCGGTGTATATGTTAACTGTTGTGTCAGTCGCTAAGATACATGCTCGTGTGAGGGCAATGAGTTCTGCAGCCTGGGCTGAACGTTGGGGAATACGGGCTGTTTCCAGAACGGTTCGGGCTGTGGTGACAGCATATGCAGCTGAGGTGGTGCCGTCGGGGAGTTTGATGCACGAACCATCCACCCATAGTTCTCCATCTGGTTCTAGAAAGGCGGTGTCTCTGAGATCTATTCTACTCTTTGTTTGTTCATCGGTTAGTGTCACACAGTCGTGTAGTGGAGTCACGCTAGGATCATTTTCGGGTAGGGGTAACAGTGTGGCTGGATTGAGGGTGGTGCATCGCTTTAGGGTAATGTGCGGTGCTAGCAGGGTCAACTCATATCCTGTCAGTCGGGCGCTAGTCAAGTGTTGGGTTTTGGTCTGGTTTAGTAGTGTGTCGACTGCATGGGGTACTAAAACAGTGACTGGATTGGAGAGTACTATTCCTTCGCTCTGGCGTATCGATACTGCTGCAGCTGCCACAGCGCGCAGGCACGCTGGCAGCGCTCTGGCTACTGGATCGAGGGTGGCAGAGAAATATGCACAAGGGCGTTGTTTGTGACCAATTGATTGTGTTAGGACAGACAATGCACATCCTTCCCTCTCGTGCGTGTAGAGGAAGAATGGTTTGGAGTAATCCGGGGTTCCTAGGACAGGCGCTGAACAAAGGGCATTGCGTAGTTCTTTAAAGGCTGACTGGCATTCGGGGGTCCAGGGGAGAGGTGAGGGGATGTCTTTAGCTAGGAGGGAGAGAAGGGGTTTGACAATGAGGCTAAAGTTCGGTAACCACTGTCGGCAAAATGAAGTGAGACCTATCAAAGGGCGGACTTGTTTCTGATCTTTGGGGACAGGGGTGTCTAGAATTGTCTGGATCCTGTCAGGCGTGAGTTTCCTCCCTTCTTTGGATAAATGGTGACCCAAATAGGTCACTTGTGATTTACAGAACTGCAATTTCTTTCGGGAGACCTTGTGACCATTCTCAGAAAGAAAATGGAGTAGTTTGATGGTGGCTGTGACGGCTATTGGTATGGTGTCCGCTGCTAGAAGGATGTCGTCTACATATTGTATTAGTGCCACTCCATCTGGCAATTGTATGGCGTCCAACTGTCTTTTAAGCGCCTGGCTATAGATGCTTGGGCTCTCAGTGTACCCCTGAGGTGCTCTGCAAAATCTGTACGAACGGGAGTTTAGGGTGAATCCAAATAGATAGCGGCTGTCCTTGTGTATAGGTATGGAAAAGAATGCGTTTTTGAGGTCAATTACAGTGAAGGTGGTGGCAGTGGAGGGGATTAAAGTCAAAATTGTCGTGATGTCAGAAACTACTGGGTATTGTGGCACTACGATTTTGTTTATCTCCCGCAGGTCAATGATGAAGCGGTAGGCTTTTCCATCTCCCTCTCCCTGTCTCTTTACAATCGGTAGTATGGGACTGTTACAAACGTTGCTCACTACTTCCTCTACCACCCCTGCCTCTACCAAAGAGTGTATGATCTCTGTCAGTGCCTTCTCACCCTCTGGCGATATTTTGTACTGCGGTACTTTCGGTAGGGTTCGTCCTGTCGTATTGTTACGTGTACTGGGTCAATCATCATTCGTCCTACGTCTGAATCAGCCCTAGCCCATAAGTGTGATGGCAAAGTGTCAAGTAGGGATGCGTCAGTCTCGGAGATGGGAAACATGTGCTGAGAAGTGTTCTCTCTATGGCGCTGGGGGTTGTCATACAGGACGACACGCACTCCGTCTGGTGAGCATCTGATAGTCGAATGGAAGTGTTTCAAAAGGTCGAGACCCATAATGGCGTCTGGGGTGTTGGAAGAGAGGAGGAATGTCGTTTCAACGCTATTTTTGTCAAGGTTAAAAGGGATCGGTCGGGACAAAGGGTTGGTGGAGGGCGTACCGTCAAATCCTATTGAGGTCACATGTGAGCCTGACAAGGGTGCCCTTGGAATCAGTCGTTTGGATAGTGCACTACGTGTTGCTCCCGTGTCTACCAGAAATGGCGACTTTGTGCCCAGGACCTCAGCGGTAACATAAGGGCCTTGCTGATCAACATAGAGCTCGACTGGATCCCTCCCTTGCCCCTGGCTGTCCTATGCAAAGTCGTACGTATTGTCATAATCTGTCTGTTGGTACTGATTCTGTTTGGGATGGTCAAATGTGTTCACTCTTCCTGGCCTTTCCTCGCTTGCTTCACTCGCGTACCCTCTCCCACGTCCTCTTCCTCTCTGTCCACTTGCTATTTCCCTCGCCCCTCTGCCCCTACCAGCTCCTAACAAAGCCGGGCATTGGGTTTTCCAGTGTCCATATTCTTTGCAAAATGCACATTGATCCTGTCCTAGGTCTTGGCGTCCTACATATGATGTCAATGAATTGTTTCTAGGTGGCTGTACTCTAGGGGTATTCTGCTGGTATCCTCCCCTATATTGCTCCCTTCCTGTATTCGCCCCCTGGAGTTGTGCTACCATTACCCTTTCCTTCAAGTCCTTCTTTTTCCTTTCTGTAGCCCTGTCATTTTCGTTTCTCTGATGCTTATAGTACTGGGCCATTTGGAGAATGACCGCCGGTTTAGATGCTGCCCAACTACTTTCGCTGGCTTGTAATTTCTGGGATACATCTGGCAGTAGTCCTTTGACATAGTTCTGCACAAATAAGTGGTGTCCGGTTGCGGTGGACATGTCTTGTCCACTGTAATCGGAGAACACCGTTTCAAATCTGGAGAAATACTCTGAGACATCCTCTTGTGGTTTCTGGCGGCACGCGGTTACTATGAACCAGTCTATCTTTTTCTCTGGGATCAGCGTTTTCACTTTCTGCACTATTTTGTCAGGGAGGTCCAATATTGCTTTAACCGGTTTTTGACCAGGGTTCCGCTGTTTATCTAGTGTGTTGAGTTGTTCCCAGGTATGACCAAGCAGTTCGGTATGGTCTATTTTCCTAATCTGTTTCCACACATCTGCTGGCAAACATAACCCGAAGAACAAGTCTATGTCGGCAAGTGTCATTATTGTTGATCCCAGAGCGGTAGCTAGCTCGGTGTAAAAGGCGGTGGGGTTCTTTCGTAAATCCGGTAAAGATTTACGGAACGTCAAAATGTCCTGTCTGTCCCATGGTTGATACACCCAATTGTAGACCACCCTTCCTCTAGCGTCTTGATGGTTCATATCTTCATGAGTCGCTTGTCCTCTAGGAGGTACCCAATAAGGGGCAGCTTCTTTTATCGGCATCATGCTATCTGGTTTTTCCACCGGGGGTCCTGCTATCTTAGATGTCCTGTCCTTATCTATCCGTCCTTGTTCCACGAGTTGACGGAATACCTCCAGTGTGGATGAAAAGAGTTCTGTAACATCGTTGTCGCCTTCATCTCCGGTGTCTACCTTCCTATAGAGAGCCACTAGCCGCTTGGGCCCTACATCTTGGTACTTCTCTTCATATGCAGTAAGAGTGTGGTAACAGAGACGTACAATAAAGTATCGTTTGCGGTTTTCAACATAGGAGTTGCATATGTCAGTTACATACTCTTCTGTCTCCTTCCTACCTATGAGGGATTTAACTATTTTATCAATGCCTGCTCGTTCATTTTTACTTAATCGCGGGACCCTGGGCGCTCCTTTTTCTTTTGATCCTACCTCTACTACTGTATCCTTTGATGAGGCATTTGGTGTGGGTGACTCGGTGGGAGCAGAGGCGGTGGAGACTGAGGCGATCGTGCCATCTCCGGCTATACTTTGGTGGTCCTGGCGTTGTACTACGGGATGAGTAGGGGCGTAAGGGGGTGGCATGTATATGATTGGGGGACCTAACAATAAATCATCATCTACCCTTTGTTTTGCTGGTAACTTGGGGTAAAGAGTCGAGGGCGTTCTAACAGGGCATTGACCTGATATTTTTGATTCCTGTTCCTTTTTATCGATTTCCTTTTCTTTTAGTTTTTCTTCTAATCTTTTACAGGCTTGGTAAGCTTATTTTCGCGTTTCTTTATCTTGTCTAGCTTCATCCCTTTTCTTTCTTTGAGCTGCCTCTTTTCGCCATAAACCAAAACTGTCAAACATGGCTGGTCTAGTTTTCTTTTTGTGGAGAGCTAATTCTAACGTTTCTATTTTAGCGGGATCGAAAGATCCCGTCAGTGGCCACTGATTTACCCGGTCCTTCCTAGTGTATTTATGCCATAGTTTGCTATAAGCTACGGTGGCTAATCCATACTTTACGTACATGTCCTTGTTAGGGGTGCCGGCTGACTGACCTCTAACGAACGGTCTGGTCCAAAACAATTACAATCAAACAATCTAGAGAAAACAGGCATGACGTATTTATCGGTCAAAAATGAATATCTCAATCAATTAATTTAGACAAAAAGTCTGCACTACCTGTCCTTCGCTGCCTGCAAAGAGAGAGAATATTCCTATTCTTCGTTGTTTGCAAGCAGGGAAATGTCGCAAATAACTCAATATCAAAAAAGGAATACTAGTATTTCAATCAAACTATTCAATCAATCAATCAATTTAAGTCGTTTTTTCACGACCTTACCCGGACCGTATGGACGGTTCTTCATCTTCCCCTTCCAGCACCTGGTTGTCCTCTCACTCCAACAATCAATGCGGCGTTCCTCTAAGGTCCCAGTCAGGACCGCAGGTCACTCGAGAGAGGTCCGTTCGGAACCGGTGAAGTTCATTCGATCGGCAGCCAGACAAGGGTCTTCTCAGGCAGGTATACCCCAATCGTTTAGTAGTTCACTCCGTCGTTAGGACCTCTCTACCGGACCCACGCGTCGCTGATGGGCCCCCACGTTTGGGCGCCAATTTGTGAAAGGCAGCGAGTCTTCTAAGACCCTCAATGCTGCCCTGTGCAGGGTTCCACCTCTAATTCACTTTGGGTTCGCTATCAAAATAATGAGGCAAGCGCTGGAAACTGGAAGACAAGAAAAAGGTTTATTTCTCATGAGGAGATCACGTCAACTGCAGACACCGGGATGTCTGAGGGAGGTGTTCTGCTGATAACTCCTTTGGCTCTTCCTTTTATACAGGTTTGACACAATGCATTGGTTTCATCAACATGGTTACACAAGCTTGGGGTCCCCGCCCGGGCAGGTTGTCACACAAGCCCAACAGTAATTCTCTTCCCACCCAGGTCAAACAGACAATCTTATCTTGCAGCTGGACCTTGCTTCAGGATCTAAAACATGTGAGACCGGCCAGATCTAAGAGTCCGTTCTGTTGATAAAAACAGGTCCCATTGTTGGTAACAACAAGTCTTGCTGTTTGCAGTGCAATAAATCATGTTGCAAGAGTCTTTTTGGTGTTTGGAACCTGTTTGTGTAACTAGGTGCAGTGAGGGGTGAGAGTGGTCCAAAGGTTTGCCTGAAAACAGAGATGAGAGGAAAAACGAGTTTGTGGCAGCAAGTGGCGCTGAGGTTTGTTGCAGCAAATAGAGTTTATAGCCCCCAGCACACGTACCAGGTCGGTCAGAGGGTCAGAGGGATGCTAGTAAGGGCAGGGTGAAACAAAGGTGACCAACAGAGTACAAAATGGCTGTGATAGATTAAAATGACTGCAACTTATGTGCACATAGAATTCCACCAGACAAGATGGCGCAGGTAATGTTCACGATTGTCGTTTTGCTTTTAACACACTGATGGATGCAGCCTTCAGGGAGTCGCTAGGGGCGGCTGTGACACAATATTTTGAGGAAAATACAGACTCCGCCTCGTCACCATTGATAGAATGGGACGCTTTCAATACGGTCATTCGAGGTCACTGCATAGTCACACAGGCTGGTATACGCAAACAGTTGGAGGCAGAGCTTACCACCTTGGAAAGAAGAGAGACAGGCAGTTGGGGGCTCGACCAGGATACTGGATGACAGCAGGAATGAACACGCCCGCTTACTAGAGAGACTCCGCTGCCTTAACTATGTAGCACAATCCGCGCACACACACCATTCGGGTGAAAAGGCTGGCAGGCTCCTCGGATGGCTAATCCGTCAGGACGATGCCGCTTCGCCTGTCACTTCACTCCGCTCCATGCAGGGCACCACATTATATTCGCAGCGTGACATACACCGGGAATTTACGGCTCATTACACTACGTTGTATAGTCCTCAGTCTCAGTTACACCTGATGATATCCGCAGGTATCTAGCAGGCATTACCCCACCACAGATCACACCGAACAAAGACTTGAACTGGAAGACCCCATCCTACTGGATGAAGTCAGGGCAGGGATACATGCACTAGCAACCGGTAAAACTCCTGGCCCGGATGGCCTACCGGCGGAATTTTACAAGGTTTATGTAGAATCCCTGGCGCCACAGCTCAAGAGGGTCTACGACGCCTCACTGGCGGATTCCATACTCTCAGATACGCAAAATGAGGCGCTGCTGATTTCCCTCTCCAAGCCTGGCAGAGACCCTAATATGCAGGGGTCGTACAGACCATTGGCGCTACTCAACACGGACTACAAGGTCCTAGCATCCATAATAGCTGCGAGACTGGCCCCATTGGTACGGCACAGCGCTTAATATCCGCCGACTTTTTAGAGTGCAACACTATGCAACAGACACCTGGCCTCGTTCAGGCTGTCTGGTCTTAGACCTGGAGAAGGCCTTTGACTCATTGGAATGGTCATATCTCTTTTAAGGGTGGGCGAAGTTGGCGGAGTACCACTACGCGGAATTCTGCAGAGTTGAACAAAAACTCCACCACCGAATCGTTCAGCATGATATGCTCTTTGTGTTCATGGCATCTGCTTGGTCCTCCCCCTAGGTTAGGGGGGACCCCAAAATCATCACCTCTCTCATTGTCTGATATTTTTCAAAGCTCACTTTTGTGAATTGGTTATATGCTTTTAGCATGTAAAGGTAAAGTTGTTTTATCAAAGGGTTGTGGGCAGTAGCTAACTCCGCTACGTGACGGAGTCAGAGTTTTTGCATGAATTCCGTGTTTTCAATGTAATGCGTAGTTAGCAAATCTCCGCAACCTCCGCTAGCGGAGCGGAGTTCATTGCCCACGATTAATCTCTTTGAGGTGTTGCGTGCGGACGGGTCGGTTGATATCAGGGAACATAAAGCTCAACAGGGGCACTAGGCAGGGTTGCCCCCTATCACCGCTCCTCGCTTGCCATGGAACCGCTGGCGGCGCAACTTCGCAGGGACGGTGCAAACTGGGGTATTTGGCTGGTGGACGGCCTACATGCTGTCTCACTATATGCGGATGATCTGCTGTTATACCTTAGGGACCTGCATAACATACCTGCCACTATAGCGGAAACGCTTCAGAATTTCAAGATAATATCGGGCCTTAGGGTAAACTGGACTAAGTCGTGCCTGTACCCCTTCCGGGTAGAGACCACCGATCCGAATCTGCGCATAAATCATTTTCCCCTTCACTGGCAACCATCCGCTTTCCGATATCTAGGCATCTTTATATACCTTGATCCCGATGATATTCTGGAGGGGAATCTGATTAGGGCTATATCTGCTATCAGGGCGCAGCTTAAGTTTTGGAAGACACTTCCTCTGAATGTGATGGGCAGAATTGCATTGACCAAGATGGTAGAGTTACCTAAACTATTATATTACTTCTCCAATCTTCTGATCTTCATACCTGGCGGAATATTTCGGGAGCTTGAACAACTGATCCGAGGCCTCATTTGGAACTCGGGCCGCCCCAGAATAGCATTATGGAAACTCTATGCGCCCAGTTGTAAGGGGGGACTAGCAGTACCCAAAATGGAATTGTACTACCTCGCAGCAGAATTACAGTGGGTGACGAAATGGCTTGCCGGAATAGGCCTGGACGACACAGCCACCGCGCAACCACCATGATCCCAGTCGCAGATATACCTTCTGTTTTATCCCGTGGCCCGACCCCCATGTCCACCACAAACATGCCTTGCCCTAGCCCACCGTTGCTATAGAAGAAGCTTATACCTTACCAGGAATACGGTCCCTTATGCCCCACTACTGCCGCTTCTGGGGATGCCCAGGGGTGGGATGGGCACCTCCAATGGGGTACTTGTGCGTTGGCACGCGGCTGAGCTACGTACGCTAGGTGATCTATATGTTGATGGCGCACTGACACCCTTCGAGAGTCTGGCGGTAGACCATGATTTGCCAGCTGGCCAATTCCTATTACATAACTCCATCACGATATCACTCTCAGTAGCTTGAGGAGACATAACCACAGAGCCGGAAATGCATCTCCTCATACAATACTTGCATGTGATGGGTAACGGATCGCACATAGTACACTGGCTAGCGGAGGCGTTTTTAACCCACACAATACAACCTATAGTGGCCCTGCGCTCTAAGTGGGAAGCGGACAGGGGAGACCCATAGACAGATCGCGAGTGGGATGCAATCTTGGCCAATCCCACGTATATACCTAGAAATTCCAAATTTAGACTCATACAAAACGCACAGAGCATATTTATCCCCGGATAAACTGAACAAGTATTTCTAAACAAATACTACTGCATGCCCTCGCTGTCTACAGATAAACGCAGACCTCCTTCATATGTTATGGTCATGCACCTCCCTGCACACATACTGGCAGGCAATAATAGAGACACTCGCGACATGCACCGGAAGGCCACCACTGCAGACATGGGAAGCTTGTATACTTGGCTTCTACCCCAGATCGAAGAAACACAAAGTTACCTCTAGGTTTACTGAGTTAGGGCTTATAGTTGCCAAGAGATTGATCACCAAGCGGTGGAAAAGTGTCTACCCCCCTGTCTTTAACAGTTGGAAAAATTTGCTGATGGTGTGGGCCCAGGAGGAAAGCACATCATTACACAGGGAGGAAATGGCCGGCTTACGTAAATACCCCATTGCACAAAGGGCCCGATTCACAGAACTAACTTAAGACAAAATCTTAAACTTACTACCATTTTGGTATTCACAGAAGGCACTTACTCATTTTGGTATTCACAGAAGGCACTTACTTACTCATTTTGAGTAACTTACTCATTTTGAGTAACTTACTCATTTTGAGTAACTTACTCATTTTGTGTAACTTACTCATTTTGGTATTCACAGAAGGCACTTACTCATTAATGAGTAAGTGCCTTCTGTGAATACCAAAATGAGTAAGTTACACAAAATGAGTAAGTTACTCAAAATGAGTAAGTTACTCATTTTGGTATTCACAGAAGGCACTTACTCATTAATGAGTAAGTGCTTTCTGTGAATACCAAAATGAGTAAGTTACACAAAATGAGTAAGTTACTCAAAATGAGTAAGTAAGTGTCTTCTGTGAATACCAAAATGAGTAAGTGCCTTCTGTGAATACCAAAATGGTAGTAAGTTTAGGATTTTGTCTTAAGTTAGTTCTGTGAATCGGGCCCAATATTGGGATACAATGCTTGTGGAGCTGAAACACGTAGACAGAGAAACCGAAAGCAACTCCTCACAAAAGGCTGACAGGCAGGACTCAGACACAAATCTCCAGACGCACCACACCACAGGTTGAGGGTAAACCAAGCACTGATGTGCGGGAGGGAGAATTAAAAGGGATATAAACTGTGGGGAAGGGGCAGATCCGGACACTCCTCCCACCAGGAATTGAGAGGGAGGAGAGGCGAGCATATCATAGCTTCGATGTGATAATAGTTTACATTTCCTATGTACAAAGACCCAGGCGTGACGGATTGCTGTTGGTCCCGTTGTTTTCTTTTGATAGTTTGGTTATTAACTGTATCCAATTTGCATCGAACTATATTCCCGAAATGATCAATAAGGTACGGAAGATCATGAGAGATGCCGGATGGGCGCACAGATGAACGACAACGTTGAGATAGGGCAAGACGCACATACTGTCATCCCAATGGTCATATGGGTGTGACTTATATAAAGTATAAGACTGTCGCCATGCATGAAACTTATAATACTGTGTACAATTGCCTGATATGTAAAACTGCCATTGACTAAAACCTATCATATATGTACAGTATACATGACGATATCTATTGCACCTGCAGATCCCTGCCTCACAGAGGTACATTGTTACTTTTATTAAAAAATGCAAAGAAAGATATTTAAAAAAAAAAAAAATGAGAGGGTGAGTAACACAGTAGGATTAAAGAGCCTCCAAGAGTCTACCAAAGCACCTTGAGCAATGGTCGAATGAAACTGTTTATGCATTTTGTGGGTTAAAAACTGGGACGAAGAACATCTATCCAAAAAAGGGTCCATAACTTGGTTACAGTCACCTCCCAAAGTAAAATAAGAGTCAACACCGTAAGAGGTATATTATCAATAAAACACTTAATAATAATCCATCTACCTGCATCATCCATTTCCAGTGAGACAACAGTAAAATTAAGTGACTTTCTACACAATATGACAACACCATTCTTTTTATTCAATTACGGGGAAACAAATACATTCACCACCCAATTACGCTTAAATTTTAAAGCTTCCAATTCATTGAGGTGGGTCTCTTGCAAAAGAACAAGATCAGGATTAGATTTGCGCAAATGGGATAATATCTTCTGTCTTTTAACTGGATTGTTAGATCCATTAATATTCCATGATATTACACAGAATTATAAAGAAAAAAAAGATGTGTTAATTGCTTAAGATCCTCGACATGGAAGAGAAAAAACCAGAGAAAAACAAGAGCAAAGGAAAGAATAGTAAAGGAGTAGAAAAAGGGGAGGAATAGTAAAAATAGATTGAGGAAAAAAGGGGAAGGCAAAAAGGAAAGGTAGAAAGGAAGACAAAAAGGCCAAGAGAAGAGACAGTACATATCCATAAAGGACGACTGAGATAACATACCCAAATAAAACAAGAACAAAGTAGAAAAGGGGTGGTGATGACACATAGAACGATGACACGCCCAAGGGGAAGGGAGGCCAAGCCACACAGGGACCAAGAACACTTAGAAAAACGGACCGAACAGACTGAATTACATCAGATGAATCTGCAAGGAGATAAAAAGAACAACATAAGACATATCATATACATTAAAACATTCAAAGAATTACATTTTGAGATATATTAAGAAGTCAAAAATTTCAATTCAAAATCTTTGAAGAACCCAACAATGAGAGCAATAACAAGAAAAGACAAATATATCAACCGTTAGAAGGGGCAGCAGTGTCCATACTACTCATAGTATGGGATTGTATAAACTTCTTAAGTTCCGCTGGGTCTTCAAACGTCACAGTTTTATTTTTGGAAAGTTACTTTAAAAATGCAGGGGTGAAAAAGACCATATCTAGCCCCAAGAGAACTAAGGGGCACTCGAAGATTAAGAAACTCTTTTCTTCTAGCTGCAGTGGCATTAGAAACATCTTGAGAGAGGAACACCCTTTGACCTAGCCATGAGACTTGACGTTTAACCTTGGCTGCAGAAACAACCGACAACAAGTCAGTAAAACAAAAAGAGAATGATAACACCTCTGGGTTTAACAGGAGACGCAGACAGCGGAGGACGAGGACGAGGACGAAGCCTATGGGCTCTCTGAATATTGAGCGAGGTTGAAGAGGGCATATCCAGCAGTTTTGGCAGAAAAGAGGTGAAAAAGGAGACAGGGTCATCTCCCTCCAAAGCTTCAGGCAGGCCATAAATGCACAGATTGTTCCTACTATTCCTGTTTTTCAAATCCTCTGTATGTTACTGAAGCTTGCGCATCTCCTTTTCCAAATAGTGAATTCTATGAGTTTCATCCTGGACAACCAGACGTTTCTGCTCCATCACAGATACGCGATTTTCCATTGATGACCATTTGTCATCTAGATGTTGTATTCTATTGTTATTTTCCTCCATGAAAGGACGCAGTGCCCGAATTTCCTCCAGCAACAACTCTAAGGAAAAAGGGGATCCTGATTTGTCAGGTGAGGGTGGGTCCTGTTTCAACCACTTAGATGCAGAAGAGGGCAATGAGGCCATGTTGATGACAGATTGTAGCGAGGAACTACGAGTAGGGGCCGAGTTAGCCATTTCTCCAGCAGCAAGGGAATGAACTCCTATTGATGAGTGTGGTGCAGGGTCGTTAGTCAAACCTGCCAAGGGACGCCCTTTAGGGGGTGAAGACAAATTGTGGTTTCCTTAATTTACCCATAAAAAGGGAACCATATGACAGGATAATGATGACACAGGTGTTCCTCTAGCTGAGCCTGCACCAAGAAATTGCCACTTCAGGGCACCACAGAACTCCAGATGTACATAGATTCCAAAAATGAAGCATCAAAAGCCAGCATTAAAACAATATTTGAGTCATATTATAGCATATTGCAAGGACCATTATTATTCTTTCAAAATGCGGAGTGCACCCCTATCTGACTCCTTAGTTTTCTTCTCTTATTCTTTCATACACCTCACCCCCCAGACACCACATGCAATATAGATTTCAGGGAATAGGAATGATACGACACAACTCTAAAGCTAATGTTCGCTCTCCTAGAGATGACGAATGTGACCCCTTCTGGAGTGAAGGTCTGACCTACCACATATAGTGCTCTGCTGTCAGTCACTCTTCTGCAAAATTTCAATCATAAGAGCATGCCTAATTTCCCTGAAAAATGTTGCACTGAGAACGCACAATTGCCATTGCCCAAAAAGCAAACTGCCATCTGGGTCCAGGCCTTTAGATTTTCTTGGTCAACTGGAACACCCATCTCTCTGATCTCTGATTTTGCTGAAGGGCTGCTAACATCCAGCAGACAGTTTGGCATCTGTGCCATGCTCTGTTGATCCTTTAGCTGGAGTCTCTAGCATATGTGGACATGTTCTCCATTCATTTCTGACAAGGCCACCATCTTGTCTGCAATAACCCGGCCAAGGCACTCTACCCTGAATTTATTCTGGACCTCTCTATCTGGAGGTTTCCTGAACCTCTAACAGAGATACTGGGCTACTTTCTGAGATGGTATTCAGTCCAAAGACCTCTGGTGGACAATGTATTCAGCGATGAAGTCCCCTTCGTCACCTGAATCTGCTTTCTCACCTACCGGGGAACCCAGTCCCTTTGCCACTGCTGTGGGAACAGGTTTGGGTTCTTCAGCTGAAGTGATCTATCTCATCTGGAGAATGACTGTGTTCATACCGTGTAAAATTGTCATTATCTTCATCCATAGCAAAAGGAACAAATGATGGACGGAATGCTCAACAATGCAAACATTCACTCTCAGTCACAAGATTCTGGGTTTAATCCATCATTCTTTTGCTCACCACGCCACCCCAGTTTGGACCCAGCCATATGCAAATCAGTCTTGACCCTGTTCCTCATGGGAGCAGTCTAGCCTGAACTGCCAAGCCGGATCCTCCCTGGACCGGAAACAAGCATCCTGGGACCGGTTTCGGGGCATCACCCCTCATCAGCCAGGCTAGCTTGAATCCAGTGGCGCAGTGAGCACGAAACCTACATCTGGCCAAACCCTTCCCACTTGGAACGACAATAGCAAAAGGAACAAATGATGGACGGAATGCTGAACAATGCAAACATTCACCCTCAGTCACAAGATTCTGGGTTTAATCCATCATTCTTTTGCTCACCACGCCACCCCAGTTTGTACCCAGCCATATGCAAATCAGTCCTGACCCTGTTCCTCATGGGAACAGTCCAGCCTAGCTGCCAAGCCAGGTCCTCCCCAGACCAGAAACAAGCATCCTGGGACTGGTTTCGGGGCATCACCCCTCATCAGCCAGGCTAGCTTAAACAGAGATACTGGGCATACCCTTCCCACTTAGGGCGACAGGTGGGCTGTGGCCTACAATGCCTGACAGGCGCTCCACCAATTACTGAATGCACAGAAACCAAAATGCCTTATGAAGTAGGTTAACATTTCATATACGTAACATCAGATTTCTTAGCAATATACATTTATAGCCAAAGTAAATTATACCACCCTGATACAGGTGAAATTCACTGTAAATCAGTGCACTCTGTATTCAATAAGGTGCAAACATTAAGGAGAAGTCATAAGTGATAAACCCCCTACAATCAATGGGGGGCATAAAGTCTAATTTGTAAAGTGATGTTCAGCGAGGAAGCACAAGCAAATGCAGATCTGCCAACTCACACACTGCCACCGTGTGTCACACGATTTCGGCTCCCTTCACATGGTCACCTGATGAGGAGCTGAAATCACACGGTGGCAGGGAAAACGAGCTGAAAACCACTGTAAACTGTGGATTTTCACCTTGTTTTTGGAGGCAGTAACCAGCTGATGTCCATGAAGAGGTGTGAAAATACCCCAGGACATACGCAACAGCCTCAATGACCCTTTGTTTTTATTTTTTTGGGAGGGGTGTGGGGGGCTTGGTGAGGGACAGAGTGCCTCTTAGGTAGCTCTCAGCACGCGTCCCCACCCACTCCAAGGCCCCACTCCCTCCTCACACTGTGGCATTAATTTGTAAATTTGCAGGTATACAAATGGTTCAACCAACAGACCCCATGGCATTCTTGGTTTTTAAACTCAACACTGCGATTGTAAAATCTATGTGTTTGCAGGTCAGTCCCCAGCAGTGCTTTACATGGGCCGGTACTTACCGGTACTGAGTACCGGCACTTCTTAGATTTATCACTCTGAGTACCGGCACTTCTCTACTGCCGAGGAGAGTACCGGTACTGATGAAACGCTGGTGGCCTTTCTTTGATAGCCAAGGCACTTCTGTAGACCTGAGCCGAGCCCAGCTGAACAATTCAGCGTGGGCTCATTTGCATACCGTCCGGGTGTTCACCATCATGCTGGGTTGCAAACACAGACATCGAGGCAGCCCGGTGACAGCGTAATTAAGAAAGCTGTGGGAGGTAACCAGGTTCAAATGGCTTTAATCCCACCTGATTATTTTGTTATGTGTCTGTGTAAGTTTGTCTGCTTGCCTGTGTGCTTGCCTGTGATTGTTTTTGTGTGAGAGAAAAACGAGAGAAAGGGGGAGAGAATAGAGACACTCTTGGAAGTTATAATAAAGGAAATGTGTGGAATGCTTTGTGTGTGCATGTCTGCTTGTTTCTGTGTCACTCGAGAATATGTAGAATTGTGCAATTAACAGTATTGATGTTGCACATATTACAAAACAAGGAAATGTTAAAATATCGCCGCGTTTGGCTTTTGTTTTGTGCAATGAGTAAACAAACCTGCTTTGTTTATTGAAAGACATTGCTCATGTGTTTTGGTATGTGCTGCAAGTAGTATCGAAGTATATAAGTATCGGCATGTCTTGCCCTAAGCCCCGCCCCCAAGCCCCGCCCACTCGCCACATTTAAATGAGTACCTGTACTATTTTGCCCCCATTTAAAGCACTGGTCCCCAGGGTTTGTAAGTGGCAAGGGGGGCCAACAGTGTGTTATCCCTCGCTAGCAGCAAATGGAATCGAGGATGGGGAAGAAGCAATTTTCTGTGCTCTTTGACATCTACTCAGGCCCAGATTAGGGTTAATAGCTTAACCTGTGCGGAGAACAAAGTGGCACAGTCACAGCGCTGTATCTACACTGTAGGGGTTTTTGATTGGCATAGTGTGATGCTGTTGTTCTTGACACCCGATCACAGTATTTTCTGGCCACACCATCTGTTAAGAACATTGGCAGGCATTTCCGATGCATTACAGGCACATGCCGGTAGCTTATCTCGGCCTGACATGCACAAAACATTTGAAGGCATGCAGCTGTGCACGTAAAAGTGTAAGTTTAGGACCCATGAATATCCCATACTGTTACCTTTTTCCCAGCAGTGTCTTTCTGTCCAGGTTTGGCACCTCTATAATTAGCAGGTGTTTCGCTTAGTTGCTAACCTCTGCTCCGGACACATATATTTTTGTCTATAGTGGGTGTACTTATACTTCAGTGCACATGCTAGAGCAGATACTTCAGTGGTGCATTAAGGTGAGAAAGTTACCATATTTGGGGTTCACATCCCTGGGCACTAGAGACACTGCACCTGCGACCCCAGGACAGCTAAGCCGATGTGTTACTTGTGCTCACGCAAAATACATGTGTGCAGATACAACTTATGCACAGGAAAGGTGACAACGCAGTCACCAAAACCGAGGCCTCAGTACACACACTTATGCAAATTGACGTCATCTTCTGTGGTACATAAATAGTTCTTAAGTTACGGCAGGAGGGTCCCCTGGAAAAGGTACGTTTAACACCTGGGGCCAGATCACAAAACATTTTTGAACAGCATGATTTCATATTCTTGCTGGTAAAAAAAGGGGTTCTTTTCGCATATACCTTTTAACATACCTCTGTGTAATTAAAGCAGGTGTCAAAAATGTGCATATTTGTTGTGGTGATAATGTGTTTAGTTGTTTATGTGCTGCAGTGTTTTTGTGCTGCATTATTTCACTGTGAGGTTATTTTGTAGTATGCTTGTTGATTTGTGTTATGTTTTGACTGTTGTGTTTTGTTGAGTTGTGGTATTTGTGTTATGTTGCTTTATTTATGTTAGTATATTTAAATATATATATATATATATATGTACACTATATATATTTAGAATGTTTTGCTTTGCTGTTTACTTTTGATGTGTCAACAAATGCTGCTACCCTTCCAGCCAAAAGCAGCACATAATAGCTCTGGCCCAGCTCTTCAACTAGCCATCTCAAAATAGTTGTCAAAATCCTGAATTAAAGCATTTGAAGAGACTTAGAGATATGTGATATCGGAAAATGTAATCGCTTCCTGAACGTCACAACCCAACAACGCCCACAAAAATCAGTTACAATGGTGGGGGATTTTCCCGGGCGATTTCCCAGAAATTCCGAGTCCCTTAAATGGTTCCCTGGCTTTAAATTGTATGTATGCTTCTTTTATTAGGGACCTGAAAAGCTTTTCTTGGACAAAGGTTGTTTGGGTTTCCCCGTCGTGGTGGGAATGTTTCTGCAGCAGAGGCGCCATTGCATGACATTATAGATGCATTCCGGTGGCGTGGCGGGTTTATCGCGCGCCGAATCTGCTCGACGCCTTTAATTAACCTCTAGGAACCAAACGCCGCCATAACAATGGATGTTAGAAAGCTACACTTCTGTAGAAAATGGATAAATTACAAACTGCGACGCTCAGCTGGCAAGTGGAAGCATAAATACCACAGTCAAAATACAATTACAATCCATTTGTGACCTTGCCATTAACTGTCTTTATTGAATTACAAGAAATATTAAAACGTTACGGGCTTCTTATGCTCTCTCAGGCTTATGAAACACAAAGTGGTAATGGGTAAGCGGCTTCCAGTTTTACAGCACTTGCGGATATTTAGGGACCTATAATCAACGAGGTGTAACAAGGAGCAATTGGTGCACTTGCAGCTAGAGCTGCCGATTGTGGGACTAAGGAACCCGGTTCGAATCCTGGCTTCCTACCAACAGCTTGTGATTCTGTACAAATCAGTTAACCTCTCCCCACCTAAAAGCCTGCATACCTGGGGCTATGTTATGGAAAGAGCCCTGGGGGTGCACCGGGCATGTGCTCCCGCTTTGCGCGGCCCCGGGGCACTTTGGTATTGCAGACGCTTGTGCGGCCCGTTCTGTAATACAGATAGCGCTGGCGCACATATAATGCCAGAGCTATCTCCAGAGGGTGTTCCCTCATTTGCATGGGGGCGTGGCCCCATGCAAATGAGGGAATCTCTTTGCCTCTGCACCCGTGCTGTATTATAGACATGGGCACAGAGGTAAAGAAGCTGTCAGGAGGTGCACTGACCGTGTGCCACTTAAAAGGTGGTGCACTGACAGTGCGCTCCTTGATGGCAAGCCCTCTGGAGATGGCAATGGGGGTCCTATGGACACCTTTAGACATCCCCTTGCAGGCAGGTGAAGTCACTCACTGCACCCGCCTGCTAGGGGATCTCTCTCCCCTCTTAAAAGTGCAGGCAGGTTGCCACAGTGAAACATGGAGCAGCTGCTTCAAAGCTGCTCCGTTTTTCACTTGAATGCGCTGCCCCCAGGGCACCACGAGTTTGCGGCTGCCCTGGGGGCAGCACCTTCAATGTGATAGGGCGCACTTTCCCTGTTTGCACCCAGCGCACCTGTTTTAACGTGGGCCGTGGCGCAAACTGCGAAAGTGCGCCCAATATGTAATACGGCCCTTGGGCCCATATTACAGTTGGGCGCACTTTCCATGTTTGCGCCACGGCAAACCTTAAAGCAGGTGCGCAAAATGCAAACATGGAAAGTGCACTCTATTAGGGAGAATGTGCTGCCCCCAGGGCAGCGCATTGAAGAGAAATACGGAGTAGCTGTTTTGAAGCTGCTCTGCGTTTCTCAGTGCAAGCGGAAAGCCGGATGCACTTTTAAAAGAGATTAGAGATCCCCTTGCAGGCGGGTGCAGTGAGTGACTATACCCGCCTGCAAGGGATGTTTGGGGGGTTCATGGGACTCCCTTTCATCCCTTCAGAGGGCTGTATATAGAAGGCGCACTGCATGTTTGCCTTTGCACCCACATCAGTAATACGGCTCAGGCGCAGAGGCAAAGTGGTTCCCTCATTTGCATGTATGATAGCGCTGGCAGTATATGCGTGCCAGCACTATCTGTATTATGGAAGGGGCTGGAAAAGTATTTGCGCCCGTTGCACCCCTGGGGCACTTGTGTTTCCTCATTTGCATGAGGGCATGGCCCCATACAAATGAGCAAGTCACTTTGCCTCTGTGCCCGCGCTGTATTACTGACGTGGGTGCAGAGGCAAACATGCCTTTAGAAGGCCCACTGAAATGGTGCCACAAAAAGGTGGTGCACTTTCAGTGCACCTTCTAAATGCAGCCATCTAAAGGGATGAAAGGGACCCCCTCCAGACATCCCCTTGCAGGCAGGTGCAGTCACTGCATCTGCCTGCAAGGGGATCTCTAATCCCTTTTAAAAGTGCAGGCAGGTTGCCGCATCCACAGAAAAACACAGAGCAGCTTTAAAACAACTGCTCCGTATTTCTCTTCAATGAGCTGCCCTGGGGTCAGCGCAAGTTCCTGGCTGTCCTGAGGGCAGTGCTTTCTTCCTAATAGGGCGCACTTTCCATGTTTGCAACCAGGGCACCTGCTTTAAGTTGCGCTGTGGTGCAAACATGGAAAGTGTGCCCTATCTGTAATCAGGACCCTAGTGTTTGTATTCTCTGGCAAAATATAAACATTAAAAATGTTGAGTGACCAAGTCTCACTTATTAATCTTAGATATTGTATGTCATTCATTTTTATTCTTGATTGTGATTTAAGTAGGAGGTCTGCCGAGTCCAAGAAGGTTAATACTCCCTTTGGTTTTCCTTTTTTCTGTTGGTATACCTCCAATTCAACTTCTTTGAGAGCCCAGATTAAAAAACTATGCATAAAGCCAAAGTACGTTTGGCTCTATCTTTTCCAGTCACTTTAGCTAGAAAAGTCATAATTTCCATTAAAGCAAATCACCCTTCCCTCACTGTGAGAGGCTATGGTCCTTGAGCTGCTGCTACATCTGGATGTAAAAGATAAATAGATGTGATGCAAGCAACGCTAGTGAAAGGCAGAAGTGCATATGTCTTGAGGTTGGTACTAAATTACAGGGCAATGTACAGTGCAGAAGAGGTATTTGTACAGAAATAAATGTGCAACATGCACAGGTCTGAACAAGTAAATGTCAGAGACTGAAATCACTTTTAAGAAGCAGAGTCTACTGGGGGTGTGGCTAAGTGTCCATGCAAGATGGGGGCTCCCTTCTAAGCTCTGATGAGCTTGCTGCTTCATTAACTGATTCCCTGGCCCTTAGCACATTCCTGAAGATCTGCTGCAAGGAGTGACACCTTGTTATGGAGGAGCAACTGTTGTGATGGTCCTTGAGGCTCCTAGACTCCATGAGGACCGATTCCTCGATTCGCTCCCCGAGAACAGTGCCCTGCCTTACAAGAACTCCAATGGATACTGCGAACATACAGTCACCGGCGACAATGTTGTGCCCACTCAGTGAGACCTCATTTCTGCCCAATAATGAACAAGCACGCCCTTTGAACTGCTCCTGCGGCCTCTGCAGCATGATATGGGGAACGGCTCTCGCAGCCCATGCTGCTCAGCCCTGATGCGCCCGTTTATTTGAACATTTCCAGGACCCTAGCACTCCTGCTATCATAAATGCCCCCATCCCAGACAGGATGAGTAATCTCCATCTTTACTGTCTTCCTATACCGCTATCGGCACAGTCCTTAATTGGCCTCACTGCATGTACTGTTTAGATTTATACGCAAGCCTCATGGCACTCAGGCCTCGTAGTGCATCCACAATTGCAGCTGGAGCATATCGACCATCCTAGTAGCTGCAACAACCACTAGGAACCGCCACAGCGGATAAACTGGGATTGTGACCCCCCTCTTGGTATCATCTGGCCCTTCATCCTGCTAAATTCTTAAAACTTCCTCATTTCAGCTGTCCACTGATCCTGGTTCTGCAGGATGTTCTGAATGCCAATGAAACTATCATTATCTGTCATTAGCGCTGCAGTGTGGACCAAGTAAACTGAGATAAACTAAGGTGTACTCTAACAGCCTGATGTGTTCCTGTTGTTCCTGATGGGTTCTTGATGTAATGTGATCCATTTGTCTACGCTGCCCTCACAGTGGGCCTGGCAAGTTGGTAAACTGCGCACTGTGAGTCGGGTTTTCTCCCTGCAGATCACTACAAGGATTACGCAAAGGCAGGGCAGTAACAGTAGGTCTGTGACTCCATAAAGATCTCACAACTGAATCCATGTATCCCCACTGTTTAATACTTGCAATCCCAACCGTCCTGGTGCAAATTACACTGCCTCAGTGCCCTACTCCCTGATTATTGCTCCACCAGAAGTCACCGGATACTCTGCAAACATGGCAATTTTAGGGGGATCACAAGTCACTCAAAGACAAAGAAACCAAAACTCGACTTAAAAGGTCAAAACATGAAGCTCTGACTCTCCCTTCAAAGAGAAACAATAATCTAAAAACTAAACATGTCCATGACATTGCCCAAAGCACAAAGACCAACACAGATATTTTGCAAATGGAAGTCGCTGTGATCAGAAGAGACTTCAAGGAACCAAACCTGAGAGTAGCGAACGCCGAAAGTTGAATATGCATGACTGAGGATCGTCTGGCAGCGCAATCCAAATACCTTCTCAAGAATGACAACTCCCCCTCTACTCTCAAAGGTGAAATAACTGAGTTGGAAGACCGCAATAGGAGAGGGAACCTCAGGATCTTTGGTCTGCCAGAAGGAAAGGACGACAAAGCTCCCTCCGCGATCGCCTTTCGACCCTTCCGCTACGAGCACACAGAACTCATCCTATCACATATGAAGAAAACCAAGTCACTTTTCTGGCAAGGCGCAAAGATCAACATTTCCCAGGACTCTGTCAGAAACACAGTTGTTAGAAGAAAAGGGATCCTAGCCCTCAAGTGAACACTGATGGACAGAGCAATCCAACACTCCTTTATTGGCCCAGCCAAATTTAAGATTAATTATCATGGCAAGATCCATGTGTTCTCTGACCCCAATGACTTATGAGTGTTCCTAGACAACTCTGTAGAGATTCACATGGAAGACACTCTGAGTGCTCCCTGCTGAAGAAAATAGACAATCCACTCCACATTTATCCAGTTCAGCTCAATAATATCCTTTATAGTACTTCACAATGTCTTATAAACTCACATAATGCCTTATATGTTCACATAATGTGCCATATCAGCCCAGAGTATTATAATGTTTCTAATGCTTCTAATGTTTCGCTTTTCAGGTTCCACATGTTTCCACATGTTCACACATGCTATGCATGACCCACACATTATAACCTCTGTGCGCACTGTGCCACAATTGTATGGCCCATTAGATGATACACGCACCCCACTCCTCTATAAACCTCTTCTTGGGACAACACAAAGCCCCTGGTGTGTATATCTACATTTCACCTGGTTACTGCACATGCAAACTATACAGCCTTGAATTGTGTTACGTCTCATACAACCCCCTCTTCAAGACATCCTATTACCCTACTACTACACTCTTAACTCTACAGCCCGACCCAACTCCCCTAGCACATTGCCAAAAGAATGATCCACCATGAGGCACATGCACTCTAGGATTGTGTAACCCCTTACAATGGGCCTACACTTGCTGTCCCCTGTCTCGTCCCGATGCCCTGTCTCCGGAATATCTCTAGGTCTTATCTCCTCACTTCTCCAGTCCTATCAGGCAAGCTACAAAGTTCCACATAATTGCACTCTACACTCTGGCAACACGCTAATGCGGTTAGCGCGTTCACCCATGGTAACTCATACTGCTTCATGTCACAATGGGCTTGCCCACAATATCATACTCCACACACCAATGATCCACGACCCTTCATGATGTCTCCACACACTGCCTCGCGACTATATGTTTCTATGTTCCCATTTAGTATTGCTAATGTTACTTGTTTTGGCAATTTGCTTGCGATAAGTTGTGTTAAGTTCTAAGTGCTCTATGTGCACATTTATTTCCCTTCAGGGCTTCACTGTTTATATCCTATCAATCTGTAAGTTTTGCAGCAGGCTCATGCCCTCCTTTATGTTTTTACTGGTTGTATCTTGCAAGTGACACCCTCTGCCCCACACTCTACACCTTGTCTCTTGAGACATTTTCTCCCTGCTGGAAAACGACTGCTTTCCCCATGACCCTTCGCTCTATCCGCAACGCTAACTGTCTCCTCCCATTTTTCCCCTACCCTGAGTCATGTGATCTCCATAAACCCTCATTGGCTTCTTCACAACCCATGGCCAGCCACAATACCACGCATTCTATGTATCCATCGTGCACCAATGGCTGACTCTAACACCACTGTGCTCAAAGTGATTTCCCTTAACGCCAAAGGACTCAACTATCCCGTAAAGCGTAGAAAATTATCTGACTACTGTCACTCTCTTAAGTGCGACCTGGTCTTCTTACAAGAGACAGAAATTGGTTATAAGGAAGCTCTTTCCTTCCGCACTGAATGGTTATCAGACGTTGCCTGCCTCCCCACTATTTCCTCCTTACATTGATCTCTAAGACTTCTGGCCTCTCAATTATCTCATCGGAACCAGAAAATGATGACAGATGGCTAATTACACGACTACAAAACACCACTACTGAAATGTATACAGTAAATATACACACCCCTACCATAGACGACCCAAAATATTGGGATAACCGCTCTTCCAAACTTGCTCTATTCCCTCCAGACACTTACATTATCCTTGGTGGAGACTTTAACCTCTCAATGGACCCCCTCCTGGACAGATGATCTGCTTTCAGATACAGAATCCCTAGTTTCCATAAAGGCGCTTCATGCCTTGTGCTCGACTCACAAACTAGCAGATGTCTGGAGACTCCACAATCCCATTGGCAGCAACTTTACCTTCTTCTCGCCCCCACATAACACCTTCTCCAGAATTAACTATCTCTTAGTTGATTCCACTCTTCCTCAACACACCGGTCTACCTCTATAGAACCGATCATTATCTCGTACAATGCAGCTATCTACTACATCTCCAGTTCCTTCCCAATTACTCTTTGGGACTCCCATAAATGATAATGTAGAGGTCAGCTCATAACCCGGGAGTCCCGGAAAAACAAATTTATTAAATCATTCCTAGACCATTTGACATCAGAAATAAAAGCTAAAGATGTGAGTAACTGCCAAAATAATGACCCAGCTACCCTGACAATCCTAAAGCGACTTAAATATGAATTCAATTCCATAGCCATCAAAAACACTCATCTTTGGGTCCAAGCCCAAAAAGGTAAAAAGCTATTCTACTTAAATAAAACTGAAAAATCCCTCGCGGCCTACATAAAATTCAAAAGCACCTCTAACCTTATCCAAATGATTAAAGATGCACAAAACAAATTAAAAACTTCAACTGAAGCGATACTTAAAGCCTTCCAACGTTTCTACACTAAATTATACACACCCTCAGTCAACACTCCCCTTGACGCCTGCTCAAAATTCCTGAAGTCCCTTCCAATTAAGCAAATCTCCAACTCTGATCGAGCATCACTAGAAAGAAGATCACTCACACCATCAAAAAGATCCCATCTGGCAAGGCCCCAGGACCGGACGGTCTCTCGATCAAATTTTACAAAACCTTTGCCTAATCAATTATTGACACACTAGAGCTGACTCTCACCCACTTCGCTGCCTCTGGTCAGTATTGGGGTCCGCCTCCGAAGCCACTATCATGGTTATCCCGAAGGATGGAAAGGACCACTCTGACCCCAAAAACATTAGGCCTATATCCCTCCTCAACATGGAAGCTAAAATGTACGCAAAAATCCTTGCAAACCGTCTCGCCACACTGATTCCCTATCTAGTCCACCCCACTCAATCCAATTTTATCAAAGGACGCCTGGCAAGTGACAACTTCTGCCTCTTCTCCCATGTCATCGAGAAAGCCTCCAACCTGCTTTCTCTCATGGCAGCGCTATAGCCCTGGACGCGGAGAAGGTCTTCGATAAAGTCTCATGGCCATATCTCAAAGGTGTTCTCTTGAGACACGCCTTAGGGGAAGAGTTTATCCGATGGCCATGGGCTAATACTCCAACCTCTCAGCCAGAATTATAATTAATAGAGCCCTATCCTAACCCTTTACGCTACAACAGGGAACCCAACAAGGATGCCCCGTATCACCACTGCTGTTCCTACTTGCCATTGACCCTTTGCTCCTGATGTTAAATGAATCACCGGACATCCCAGGCATTTCCTTTAACAACATATCATTCAAAACAGCTGCACATGCTGATGACATTCCTATATTCACAGAATCTCCTGAACTTGCAATTACTGCGATCCTATTCAGTATTGATTGCTTTTCCCACTTCTCGGAATACTCCCTGAACAGGGACAAAACTGAGATCCTTCATCTGAATTTCCACTGCCACTCCTCAATAATTGTCTCCTCCAACTTCCAATGGATGTCTACTATAATACCTTGGAATATTGTTTTGTAAGGACCTTACTGAATCTGTCTCCATCAATGAAAACAAAACCTTGAAAAAAAAAAGGATCTACTATCTGCATGGTCACCGAAACATATATCCTGTTGGGGTATATTTGAAAACTAACTTTTATCCAGCATGTTACCTACTCAACTCTCTCCAGACTTCTTTCTCAAGGTTGATAAGACTGTTTCAATCTTCCTATGGAAGAACAAAAAACCAAGAATTAGCCTTAAAAGACTGAGGACACCCTTGAAAGTAGGAGGTTGCAACTTCCCTAATTGGATTATCTACCGAACTGCCTACCTGGTGACCCAGGGCTACGGTGGTTTAAAACTAATCAGTTAAAAACACCTGTATGGCTAGATGTGGAATTCTCCATCTGTCACGCCTATTCACTCCTGTCCACCCTGACGATGACACACTACCCTTATAGCCAGCCCTGGACAATCTTTAAAGACACTATATCCGACATACTATCTTTAGATGCAGCGCTGGCAACTAAAGTTCATAAATATACTGTCACGTCATTATAGAACAATAAGAAATGACACATTCCTAACTCTCTAACCATCAGCCTGATATGTGCAGCCAAAGGGATCTTCACAGTATCAGACCTCTACACTAATACCAAACCACTCTCAATCGCCTTCCTACAGCATACGTACGACCGCTCAAACATGGACTTTTATGTTTTCCTTCAAATTAAGGCCAAGATATTTAAGGTTGGTCCCAACCATAAGTCACCAAATACAAACTACCAAAGTAGTATTCCCTCAAGACCTAAATTTCTTTGAATAGCGGCTTCTCAGAGCTCAAACATGGGGCATAAGAAACATTCTTCTCCACACAAAGTAATTACTTATTATTACATCTTTTATTTCATTTTTCTTTTTTCAAAAATAAATCTTTTCGTATTTCATATCTTAAAACAATATTTTCAGTATGTGTATATATTTATCAATTACAACACAGTGACTATCATCATTTGTCCACTAATGTTGTACATAAGCTGCATCATATTTCAACATTTTTAAGATCACAGTTAGTGAAATAATTACAGTTTAGTTCAGCACATCCACACACATACACACCTCTCACAACTTCTACAGTCATATCTCTTGCACTCAATACATTCTGACCGGAGAGAGTGTGACACCCCAGCTACCAGCACAGCAATCGAGTGTTGAATTGATCACCCGGTTCTGTTCCATCTGTGCATGCAGTGTTGCTCTGGGGTGTTGAGTGTGAATGTATTGAGTGCTAGAGTTATGACTGTAGAAGTTGTGAGAGGTGTGTATGTGTGTGTGGATGTGCTGAACTAAACTGTAATTATTTCACTAACTGTGATCTTAAAAATGTTGAAATATGATGCAGCTTATGTACAACATTAGTGGACAAATGATGATAGTCACTGTGTTGTAATTGATAAATATATACACATACTGAAAATATTGTTTTAAGATATAAAATACGAAAAGATTTATTAAAAAAAAAAAAGAAAAAATGAAATAAAAGATGTAATAATAAGTAATTACTTAGTGTAGAGAAGAATGTTTCTTATGCCCCATGTTTGAGCTCTGAGAAGCCGCTATTCAAAGAAATTTAGGTCTTGAGGGAATACTACTTTAGTAGTTTGTATTTGGTGTTTTCTTCCCCCTGTTCCCTGACCTGTTTAGTTAATTTTCTAGGGGGGTGCCTTGCTAATTCAAGTCACCCAACCATAAGTCACCCATACTACAAAAACTCCCACTGATACTCTTGAGTGGTCATGCTGCTTCAAAATTCTACAAAATATTTACTACTACTAAAATGCTTTGCCACCAACCTTTGGCACAGAAGTGGGCTCCCTAATGTTCCTCTAAAGGCCTTGCTTCGCCTAGTGAGGACACCTGGGCAAAAATAGGATCACACCTACTTAAGCACAAATTGATTTCCTCCCAAACCCAGACAAACTTTTTCGCTGCACACTTCGTATACTGGACCCCGCAAAACTGTTCCGACTAAAATTCAAAGACGATGACACATGCTTGGCATGTGATTCGTCACCTGGAGACAAATTGCACATGTTCTTCACTTGTCCCCATCTGCCCTCCTACTGGTGAGATGTCTCCCTACAACTACAAATAATATTCAAAATGACCATTTCATTATAATTCCCACTTATTTTACTAGATTCACATCTCACAGATCTCCCAATTGATCTTTCTGACACAGATCTCTCCCGCCTTGACCTCCTACTCACTATTGCCATCAAAGTGATACTGATCGATTGGAAGTCTAGCAACAATGTATCATATCATACCTGGTGGGCCTGGGTCACCTATCTAAGACCCAATAACCCTATAACCCAAAGAGTAAGTTTATAAACTGTGTTACAGTTTAGGGCATAGCTACAGTGTCCCATCCGTGGTGCTAGGCATACAACTCCTTTTCCTGGGTCCACGATCTTAAGTGTAACCTCTTCCATAGAATAAAGTTACTGTTAAAGTGACTGTGCTACTCATAGTCTTCTCTTTCTAACCTTTACATACCCTTAACTGCTTCACAAACGAGTTTAATGCAGATGTTTTGATGGCTAGTACGAAGAAGTGTCCCTGTTTCACACGCAGGTGCACAGAGTAGCTTGTTTCCTCTTCCAAAACGCAACTTAATGGTATGTGAATCTTAAACAATGGAAGGAGGGAAAGGGGGTGGTCGTCAAGAAAAGCAGAAACTCTGCCGAGTAGGAGTAACAGAAACGTCATAAAAATGAATGTGTACTATTTCTACATTCTTTTTCATATCTGCCCTGATGTAAGAGTGCACTGCCAGAGAAAAAATAAAGGGAGGCTGAAAAGCATTTCTGGGACACAACGGATTCTTAGGGAACAGGTTTCCCATAAACTCTTGATCAAAATGTGAATTGCCTCTGGGAGAAACATCAAGAATGTAATGTTTGCAGATGCTTGTGAGGTAGCCACATAGCTGTCTTGAAAATCTACATGACATTAATATGTCTGGAGATTGCCAAAAATGCACCATTGGCTCTGGTGGGATGCGCGAACACTGGATGGAAGAGCCTTCCCTTGCAAGCTACAGCAATAAACAAGCGTTGGCAATGCCAATAAGTCTGGCTTTAAAGGAATGTTGTAAAGTAATGTGAAGCATTACAGGTAAATAGCATGTGAATGGATATGTATTTGTGTGGAAGCAAAGAAATGTAAAATAATCCTGGTGTAGGTTAAAAGATCAGGTGACAGTTGCACTGTCAAGCCAGACCTAAACATCCATGCAGGGTAATGACTGCCCTCCTCCCATCTGTGGCGCGGTCACAGAAAACACCATAAATTATCTAATAATCGAATTATCAAAGACAATTTAATAGATTTACATTGTCTTGTGTATGCCCCTGAAAATTCAAGCTCAGGCAGCTGAATAAATAAACAAAATGATCACAATTGTGTGGAGGGCAAGCAGTTTTTTTGTGGATGCACACAGCTTCTGCCCAATTGAGAACATCCCAACATGTGGGCGGAGCCAATGTCGCTCTCTAACTATGCTCACATAATTGGCAATAGCTGCGCTGTCAAGCCAAATCATAAAAATGCAGGAGTTAATTCCTCAAGCAATAGTGGTCTTAGATGCATCTTTAATGCACATGTATAGAGACTTTCCTGCATATATGTCTCTATATGTGTTAGAGACCAGTTTGTCTCTAGATAACATTTGAGAGTGCAAATGTCTTCAAATGTGTGTAAGATCTCTACTAAGGAGGAGGGAGGGCATGGAAAGAAAACTAGAAAAGATATCCTTATTCAGGTGCAATTCAGTCAAAACGTTTTGGACAACGGATCAGGCTGATTAGAGCATTAAATTGTCGCTGTGAAAAACAGATGAGAAGCAAGCAGGGCTTGGAACTGGCCAATGCATATTGGAAAAGTAATGGTCTTCACAAAGGTCACTTTCCATGAAGTCAACTTCATCACACTGGAGTCCACAGACTGATAAGACTTACTCATGAGATAGTTAAGGACAATGCTGTGTCCTGGAAGGAGAACATGGCGGCCAGCGAGTAGCCGGTCACGGAGGCTCCAGGGGTCAGGACCAAGATGTCTTGGGTGAGCGCTGAACTATGAATGAGCTGGGGTTTTACATCGTTTTACACCGCCGTTGCTGGTAAATCTGGTTATAGATTGTTTGTTATGAACTAAATTCGACGTGAGGAGAGAAGGAAAGGAGAGCTTACGTGGGACGCCGAGACTGGAGGCGTCTTGGTCGGGATTCCTTAGCTGTGTTTGCTTGGCATCGTGGTGGAGGTAGCAGGGTTGGCTGGATCCGGAGCGGCGGCGGCCGCTGTGTGGCAGTCCCGCGGGGGACAGGAGTCCCAGGAGTCGCTGTGGACCCGCGCGGCCCGAGAGGTGAGTCGCGGGTGGAGAGCTGCAGCAAGTTTCCCCATCCAGGGCGGCAGGGGCAGCACAAGCGGTAGGTTGCTGTCCGGGAATTGTGTGGAGCTCCTCGAGGAACAGACACAGCAGAAAAGGTTGAAGTTGGGACTGGAGCAGGACCGGAGCCGGTGCCGAGGCCGGTGCCGAGGCCGGATCATACAGTAAGTCCAACTCTGGTAGATATAACATTAGGAGGTAATTACCGGCCAAAGGGGGCTAAGGGGGCTCTGGAAACTGAAACTCGTGGCAGGGGTTCAGCTACAGGCACCGGGGGACAAACTAGATATGCTCTGAGGAGCGCGAACATCAATTCACTCAACCTACCCAATTCATCTAATTTATTCAACGCGGGTCCCCAGGTTAACCAGTACAGTATTCGAAAAGAGGAGGCTCAGGCTGGCAGAAAATACATAAAAACAGCAACTGCTCAAAGTAAGAGCATAGCAGGGGAGTGGATTATTCCTAAAAATAAGAAAGCCAAGAAAACGAAAATCCTCTCACAAAAGCAACAGAACCCCAGACTTACCCCCTCATTGAGAAATTATTTTAAAGTTGCACCCAGCACTTTAATATTAAAACAGATAGATTGCATGTCCACTAACAACAAAAGCAATGCCTGGAAGTTACCTGATCACCCAGAAGGCATACTAAGCCCAAATAGGTTCCAATTACTTGCAAGGGAGCTAGAAGGAGGGGGGACAAGGGAGTTAACGATGGCAGACGAAAGAGACAGAATTTCAAACATAACCACCCAGACAATACGGGAGGTTCCCCTAAGAGAGAGCCAAATAATAGAAAATGACCATGAGCAAGCGGCAGCACAGAGAGAGGATCCGCTAGACCGGACCACCCCCTTGTCAATTTCAGATCTCTTACAAACATTGACGGAAGAGGTTAGAAACAGATTCGTGGTGTCAGAAAAAAATCAAGCGGAAATCAAGCTATCTTGCGAGAAAATGGAAGACAAACTGGACTCATTAGCAGCTAGAACTACAGCTTTGGAATCTACTGTGGCTGTGTTAGCTTCGCAATCTTAGGAAAATGTGAGGGAGATTAGCTTGATAAAAGAAAGAGAAATAGGCTTTCAGGAAAAGTTGGAATCGCTTGAAAACTCCCAAAGGAGGAACAACATCCGCTTGCTTAAAGTCCCAGAGGGAGCTGAGGGGAGCAATCTTAAAGAGTTTGTGGCTAAATTGATTAAACAATCCACTCAAATTGATAGCTCAGAGCAAGCCCTCTTGGCTGACATCCAGAGGGTACATAGGGACCCATTCAGACTAAATCCAAATAAAACCAAACCCAGAAAAACCTTAGTTCATTTTCTAACCTACAACCTGAAAGATGAAATTTTAAATAAAGCTCTCAAGCTGAATTTGCTAAGTACGGAAGGAATAACTTTTCAAATACGGTCCGATGTCTCATCAATCACAGCATCCAAGCAGTGGGAGCTGGGAAAGTTATTGGATCCCTTTAGGCAACTGGGCGCGACCGCACAGCTCAAATTTCATGCTACACTAAAAGTAATGTACAACAACAAGATGCAGGTTTTTAGGCGGGTGGAAGAGGCCGAAAGCTTCTTGCAGTCTATTTCGGGGCAGGGCAGCGGAGCGGTAGCCTAACAGTATTATCTCTCCTTGATAGTTCAGACCAGATTTAGGGATACATAAAGATTTTCTAACCAGCTTCAATATGTTCCCAAGACAAGATGTAATATAAGTTTTAGGGTTCCTGACTCCAGGAGGGGGGCCTTGGAGGCCAGGGTAGGGCCATAAAGAGGAAGAGAGGGGGTTCTCCAGGGGGGGTCATGAGGGAGTGTGGGAGGGGAGAGGGTGGCGGTCACTGGGTGGGGTGCAGTGGGAGAAAACAAAAAAATATGTCCAATTCGTCTAAGCAGGCCCCATCCAAAATCTATTTTTCGCTAACAGAGACATGGTGCAACCTTTAGGCGATCAATTATCACTTCTGAGGGTTCTGTCATGGAATTTAAATGGGTTAAGAGCAAAATATAGGATGGAGAGGATCTTTCAATATCTGAGAGATATCCCAGAACAAGTTCTCATCCTCCAGGAGACACACCTAACAGAGAGCGAGATGAGGAATCTGTGTAAATCTAGAAGCTGGATCCAGGATATAATTTGCACTACGCAACAATTAACAACAAAGGGGGTAGCCATAGTTATTAAAAGAAATTCTACTATCTTGTTAGAAAGCAGCAAGGTAGATAAGAGGGGGAGATGGGCCATAGCCAAGATCAAATGTCACGCGCATAAATTCACAGTAGCAGGATACTATGGTCCTAATTTGGATGACCCTGCCCCCCTCAGGTGTCTACTCTCTCAGCTACAAAATTTCCCAGACCCTTTAATCCTGGCAGGTGATTTTAATTTGGTCCTAGACCCAGCCATGGATAGGTCACTAAAGAGCAGAGCAACTCAGAATTGTAAAATGAGATCTACGCTTAAAAATGCCACGAGGCAGTTAGGATGGCTTGATGTATGGAGAGACAGAATGGGAAACAGGAGAGGGTATACTTTTCATAGCAAAAAGTATGGTCATATGTCTAGATTAGATTTTTTCCTAGTCAGTCTTGACCTGAAAAGATGGGTGAAAGATATAAAACACCTTGGGGGACACCTTTCTGATCATTCGGCAGTAACCCTAGCTCTAAAAGTCCCAGCCAAACTGACTAATAGGAGATGGACCCTAGATCGTGCCATTCTGTTAGAGGAAGATGTGATCGAGCAATTAATTACTGAGACAGAAAATTTCTTTTTAACTAATATGGACAGTGCCTCAATAGAAATCGTGTGGGACACTTACAAAGCCTTCCTGAGAGGATGCATATCATCAATCCAAATTGCCAGACAGAAAAAGCATAGAGCAGAGGTAGAGGATATAGAGGGTAAAATTCAGAAGATAGAGCAAAGGCTCATCCTCCATGGTAATAATCCGCCGGCTGGAGACACTCTGGCGGACTTACAATCTCTCAGATCAGAACTGGCAGGGGTGATATATTCAAGGCTAAGAAAGAGGTGGCAAGCTAGCAAGCTCGCCCACTTCGAGTATGGGGAAGGCTGTGGGAAGCTTTTAGCCTGGAAGACTAAACAAGAGCTAGCTAAAGGAAACATCAAAGAAGTAAAATGTGACATCTCCGGGAATTTACTCAAGAGCCCCACAGAGATCGAAGAAGCTTTCAAAAGCACTTCGAAAGGGTATACAGAGAGGATCTAACTCCTCAAGAGGAGGCAATAAAGGCCTGGCTGGACCAATATGCTCCAAATAAAATCAGTGAGGAGGAGTCTTACAATCTCAATAGCTCGATAACAACAAGCGAGATTAAGAAAGCATTGGAGGCAGGAAAAACTGGTAAAGCGCCAGGACCGGGCGGCTTACCAGCGGAACTGTATAAATCCCTGATGGAGGTTTTTATCCCCGTTATGGAAAAGTTATTTTCTCACATCTTCAAAAAGGGCGGGAATATGCTGCATTCTTGGAACGAAGCCACAGTGGCTCTGATCCTTAAACCATCGAAACCACCTTGTCACTGTGATTCATATAGACCAATCTCTCTGCTTAATCTTGACTATAAGATCTTTGCCAAGATTTTAGCAGAGAGGTTAAATGGAGTCATAGGTGGCCTGCTGCATGGGGATCAAAAAGGCTTTGTCCAGGGGAGGTGGATTCGAGATCTTACATACAATTTGATTGGAGCTATAGATTTAGCGACACTCCATAAAGTACCTCTGGCTATTATCACGTTGGACGCCACAAAGGCGTTCGATCGAGTTAATTGGGCCTATCTAATGCACGTATTGAGACTCTGTGACCTGGGGGAAAAGTTTTGTAGGGCAGTTTGCTCGATCTATCAAACCCCCATAGCCAGAATTTTAGTGAATGGGAACCTGTCTCCTCCAGTTGAAGTTCGGAGGGGAACAAGGCAGGGGTGTCCGTTATCACCGTTGCTTTTTAATTTATACATTGAGCCCCTAGCCAAAAAGATCAGAAGACATGTAGGAATACTCCCCTTCAAGTATAAAACCTGGGGAAAAAAGGTGGCTCTATACGCTGACGATATGATGGTGTACACATCAGACCTAGATACAGCAATCCCAATCATATATAATGAAGCACAACAGTTCGGCCGGGTATCTGGTTATGAGATTAACGCGTCCAAGACAGAGTGCACGGCCTGGAATTTCAATTCGAATACCCACGCAATAAAAATGGAGATAAGATAATTGGGCATTATGATCACGCAGAATATTGAGAACATTTCAGACACTAATCTCTACAAGGTTAGCAAAGAAATCTGCAATTCCCTAACGAGCTGGGCATATCTACCTTTGACATTAATCGGTAGAGTCAATTTAGTAAAAATGATGATCTTCCCAAAACTTATGTTCTTGTTTCAAAACATTCCCCTAGCTTTTAAAGAAGAGGGATTAAAAAAACTCCAGGCAAAAATAAATAGCTTCATATGGGCCTCTAAAGGCACAAGGATATCCTGGAAAAAACTACGTAGAAAGAAAAATAAGTGAGGGTTGTGTTTGCCGGACCTAGTTTTTTATGCATGGGCATTCCTAATGAGGGCGGGAAAAATGCTCATGAGTGAACCAGACAGCTTGGACATCGGGAGAATGTTTGAAGAAATGTTGCTAGATTTAAAAGGAGGAGACCAAGGTTTTACATATAAATTCGGAGATCCGAGATTCTTTAAAAAAGTACGCCTAAAGTCCTTAAATGGGCTAGCCTCCACATGGTTTAAGATCAGAAAGTTATTGAAAATCAGCTACTACAGTGCTATGGCGCCTATTTGGGATGACCCAGGCTCGCCGGAATAGACCAAGGATTCATTGGTAACCCCTTTAAAAACAGCCGGGATATTACATTGGGCACAACTTGTACCAGAGGGCTCCCTGCTTTTGTGGGAAAACCTGTGGAACATTACAGACAATGAAATATCTAGCTTTAAATAATTACAAATAAAGAGCTGGAGTCAGGCGGTTGGCACAACTGTTGGTCTCTCTAACGAACTGGAGACAACCCTGAGGAAGAGAATCGGGAAAAAGAAAGAGGTGGCGAACTTATATTGCCTTCTGGCAGACGGCGACTTCAATCTTCCATCGGAGCTGTGGGGGGAGTGCTTGCCGGGATCCAGCACAGAAGAAATATGGCAAGTATCCTATAACTTTTTATACTCCACAGTTCAAGCTGCAAACCTAAGGAGAAATCACGGGGCATATTCTCAAGAACGTGTGATAACTACCGCAAACTTAGTCTAACGCAACTCTTCACATCGCAGTCCTTCGCGGGAAAACAACTCTGTGTCAACGTGGTATTCACAACACGGCGGCCGCATGCGATAGTCCCACGATAACGCGTCAAAAGAACGTGTTAAAACTAACGCGACGCAGAAAAAACACGAAACACGAACGCAAAAATAGTAGCGAGGATGCCAATCGCGATACAAAACTCAGCGATAACCAGCCATCGGCCTGCAATCCCCACGCATCATGCGGGAAAATGCAGCATAAAAGCAGATTAAAAATACGGTGAGATGACAATGTACGAGCACAACCACACATCCCTGACGTAGAACAGATGACCATTGTCCCGCATCATATAGGCATCTCCTCACAGTCACAATGTACATTGACATGCAGTCTGCATGTAAACTGCGCCAATGCAGAAACATGCATGGAACACACATTGAAACCGCAACTCCCCTTCACATTGCAGAGGGACAAGCAACCCCTCCTGCTCACAGACGTGTCATGACCATGAGCAATCCACCATGAAAGCGTGGATGAATGTAGGGGCAGTGACTCCCGCTTACGTACATGTTGCCCATGTTGTGGGACTCGCGCCACAGGGGGCATCCCTGCATCATGGTGGTACATATCTGACCCCAAAAGGAGCCCTGTTGTCACCTGTAGGACTCAAATGGCAGCCAAAATGGAATGAATTTGGACACAAGTGAAACGCCGAAGAGTGGGATTCCCTACTAACTGCGACACACAGAACTGGCAGTCCGAATACGTGACACCCTAAACAGCCCGTTTGCACAGAGGTGACACACCCACCATCCCTGAACAAATCATAAAATTGACAGCAATACATGTCGCACTCACACTTGTCTGAGTGAGGTGCCTGTACAGATGAGTGACATGCACTCAGGGAATATGTATTTTGAAAGCATTTAGTAGCACATGCTGTGCCTGTGGCCATATTGTACTGTCCCATGATTGCCAAGGACTGTCACAATGTGACGTGCTCATGTGAAGAAATTGTCAATGATGGTGTTCCCACGGGCAACTCCTGCTGCGGCCGCAGTGGGGTGTGGGCCACCTGCCTCATCCTCATCATCATCGTCCGGTGCATCTGGCACTTGTATCCATGGGGCCTTGCTGCGTACACATCTGTTGTGCAACACACAACATGCAACGATCATCTTGCACATGATGCCTGGGCTGTGCAGGAGCCTCCCACCTGTGACATCCAGGCACCTGAAACGTGACTTCAACACGCCAAATGTGCGTTCCACGATGCCCCTGGTGCGTTTGTGAGCCTCATTGTACAGCCTCTGGGCCTGTGTGTCCGGGGCTTGGAGGGGTGTCATCATCCAAGCGCAGAGTGCATATCCTTGGTCACCTGTGACTGTGCAGAGAGACATGAGCCAATAGTTGGCCCTGTAAGATGTGATGGCCGGCTCAGTGGCTCATTGGTGTGTGATATGTGTGACCTTGTGATTCCTGCATGACATGTACTGCATGTTGCAAGTGAGCGGCATCAATGTGTATTACGTAGCCTCACTGCTGCTCCTCCCACCCCTGAGCCTATTTACTAGTGTGCGCAGCGCGGTTGCATCACTTGCACCCCTACGGCACACTATTGTCATGCCTGCCTGCGCATGTCCACAAGCCTGACAACGACACAGTGATGTCGTGCGCTGAAGGTGGACGGACACGTGTGTATAGGCCCACGGTAAGGACAGGGCGGACACAGATGTAGAGGTCATGCCTGGCTGAACTTGCCATGCGGTTGAGGGTAGACCTTTGGCTTATGCTGCAGAAATAGCGACACACACAACAGTTGGCATGTCTGATCCCTGAGCCCGAGCGGGCTTGTGCACCCTCATTTACCCCTCGGCCGAGCCCGTACTCCGGGGGCATGCTACATAGCAACATTGTGTATTGCGTGACGGGTGGCGCCGACACTACACCTGAGACACACGCATTAGTAACCGCCTTGGCAAGGCCTACACTTAACCACGCCCAGAGCCACGTGTTGAATGACCACACCCCTTAGCCGTACTGCCGTACGCCGGTCCACTCCCTCACGCCCACAGGGGGATCCGACACAGATACATGTCCCAGGTCCACCCCACTGCCTGAGGTGACAAGGTTGCGCACGCTGTACACAGCACAATGTAATGTGGTATGGCCCGGGGCCCACATGCATACAGAATGACCACAAGGACACACTGAGATAATCAGTGGAACTGGCTACGGGCACGTGCGCCCGGCCCTTTTATTGCCAGGGTCACACGTCCAGTGACGCCTGTGCTGGATGGGTGTTGGGTAGTGTAAGCCACCCTCAGGGGTTGGATGGTGCTGGCAACAACTACAACAGTGATCAGACAATCAGGAGTTCAAAGTACAAACAGCAAGGGTCCATGACTTGAGCTGCACAGAGTCGGTGGCCCCGGATGCTCAGCGGCCGGCACAGGCACACCGCCACGGGACGGTGCCTGGCGATGCACTGAGGTAGGGCCACGGGATCTGAGCGGGTCCTCGTTGATGTCCAAGGAGAATGTTGCGGAGTGTTACGGGGGACAGTGGAAGGTGTCCATCCAGGGCATGACGCAGAGGGCAGGAGCAAGCAGAGACAGGCAATATGGAGGAGTTGAATGCTACAGTCTCCACTTTCCCACAATGTCAGTACCAGCTACATGATGATGAAGACAACCCCCAGGCCATAGACTCAGATGCCACCAACGTTCAACCAGAGAGTGCCCATGACTCCCGTGGCACAGAGTCAGTGGCACCAGAGCCGGAAGGGGATGCAGTCAGCGATGAGGCCTGTACAATGATATAAACTCTGAAATTAACAAATCAAGACTCAGTTCCAATTCTGTGTCCTACTCGACCGCAGTGTAGGGCGAAGGCAGTAGTCAGCAAGGGACCACAGACAGGTGTAGTTCGAATGCTATGCACAGAGTCGGTGGCACCACATCGAAGGGAGTACAGTGATATAAACTCAGCCATAAGGTGTGTACTCTGCCATTGCATAATCAAGACTCAGTTCCAAATGTGTGACCTACTTGACCGTAGTGTAGGCCGGAGGCAGCGGTGGAGTACGTAAAAGAAAAAGGAGTAAAGCGGGCTTGTGTCGCGGAGGCCGTGATGGACTGAGGAGGCTGCCAAGGTCGCGGGCTTCGAGCTTGGAGCTTGCGCCGGCACGTGGTGGGCCCTCTTCGACACTCGCCGGTGTCGGCAGGTGAGCAATGAGGCCTAGCTGCGCAGGGGCGGGCATGACGGGTTCGGGGACCAGCGGCCCGGGTGCAGCAGGCGCACAGGATCGCAGGCCACACCGCTCACGGCGACGGCGTCGGCCTCGTGGCGGGGTGGGAGGCGCCGCCCTGGCAGACACGTTGGGCATTCCGGAAGAGAACCACGCCCAGAGCTACGTGCTTTTTATTCACACCCCTACGCTGGCCTGGCGTCCTCCGGGCCAGCCCACTCTGCACACGCTTACAGGGGGGGACGTCACAAGCTACATTTCCGCGATCTTCCCCACTGGCTGGGGTGACATGGTTGCGTCCACTGTCCACTACACTCCAAACACCCACAGTGCATGTAGACATGGCTATGTCTGTGGTCTGCATACTGCAGTCTGTCCAGCACATCTCCACCACACTTGGCATTGTGTACATTCTCATTCATGGGTCACTTGCCTCCTTCGCACATGCCTGGTTCCCACCTCTCCCCACATTCCGGTATTGTGTGGCTGAGGTGCCATGCCATTGATGGCTCATGTACATGGCTAACCAAGGTTGCCACAGTAAGTTGTGCTGTCGTGTCTGGTGGGGGGCATGTTGTTTGGCATGTTGTATGTGATTTTGTGACGTGTGCAGTGCCAGAGTTGTGAGTTGCATGATTGTCGGGTTGAGGTGTGTGGTGTGTTCATTTGGTACTTGCCAACGAGCAGTGCATTCCCATGGGTGCCATCCTGGAAGCGCTGGTTGATGTTGGACTGTCGGAAGATAAAGGGATCATGCACACTGCCTGGGTAGTTGGCTATGACATTGGTGAGGAGTCCCCTGTGGTCCACTATTGCCTGCACGTTGATGGGGCGCGTGTGCTTTCTGTTGCGGTTATTGTGTGCGGTGTTGGCAGGGGGCACAAGTGTGCAGTCGATTGCCCCCGACACTTGCGGGGATCCAGCTATGGCGTAAAGTCCTTGCTTGGTCTCCAGCTGTTCCTGCGTATTGTGGGGGACGTATGGGTGCTGGGGTCCATAGATGGTGAGGGCATCCAGGACAGGTGTGAGGAACTTGGATGGGGCTGGCTGTGAGACTCCTCCGACTCGGGCGGTTGTTGTTTGGGAGGATACCAGGGGCCAACAGGTGCAGCACAGCCAGCAGCTTTGTCTGCGGAGGGATGTTGGTTGTCCGCTGTGTTGGTACCGTCAGCCTGTGGGCAATGATGTTCAGGATGCGGAGGATGGTTGTCCTTTTGGGCCTATAGTGGGCTTTGGAATTGTCTGGTGTTAGGTCTGTGGGGCTGGTGCATTTCCTGAAGGTCCGCTGTCTTTGTCTGCGCTGCCTCTGTGGTGGTCCGGGGGGGGGCCGGAGGGGGGGTCCGTTGGGGGGGGGGTGGTCCTGGGGGTGATGTTGGTGGGTGTTGTTGCCCTCTGGGGGCTCCGGGTGCATGGTCAGTGGCTCTATGGCATCTGTTGTTCTTCAGGTGTGGCTGTGGGCTGGGCTACCTTTTCTTGTGCAGGTTGACGTCCGACTTTGCACCAGGTCAGAGCAGGTGTTAATTTCCTGCTGGTAACGCGCCGTATTGCCTGTTTTGTGTTCCTATCGCCGATGTGGCTGGTCTTTGAGAATGTTGCGTTGTGGTGTTGTCGCGGCTTTTTGCTCGGGAACGCCTACTCTGCATCTCATTAGCGTTAGTTGCCGGGGTCGTCTGTGGCGATGTTTTTTGCGACTGCTTTCGCAGGAAAACTGGTGTTATGGACTGGTAGCACCAGCTTGTGAATGGGGCGATAAATTTAGCGCGACTTTGGATGCGTTAAAGTGCCGATAACTCGGTGATAGCTCCTTGAGAATATGCCCCTAGGTGTTCTGAGGAGCCTGGGACACAGAGAGAGTCTCGGCCCTTGGGCAGCCATCGTTTCAATCTTTAACATGCTGTTTCTGATTACAACTGGCAACTTTGAGGAACCTAAAGTACAGGAAGAGCTATCACTCTTGAGAAGCCATTGCCGTGTACCTCAATATTTCGCGAAGGGCCACAATTGGAAAGCCTGAGAATCCTGAGGCACGAGAAGAACTCTGGAGTATCACACAGTTAGGTTCCTTACCCTAACCGGGTCTCCTACATAAATACTTACACCCGACTTCCCAGAACTAGCAAGATTCCACCACGACTTCAGTCACAGCCAAGTGCACAGCAACTATAAGAAATATCCCGTGGAAGTCAAGAGAAACTCTGAGAGACAATACAAATTAATAATTAATAATTTTCTTTTGCACAAGTTTCATATTCAGGGAAGGGGAAAGTCTCGCCACGCCCCCCCCCGTCCATCGTGCTCACCCTCCACAAACAAGAAGCAAGAAGCAAGAAGGAGCGTCTGTGGGATTCCTGAAGACATCAGGCCTCGAGACACGCTCACAGTCCCGGTTCCCACACCGCCAGACGCACTGCCTCCTGGACATACTGTACTGCACTCAGCTCCCCAGTTCCTCTGAAACCCCCCAAAAAAACAAAAAACAAACATAAAACATTACACCGATTGGAGCATACACTTAAGGAGGGGAACGCCAAAAAAGAGGGCAATACCAACCACTACAGATCCAAAACATGACCCTTGAGCATCTTCAAGTTTGTGACGTGGCAAGAGCGGCAAGAAGCATTAAGGTGACAGATCATACATGGTAAGGGGTGACCAAACCCCTCCCCACTAAAAACAGAAAGCTTCTGACGACCTCAACAAAAGCACGCTGGTGTGAGGAGAGTTACTTAAAGTCGACTTGCGTGGACCCTTAGCCGGCTTCCAGCATCCCGCACCTCGTACAGATACCTTGACAGAGGTAAGGCCCACACAAAAACGCGTCAGCCATGTCTGAAAAGCCTATGGAGAACATGTACCGCTGATTCGTACTAGGACCACTAGAGTCCTGACCTCGCAGATTCTGCTATACCTCTGAATCAGTATCTCTGTACCTCTGCACTGATTCAGCGCACTACCCTAGAACTAACGTGATGAATGTCCACTGCCAAGCATGGGAACAAGTCCTCCAAACAACTTCTTTTCGCGGATGTACTCAAACAGTCACGTAACATGCCTATGAAAGGCGCCACCTCCCCAGCAGACGGCTCACCCCAGGTTACTCCAACCTCTACACAAGGGGAAACTATGGACCATATTCTACAGGAAATTTCAGCCGTAAGCTGGCGGATGGAATGGATGGACACGAACATATCCTTTTTAGTGTCGGAAGCAAAATCGATAAGAGCAGACATTGCGGGGTTCCACACAAGAGCAGAGGGGCTTGATCAAAGATTGACGATGGTGGAGAAACGTCTGGAAGTAGTACAAAGCAAGGACCAAGAGCTACTATTCCTTCGCAGCAAACTGATTGATTTGGAAGATCGCAGCAGGAGGGATAATATTTGTTTTTTTCGGGTTCCCAGAGAAAATTGAAGGCCCGAACGCCAGAACATTCCTCCGAGACATCCTCCCGAAACTGGTTGACATCATCTTTGACCCACCACTGGAGATCCAGCGTGCACACCGCATCGGCCCTCCACACAAAGACTTTGCAACACGTCCATGACCCCTCATCGCCTGCTTCCTAAGGCATGAACAAATGAGGCAACTATTAACAACAGCACGCACTCAAGGCTCATTCACATTTGATGGACACGAAATCCGTATGGCAGCTGACTTCTCTGGAGAGACTAACGACTGCTGGAAAGCATTCCTCTCCATGAGACCACAACTGCTCCAAATGGGCATCAAATACGGCCTCTTCGAGCCTGCTCGCTTCCGCATCACCAAAGATGGGGACTCTAAAGATTTTTATGACCCTGAGGACCTACGTCTTTTTTTGGACCAAATGAAACCACAAGACATGGACACGCAACATTCTGCTCCAGCACAACTTGGTCCCTCCATACAGGCAACAAGAAACAGATGACGAAATACCAGTGGCTTATGACAACGTGGTAGAGATCTTGAGAGGTCCACCCGCACCCATGAAGACAAAGCTTCAGCTCTTCAAACTGTGACTGCCTTTACCCAAGAACAACACAGAGACAAGTCTCGCTCCCCCCTAAAACCCGCTTCAGATGTAGAATGAGGCTAAGATGGGCTTGATCCTGGCCTTGGTCATGGCCACAGTCATGATTACACTCAAAGCCTCTTAAACCAGAGTCAGAGCTGGATGTGATCAGAATACCGAGCAGTAAGAAGATATCCAGACGACGGACAGCTGAGTATCATTCACGTTTAATCCAATCTGTTAATTGTGTTAATTATACTAAATGTGTTAACTGTATTACCTATTCGAATAGTGATATATGCTATAGATGTTACCTGTAGTCATGGCCTATAAGGCATTATTGTTCTTGCTATTTCTAAAAGTAATTGATATCAATACTGTTAGCTTATTCTAACTAGGCTATTTGCATTTAATCCTTTAATTCCGAGGACGACTAGCGCACTACCACACTTTCCCAGGATACTCCCTCGTCTCGCCAATACTATACAAACCCCGGCTGCATGGCATAAATACCCTTTCATTTCATTCCATTCCAGTCATTGCCCAGCACTCCCGATGGAGCCCCCCTCTTCGCATCGGTGCTCCAGCGAGCTCGGACCCGCGGTTGAAAGTTCGGGATACCCAGTGCTGCACGGCAGCCAGCCTCACTTCCCTTCCACCACCCCCGTAATAAACTATATTGCATCATCTCTTCTGCGACACACGCCTAGGCTCACACACTCGTCATCATTGAGCCCGGTTGCTACACCGGACTATAACTCTTCTGTTGCGGACCAGGGATCCCCCCCTCCCAACACCCACACTCCTTTCCTCACCTTTCTCTCCTTCCTTTCATTCTTCCCCCATAGAACTAGTGAGACTTCACGCTTTCTCTGCGCCCGTGAATGTTCTTGACATATCTATAGCGACCACTTGTCATTGCCTGTTCCTCCTCACCCTCTCGGTATGGTTGCCTCTCACCCACTCCGTGCAGTGACATGGAATGTCCATGGATTAACACACTATATCAAAAGAAAAAAAATAGGCTCTTATCTCCAAACAAAGCGGGTGGACATAGCACTACTCCAAGAAGCTCATCTTGATGCCCCAGAATCTGATAAGCTGCGCTGGGACTGGGTGGGAAAAGTGATCCACAGCAGTGTACAGGGAGACGACGGTCAGGACTGGAAACACACCCGTAAATGAGGGGTAGCGATCCTCATCCGTAAATCTTTACCGGCTATGGTGTCAAAGACTTGGACGGACCCTAATGGACGATACGTCTTTGCCAAGCTGCGAATTGGTGTGGCCCATGTCTGAATCAGATCGGTTTATGCCCCGACTGGAGCGAAAAAATTGTTCCTCTTCAACTGAATTGCCTTCTGGTAGAGATAGGAGCCTCGCAATACTTTATTGGCGAGGACTGGAACCTGGTAAGAGACCCAGTCTTAGACAGAACAGGTCCCCTCGACAGAGGAAATGCTGCGGACAGAGCCCTGATGGACGACATACTGGTAGATAATGGTCTGGTAGATCACTGGCGTCTTTGTCACCCAACAGTTGAGGAATATACTTTTACTTCCCCTACTCATGGCACACTTTCTCGCCTAGACTACTTTTTGGTTTCCCAGAGAATGATATAGATGGTCCAAGAATCCCATATTCTAGAGGCAACACTCTCTGATCATTCTCCGGCTCTCCTGTCATTGGAAATAGGACTAGCCAGGCCGGGACGGAAGCCCAGGCAGCCCCTAAGGGTAAATCCCAATTGCGTGCACACCTTCAGGACTACCTCTCCACCAATCAAGTGTCTGTGGACTCGGGCAGGATCCTTTGGTCCGCAGCAAAAGCTACCATACGGGGCCAACTTATGCGGGATGCAGCACAAGCCAATAGGCAAGTTGCTGCTAGGCAAAAAGAGTTGGAACAGGACATCGCGACTTATACCTGCCTATACACAGCAAAACCAACCCTTCAGCACTGTAAATTTTTGGAACAGGCACGCATGGCATTAAATGGTCTTTTTACTTCCAAGGCAGAATACGCCCTACAAAGAATGAAAGGGAAACATTACGAGCAGGGAGAAAAAGCAGGGAGATTACAGGCGGCACAACTACGCCAAAGAGAGGCGGGCATGGCCATACCGGCTATACCATCACCCAAAAAAGACATGCTCACTCATCCCCAGGATATTGTAAACAAATTTGCCCTATTCTACAAGACTGTCTACACTCCAGGGACATAGGCTGACGGGGACAGGCTATCTGCCTTCCTTGCAGATGCAGCTCTCCCCCGCCTCTCAGACAAAGGTAGAGAACTCCTGGAGGGGGAGATCAGCAAAGAGGAGCTCTCTCATGCGATAGCCAATCTACCCTATCATAAGGCCCCGGGTGAAGATGGTTTCCCAGCTGAATTTTACCGATGGGCGGGAGAGGGAATAATTGATATCCTCCAAGCCTCGTTTCAAGAGGCGGAACATAGGGCCTCTTTGGGTCCCCTATCTAATAAAGCAGTGATTGCCGTCCTACCCTAACCTGGAAAAGATCCCCTACTTTGTGGTAGCTACCGCCCCATATGGCTGTTAAACTGTGATATCAAAATTCTGGCTAGTATTCTGGCCTCCCGCTTACGCAAAGTCCTACCCTACTTGGTTCATCATACGCAAGTGGGATTTGTACCCGGCCACTCATCTAGGAACCACCTGCGCACTTTGGCTCACACATTGTGGTCCGCCAAATGGCTCCAAGATGACGCACTGGTATTGTCACTCGACGCGGAGAAGGCGTTTGATCGCATAGAGCGGGAATACCTTTTTAAAGTTCTGGAACGGTTTGGTCTGGGGAATCAGTTCATAGCCAAAGTGCCACACGCTATACGATAACCCCACTCCACAAGTAAATTGTGGGGGCTTTGTATCAGAACCATTCCCGATTCGCAGAGGTACGCGTCAGGGATGTCTCCTATCCCCACTCCTCATTCTCCTATCTATGGAACCCCTGGCAGCCACAATATGTCAAAATACCAATGCTACGGGCATAAGCCTCCCGACAGGACAATCTAAACTCTACCTATATGCGGATGACATTTTGCTTACCCTTTCAGACCTGCCCCGCTCCCTGCCGTCCCTGCTTCAAATTATAGACAATTTCTCCTCCTTTTCCGGTTACAAAATAAACTGGGACAAGAGTGAAGCACTACCAATCTCAGATGGGACCACAAAAGCGGCCATACATGGTTTCCCCTTCCATTGGCAACCTTCGGGCCTCAAATACCTGGGCGTACTAGTAAACAAGGGGATGGAAGGGATGGTTGCATGTAACTTAAGTCCCTTACTCACTCAGATGCAACATGACTTTGAAAAATGGATAGCGTTGGGTCTCTCGATGTAGAGTAGAGTACAAGCCGTGAAAATTGTCACTCTCCCACGCTTCATATATACTCTTGGTATGCTCCCTCTCCAGATCTCTCTGACCACGCTACGTTCAATAGATTCTAAGATAAAATCTTTTGTATGGAACTCAGCGAGGCCCCAACTGGCAGCGCCGAAACGAACAGTTCACCGTTTCTGTGGAGGATTGAGCCTTCCTTCAATTGAACATATTCGCCCTCACATTGCAATTATCTCAATTGGCATGTATGCTACCACAAGCCACTGACACGCCACAATGGGTACATTTAGAAAGATATCTACTGTCTACAGAGACAGGCATTTCTGCTCTATATGGGACAGGGACAAGCAGTCAAGATCCCACCAATCCGGTTCTATTAGCCATGCGTAGGTCATGGCAGCGAGCACATCGACTGTTGGGCTTGAATCCTAGAATTCATGAGAAAGCCCCCCTGTGGGGAAATACATGCATCGCATTACTAGGCAAACACTGTCCTGGCTTCTGCGGATGTCAGCAGGCATCCACACCTTGGTCCAGCTCCTTCATAACGGTGACCTCAAGACTTTCGCGCAATTAGGAGAGGAGTTTGACCTCTTGGCGCAGCAATCCTGGAAATACATTCAACTTCGGCAATGCCTGAAGAAAGGTTTAGGACCACATCCTTGGTCACTACAGGCCTCACCAGTGGTATAGTACTTGTACACATTTGGAAAGCATAAAGGGGTTACGTCCGGTCTATACGGTATACTCACGTCCCATTTATTTTCGCAGCCCCGATTACGAGACCTCCGAACCAGGTGGCAAACCCGGTTATCGATCTCTTATGAGGATGAAGAATGGACAGAGATCTTAGATGACTTGAGTAGAAATACCCGGGAGGCAAGACTAAAATGTTGCCTATTCAAAATCCTCCACGATTGGCACTGGTCACCAACCAAACTACACAGAGCAGGACTTCTTTCACATGCCAACTGTCGGAGATGCACCAACACTAGTTGTGACACAACACACATGAACTGCGAATGCCCGTTAATACAACCATTCTGGGTTTACGTGGGCCAGAGCTTACACACTACAATGCCTTTGCACCTTCCACTTACACCCGCTCCTATCCTCCTGCATGATTTGCGACAATCCCAAGAACTTTCAAAGCCACAATGTCGCCTCCTGCACATAGCATTAGCCACAGTTAAGATATGCACACTGCGTCAGTGAAGATCACCGTCCCCACCATCGCAGGAGTCATGGTTGGTAGCCATGATACACACAGCCTCCCATGAGCGAGTCAATTACAATTTTCAGGACCAAGTAGATCTGTTCCTTCAGGTATGGTCACCCTTCATACATGCGGACAGCGATAATGACAAAAACTCCTCAGCAGTTAGCCCTACTCATTCAGCGATAACAGCGACGTCAGTTGGCGCTCCCTAAATTAAAACAAAAGCAGTGGTCCCATGCTTCAGAATACACCCCCCTCACTAACACTAACGCTCATGTAAATCTTACATATATTCTAATCACCCCACTCCTCTTTATTTCTCACATGGACAAGTCATGTATACCTTATAACACTCATCTTGCATCCTCAATACCTACAGACATTTGCGTTCTTAGATATGCACCATGATAATCTTTCTTGATCCCCCACACGCCTTAACCCCCATTTTCTTTCTTCTCGCCTTCCGCTTATTCAATGTTTCCCCTATCCTCATCCCCCTTTATTTTTCATGCCTTTCCCCCCTGGTAACGCAACGCAGCAACACTACAAGGCAACAGCTCGGAAGAGATTCCGTTATAGGAAGTTAATAGCAGGACACTGATCAGCACTTAACCAGAGTTACAAGTCGTCACACTCGATTCCTAGACGTCACCAGATACATACACTGATCCCAATTCATTGAACAAAACTGCCATCCACAAGGACACACGATTACATCTGATTAACGCTAGACCAATTACTATTGTGTAATTTACCAGGTCACGGGATCCCTCATTCACCTCTCACTTTCTCCCCTCTCCCTCTGATTTATATCAATATATGCTTCTCTCAGCTTCTAAAAGGCATATGTCACATACATTTCTTGTCAAAAATGTATATTTGATCATTGTAATTGTGTGGCTGATGCTTATGCTTACAAGTTGTAATTTTTTATAAAATGTCAATAAAGAATTGTAACACAAACAAAGTTCATCATCTATGTCACTCTCTTCTCCTTGTTTCCCTGTGTCATTCTTCTCTGTATGTTTCTTTTTTCTTTTTTCTCTTTCCCTTGCCATCTCCTTCAACTTCTAATACAGGATATAATCTTGTACCATGTACAATGTCTGCTCTACACCTTCTCTCTTGTGCATCCCATCTAGCTTCTGCGTAATGATCCATAGCTCTCCGATATCTTCCTTGATATTTCTTCTTGTCTTTTTCATGTGCCATGTGTTCCCATGTATTTAAAGCTTCAAATATGGTAGGTTAAAGAGGTATTTTAATTTTGTACATTTTCCTCCTTCTATTCTCAATTTGAATGTCCCAAACTGTAAACTCTTGTCTTCTTCAATAAGTTTGTGCCAAAACCCAAGCCACAAATATGAATGTAATCCTTTGTCCATCATGATAATGTGTCTTGGTGTACCCTCAGGTGGTGCTTCTACATTTGCTCTGACAGAAATATTCTCATTTTTCTTTTCCATGCTCTGTAAAGCTTTAAAAATTTAATTTTAATTCTATTCTGTATTTACAAATGTCTTCCGTAAAATCCAGGAAATTAGTCTTCTCCACAGTTCACTTGTTCAGCTATCTCAACCAATAACAGCGAGACTTTTATGATGTAGTCAACCAATCCAAGCACAACTTTATACCAACCGACTAATCACAGCTTGACACACTGTGACGTCAATCTCACTCTCTGCAGCAGCTCACCCTCCTTTGCAGTTTTCTTTAGCGTGTTTTCTCTAAGCAAAATCACAATACAAGGCATGCAACAAGTACACCTGTCTGCTCCACTAAAGGAAATGCTCTCTCACAAGGTAACAAAACTTTTCTACAATCATTCGCTTCAATGAAATCTCGACCAGTGGGATTTCACACAAATTGATACAGTTATTCCCTGTGCACCTGAGATCAACTATACCAACCGTTTACCACTAACACACAAAGAGAACCCTTCGCCAAGATGTTGTCGACGATTGTCTCACGACCAACACCACAAAACAGCAGACAACTTACTCAGTGTCTTCTACACTGAGACAACCCGTAGGTAATATCTCAAGATCTTAGGCCACGATGGACCCATTTACAACTTCAGCTTTGCATCAAGCCCCACAATCATTCATGGACTTTAACCATGTGGGCTCTAACTACTTCACTCCGCTCAACAACACAGCCATATCAAAAACCGTGAACTTAGCAAAAGCAATAGCAATGCACATCCCTTTTAATACTCACACTCCTTTGCTGCTACAGGTTGACTTCATCAGGAAAAATATTCCATCAGCACTCCATCAATCCTTCTCTTTGCCAAAAAAAAATGTGGGTCTCCTTGGACTTTGACAATAATCTTGCTGTCTTTTTGACACCCTAAAACCTCACTTCTCTAGGGAGAACCATCGTTTGCTACCAAATATTTGATCTAGTGTAAGTGGTATAAATATTTCAAGTTTAACTTTCAACTCATCTATCCTCTGCCTATACTGGGCCACCTACAGCTAGACGGATTACAACATTACCTTCACCACAGAGGCGAATGGTCCTCTGATGGATCTTTCTCCGCTGATAGGAGGGGCGGGAATTAGGATGTCCAAAACACAATGTTAGCCACCCATTGGGGATCATTAATTGGTGACTAACTTACAAGTTTGAAATAATGTTCAAATACACTACTCTCAGGACCATACTGTAAAAATAAAATATCGCTAAAGAAATTTAGTCTAACCAGAATGATACAAACTAGAAGCTCTGCTACTATGGCACAGAATAGAAGAAGCAGAACTTGATATTCTGAAAACATTTGCTAATGTTCCCTGCAACGCTTTTAGATTAGAGTGTAATTCAATACAGTATCAAATAAAGAACATCAGGATACAATAGACTCAGACAATTTAGATAGTTAGTTATTGTATTAATGTTTCAAAATGTATATAAATAAGCAATTTCTAAAGCATCTCAGTCAAGAATAGTAAAGCACACAGTACTAGACCACACATTTAGTCAGAAGCTCAAATCCAAAGAGGATGGTTTTTAAAAAACATCAGATACGAGATTAAAGACTTCTACCACCAATAAAGGCAGAAAAATAGTTCAGTCCTTTTTAACAACATCTAAAGATTTAAAGCAAAAGGGTAAAAGAGTACATTTTAAAGTCCTCTAAGGATGAGTCTATGAGCATTTTGCCAAAAGCCCCTCCTTTGGGGTTTCATCTTTTATAGTCCTTATGACACCTTAATGATGTGGTATCACTCCACTAGTCAGTCCATCGTATGATTAGTTTATGTATGTAGTCACAAAATACATTTAGTTACTCCTGCATCTTTCCCAAACACTTCATGTGAACAACTTAGCTTTCCGGGCCTCACAGGTTTGTCAACTGTAAGAAATATACAATGCAACAGACTATGGCATCGGGTGAGAGCTGATTTTCCCACTGAGCCATTCCACCATGAACTTCGAAAGAATGTCCTTTGTATGTATTCTGAAACATGCAAAGAACAAATAAAGCAACATTTGCAAGATGTCAATGAAATATTATGCTTGCTAAGGGAAAATTGCAGCTGAAGAAAGAACAGGTTTAGGGGCCGTGGCTAACTATCAACTAAGGTGGCCACAGACTGAGCAGGCTCTGCAGCCGCCAGTGATTTATCCCCTGCCATCCTACATTAATTTGACAGTGCACAGATATAAAACATCTACCTGCCGCTGTGGTGCCCCCAGCTTGCTGCAGCAGGCCTTCCGACTGCTGAAGGCGCTGTGACAGCAGTGTACCAACTTGTGGTCCAGATGCCGTGTGGCCCAAGCAATATGGTGGTGGTCTGCGGCAGGGCCCGGTGCTGATCGGCGCTGGATTGACTCCCCCTTCGGCACAAATACTTCAGCATGCACCCGAGTGTGGAGAGAAGGGGGGAACAGAAGCCATGGATCGTGGTGGAGACGTCTTGAGCCTGGAGCTGAGCCAGGGTGGGACTGGCCGCCGGGCCTGTCGCACCCTGCTGGTAGGCCGTGGGGAAGTGGAAGTGGCCTGGAAGAACCATCGGCACCTGGCCGAGGCAGTCCCCCGGGGGTGAATTTGCCCAGGGAGGTCGCTGCTCCTGCTCCTCCCCCCAGCTACTATCCGACCGGGCCCGCCATCTGGGACACAGCTGCCATGGGGTCCCGGTGACACAGGAGAGGAGCTTGCATGTGTGCTGCCTGAGATGGGTGCGCGTTCCTGAGGTGTCTCAGAGGGATTAGCCACGGCCTGTAAGATCCACCAGCGCCTACGCCCTCAACGCATCAAGGTGGGCAAACCCTCCCCGCCGACCAGAACATAACTGCCGGGGGGCCCTGGGAGACCAAGAAAGTGCCCCGCATATCTGCAAGTGATCCCGAGAGACCACAGGGAAAGGCTTGAAGACCTCCCTCCTCTGACTGATAAGCCGCTCGAAGAGTGTTTAGGCTGGGGCTCTACGCCCCACCGAAGGGACATAAAAGTAGGCTATTACCGGCATCATCCTACACCCGGGGTGACTGGGAGACCTGACCTAGAGAGACTGGCTGTGGCCCGACAGGCCCGCTGGCACCGGGGCCCTTGGCCCACCATGGTAGGCAAACCCTCCCCACTGGCTAGAACACAACTGCCTGGGGGCTCCAAAGGGACAAAAAAAGGACCCTGCATATTCATATGTGCTCCTTTGAAACCGCGGGATAAGGCCTGAAGACCTCACTCCCTTGCCTGATAGGCCACTAGAGGCGTGATCAGGCTGGAGCCTTACGCCCCGCCGAAGGGACTCACAATTGATAATCGTCAGCATCGTCCTGCACTCCGGTGGCGGAGACCTTGTGAACATGCCTGGCTATCCAATTGTGGCCCCCGGTGAGATAGGCTACAGGGGCCACAGAGACGAAGACTGTGACGTGGGTGGGAATAAGAGGTGCATCAACTGACCACTGGTCGAAGGGATCACTGCATTCCTGCAAGTGTAGCCTGGGAGAAGATCTCACACACAACTATAGTGGGAGGGGAATGGTGGAGATATTGACCCATCCCTGGTGCTGTGTTCCCCTGGAGCTCCCAGGGACATGGTAAGAAATCGGGGCCCCAGACTCACACAGACCAACAACCTTGATAAATACACAGTCACATGGTGGCAGCTGGTGGGGCGGAGGGGAGTAGCACCAAGTGCCAACAATGACCAGGAGACGCGCTCTTCGCCTAAACCTTCTCTGCGTGAGATAATGTCCGCCATAAAGGAACTTCGAGGCACGCTTGAACCTAAGCTAGACACCATCACACTAGATGTCAATCTACTGCACGCAGATGTCCGAAACGTCATTGAGAAGGTCAATGTGGCCGAAACGCAAACCAATGGTCTACTTTCCAAAACTAAGAAACACTCACCAAACAGAATGTCACTATCATGGCCCGACTGGAGACCAGGAGGGAAGTGCCAGACGCAATAATATTAGTGCGGTGGGTGTCCCTGAGGGGTGGAGGGGCAGTGTGCCGGTCTCTTCCTGAAAGAATTCATCCTAAAGACACTCCGCCCCAAGAGACTGTCCAAATATTTTTCGATAGAGAGGGCACACAGAGAGCTGGGCCCCCGCTCCGTCCGAGCACCCCCCACACACAATCATAGCAAGAGTGTTCAACTACAGGGATCAAGACGCGATCCTTCAAGCAGCCCGCACCCATGGTGATTTTCATTTTGAGAACTCAACTATTCGCTTCATTCCTGACTTCATCCTCAAGGTGCAGCAACAGAGGTGAAACTTTGAATCAGTCAAGAAAGTACTTTAAGACAAAGGAGTCAAAAACATGATGATGTATCCAGCCAAGCTCCGAATAGTGGTGGAGGCCAAAACACTGCACTCAGCTTCTCTGAAAGAAGCGAGGGTCTGGATAGAAGGTTGGAGAGTGACTGGTCGGATAGGTGGTGTTAGAATTGGGGGTCTCTAGTTGGCACACGTAGGTAACTGTGACAAATAGGGACCCTCGCCTCTAGTCAGGGTAGGGGGGTACACTCCTAAAATAACCCCTGCTCACCCCCTTGGTAGCTTGGCACGAGCAGACAGGCTTATCTCAGAGGCAGTGTGTAAAGCATTTGTGAACACATACAGTAATCTAGTGACAACACTACAGATGGACACCACACAAAGTTTATATCAAAAATAAGTATTCTTTATATAGTTTTAACACAAGACCATAAACGACAAAAATCCACAATACTGTACTTAAAATGGTAGGTTTAGCTTAGTTCTCTTAAGTTTTTAAAATGCGACACTTTGAGTCAATGTACCTTACGATGCGTCACGTTTCTACAACGAAAGTGTTGCAGAGATGGAGATGCGACAAAGTTCTGGTGCAAAGAAATAAAGCCGTCAAGTTCTTCCTGATGCGGCACGCTTCTCCGATGTTGCGAGAAATCTCGACTTGATGCGTCAGCTGCAGCGGCGACACCCTTGTTCCGTGATGCGACGACAGCGGCTTTGGCGGCGACCCTCTTCTCCGATGTTGCGAGACGCTTCCGCTCGATGCGACAACTGCAGCGACGACACCCTTGTTTCGTGATGCGACGGCAGCAGCTCCGACGGCGGCACGCTTCTCCGTGGATGCGAGGCGCTTCTCTCGATGCGGTGCAATGCGACAGCTACAGCGGCAACATCTACGATGCGACGGCAGCGGCTGCAACGGCGACACGCTTCTTCCTCGATGCGAGACTCTTCTCTTGATGCGGTGCAATGCGACAGCTACAGCGGCGACATCTACGATGCGACGGCAGCGGCTGCGACGGCGACACGCTTCTTCGGTGTTGCGGGACGTTTCAGGAGATGCGGTGCAATGCGACAGCTACAGCGGCGTCATCTCCGTGATGCGACGGCAGCGGCTGCGACGGCGACACGCTTCTCCCTCTTGAGTCGCGCTTCCAGCTCCTTGCGACACGCAGTCCCTTCAGAAGGCCCAAAACAGCAGCAGGCACTTCCAAAGGATTCTTGGGGAGCTGGTGGTTGAAGTCTGTTGTCCCTGAGACTTCAGCAGGAGGCAAGCTCTTTTCTCAAGCCCTTGGAGATCCTTCACAAGTTGAATAAAAGTGCACACAAAGTCCTTTCTCCTTCCTTTGGCAGTCAGGCAACCACTGCAGGCAGATCCCTCTAGCTTAGGGATAGTCTTCTCCTCAGTTTCTTCTTGGTTCCGCTCCTCAGCAAAGGTTTCTTCTTGTTTCCCAAAGTGATCTAATCTCCTAGGGGTCTGGGTCCCCTTTTATACACAGTTTTTCTTTGTTCTCTGAAGGCAGAGAGGCCTCTGCCTAGTCCAGAACCAGTTCTGGTCAGTCCTGGAGCACTTTGTTTTTCTGACTCTTTCTTTCTTTTCAGAATGTGGGGCAGAGTGCTCAGCCGCCCGGCAGGAGGTGGAGCCAGCATTGTGGAAGGCAGGCACAGCCCTATTCAGACCCAGGTGCAACTCCTCCCTCCACTCTGGATGCAGATCTTTCTATTCAGCCCTGTGCTGACTCACCCTGTCTCCTGTAGCCACCCCCAGCCCCTGTCACTCAATCTCCAGACAAGGAATACACAACCTAGCAGAGGCAGGCTTGGAAGTTTAGGCAAGAAAACACCCACTTTCTAAAAGTGGTATTTTCAAACACAGAATGTTAAAACCAACTTCACTAAAAGATGTATTTTATCATTCTGAGTTCAGGCATACTAAATTCGTTTTTCTACCATGTTCCCTGGGTCAGTTCTGACTATAAGGTGTAATAGTCAGTCTGCCCATTCTGGCCTATGGGGAGCAGGTAGCCTTGCAATAATGAAAAACGAAAAATGGCTGTAATTCACTATTAGGACATGCCACACACACCAGGGCATGTCCTACCTTATACTTACAATGCACCCTGCCCTAGGGCCTACTTTAGGGGTGACCAACATGCAGTAAAGGGAAGGTTTAGTGACTGGTAAGTGGGTGCACTCACCAAGTCGACATGGCAGCCCTAGGCTGCACACAGGCTCTGCGATGGCAGGCCTGAGACACATTTTACAAGCCGCTTCTGTGGGTGGCACAACCAGCGGCATTGGATTTACAAGCCCTGGGCACACTCAGTGCACTGTACTAGGGACTGACAAGTAAACCAATCATCCAATCATGGAGTCACTAATACATAACACAATTTATCGTAGGGAGCACTTGCACTGTGGCACTGGATAGCAGTGGCACAGTGCCCAAAGCAATTAACACCAGCAAAAACAGATCAGTAACATAGGAGGCATCATAAAAAAATGGAAGGGAGACCCACGCCAAGGATGCCAGGTCTAACACGTGTCCCCTCCAGCTGAAATGTGGGGAGAACTACCCTACCTCAGGGGAGTTCTCTTCACTAAGGCGGAAAAATCTGGACAGACCATCAGCATTGGCGTGTTCTGTACCAGGGCGGTGTTCCACCGTGAAATCCACCCCTGTAGGGAAATGGACCACCTCAACAGCTTTGGATTCTCACCCCTCATCTGCATCAACCATCTGAGGGGCCTGTGGTCTGTCTGAACCCGGAAGTGAGTCCCAAACAGGTATGGTCTCAGCTTCTTCAGTGCCCAGACCACAGCAAATGCCTCACGCTCAATAGCACTCCACCTCTGTTCCTGTGGTAGTAACCTCCTACTGATGAAGGCTACGGGTTGATCTAGGCCCTCCTCATTCATCTGTGACAGAACAGCCCCCACACCATGCTCTGAAGCGTCTGTTTGTACTACGAACTCTTTGGAGAAGTTGGGTGCCAGGAGCACGGGCGCCGTGCACATGGCAGTTTTCAGGGCCTCAAAAGCTTTCTGACAGGTGTCAGTCCAAATCACTTTCCTGGGCTGCTTCTTGGAAGTCAGCTCTGTCAGGGGTGCAACGATGCTGCCATACCCCTTGACAAACCTCCTGTAGTAACCTGTGAGTCCTAAAAAGGCTCTCACCTCTGTCTGGGTTTTGGGGGGTTCCCAATTCAGGATGGTTTCAATTTTGGGTTGTAGGGGCGCCACCTGGCCGCTCCCACTTGGTGTCCCAAGTACACCACGGAACCCTGCCCGATCTGGCACTTGCCTTGATCGTGAGGCCTGCTCTCCGCAGCGCCATCAACACTTCCCAGAGGTGGCGCAGATGTTCTTCCCAACTGGCGCTGAACACTGCGATGTCATCCAGGTAGGCGGCACTGAACGAGTCCAGTCCAGCCAACACCTGGTTGACCAACCTCTGGAAGGTGGCAGGGGCATTCTTCATCCCAAAGGGCATCACCCGGAAGTGGTAGTGCCCATCTGGTGTGGAGAATGCTGACCTCTCTCTTGCCCCATCAGTCAAGGCGATCTGCCAGTACCCAGACGTCAAGTCAAACGTGCTGAGGTACCGGGCAGCCCCTAGCCGATCTATGAGCTCATCAGCTCTGGGGATGGGGTGCGCGTAAGTCCTGGTGACTGAATTGAGCCCTCGGTAGTCCACACAGAACCGGAGTTCTGGTGTGGCACCCGTTGCGGCAGCCTTTGGGACCAAGACCACTGGGCTGGCCCAAGGACTGTTAGAGGACTCAATCACCCCTAACGCAAGCATTTTGGAGACCTCCTCCTTGATGCAAGCTCTCACCCTGTCAGTCACCCTGTAAGATTTGTGCTTCACAGGTGTACTGTCCCCAGTGTCCACATCATGGATACACCAATCTGTGACACCGGGAACCAGGGAGAACAGATCAGAAAACTGTCCCAGCAACTGGCGGCAGTCATTCTGTTGCTCAGGGGTCAGGGTGGAAGAGAGGTTGACACCATCCACTGACCCATCTTGCTCTGTTGCTGACAGGAGGTCAGGAAGAGGCTCGGTCTCCTCCTCCATCCCAGCATCTGTCGCTTAGAGCATGCCCACTTGGGACCTCTCCAAGTGGGGCTTCAGGCGGTTGACATGCAGGACCCTCAAGGGGTTCCTGGGAGACCGCAAGTCCACCAAGTAGGTAACCGGACTTTTGCGCTCTACAACCTCAAAGGGTCCGGTCCACTTATCCTGGAGCACGCAGGGCTCCACTGGGGCCATGACCCACACTTTCTGACCAGGCTGAGGCTCTACCAGAGTGGCATTCTGGTCGTTCCACCGCTTCATCTCCTCCTGGCTGGCTTCCAGATTCGCCTCAGCGAGTTGCCTGAAACGCCTAGTTTGGTTCCTAAAGGCCAGCATGTAACTGTATACATCCTGGGGAGGTTTCCTGGGAGATTGCTCCCAGCCTTCTTTGACCAAACGTAGAGGTCCTCTTACTGGGTGTCCATAGAGAAGCTCAAAGGGACTGAACCCTAGAGATTTCTGTGGCACCTCACGGTAAGCAAAGAGCAGGCATGGTAAGAGAACGTCCCACTTATGCCTCATAGGTTCCTCAAGACCCATAATCATGCCTTTGAGGGTTCGGTTGAACCTTTCAACCAATCCATTTCCTTGGGGGTGGTAAGGAGTGGTAAACTTGTAGGTTACCCCACACTCCTGCCACAGGGACTTCATATACTTGGAAATGAAGTTGGTCCCCCGGTCAGACACTACCTCTCTAGGGAATCCCACTCGGGAGAAAATTCCCATCAGTGCTCGTCCCACCACGGGGGCCGTCACTGTCCTCAGAGGTATGGCTTCCGGGTACCGGGTGGCATGGTCCACCAAGACCAGGATGAACCTGTTGCCCATGGCTGTCTTGGGGTCCAGTGGCCCCACAATGTCAATACCCACCCGGTCAAAGGGGGTGCTGACTACAGGGAATGGCTGGAGAGGAGCCTTGCGCTTCCTCCCACTCTTTCCACTTGCCTGGCAAGTCTGACATGTCCTGCAGTGAGTGTCTGAACTCCTGCGCATTTGGGGCCAATAAAAGTGGGTGACAAGCCTCTCAAAGGTCTTGTTCTGCCCCAAATGTCCTGCCAATGGAACATCATGAGCCAGCCCCAGTAGGAAGGCTCTGAGGCACTGGGGTACCACCAGCACACGGGCTGACCCAGGCTCAGCAACCTTAGGCTCAGTATACAGGAGATCATTCTCCCAATAGACCCAATGTGACCCAGACTGATCACCTGTTGCCTGGTCTGCAGCCTGTTGCCGCAGACCCACCAGAGAAGGGCATTCTTTCTGCTCCTTGCAGAATTCTTCCCTGGAGGGTCCTCCTTCTTGCTGCCAATGGGTCAGCTCAGGCAGGTCCCCCAGTTCAGCTACCTGTTCCCCTGTGGGCTCCAGGGCATCCCCCTCAAGGTCTGCCTCCTCCTGGACCGTGGGAACTGCGGGGCCGGTTTCCCGCGCCCCTGCCTCTTCTCGTGGCGGCAGGTACCTGGGCCTCCCTCTCAGGCTCCAGGTCCTCTTGAGCACCTTTACTTGCTGCCATGGACCGGGTGGTCACACACGCCCAGTCAGGCAAACCCAACATTTCTAAATGAGCACTTCGCTCCATCTTCGCCCAAGGTGAGCTCTCCAAGTCGTTCCCTAACAAACAGTCAACAGGCATGGCGGGCCTCACAGCTACCTGAAGAGTACCAGAGACCCCCCCCACCTCAAAGGGAACCTGAGCCACTTTGCAGTGACTCTCTGTGTTGTCAGCGGCAACAACTGGATAGAAGGCATGGGGGACACTCTGCTCTTGAGACACCAGGTGACACTTGACAGCTGTCACACTGGCTCCTGTATCTCTAAGAGCCTCCACCCTATGGCCATTGATGGTCACCCACTGCCTGTATTTCTTAGTGTTGTCAGGCAGCGGGGTCCTGGGGACCACCTCACAGTCTCCTAATGAGACAAGGGACATCTGTGCGGCACCCCACCCCTCTTGGGCATCCATCTCCTCACCCAGGGCTACACTAGCCATCTGCCGGGGGGCTGCACCAGGGGGTGCGGTCTTTCCAAACTGGCGGCACTTGGGATCACTCGCTATATGACCCAGGTCCCCACATTTGTAGCATCTCAGGGGTCCCCTTTGAACAGGTGGACCTGTCGGGGCCCCTGAGGGTTTCTGGGGGGGAGGCTGGGAACCTTTCCCTTGGTTCCCTTGGGGACTACTTTGGGGCCTTCTTTGGAACTCCCTCTGTTTCCCCTTTTCCCCCCCACTCTTCTGCTGGGGACCCTGCCCACCCTTGGCTGAGTCTCCCACGTGACCCTTGTGGACCCTGGTACTGACCCAGCGGTCCGCCTCCTCAGCAAGCTTCCTAGGGATAGTCAGCCTGCTATCTATCAGGTGCTGGCGTAGCTCTGGAAAACAGTTACTTGACAAGTGCTTCCATGCAATCAAATCAAGGAGCCCCTGAAAATCATCAACTTTGCTACCCTTCACCCAACCATCCAATGCTCTGCAGAAAAAAGTGACATATTCAACCCAGGTACTGTTCTCTATCTTCTTGCAACCCCTGAACCTCTGCCTATACAATTCAGGAGTTAAACCATACCTAGACATTAAAGCATCCTTCATGTGGTGATATGAATTATGGACATCAGAAGGCAAATCTAGCAGTGTGTCCCGCCCCTCACTAAGGAACCGTCCCCACAACCCCGCTCCCCAATCCTTCTCAGGGACCCGGTGGGAAGACATGGCTACCTCATAGGCCTTGAACCACTGCCAAATGTCATCATTTTTAAAAAACTCTCTGACCACATCCTTAGGAATATACACTCTAGATTCCACAGGCATTGATGGAGTGCTGCCACCAGAGGGAGTAATTTCTAAGCTCCTAGCTTTCAAATCCAACTCCCTCAAACTTCTATCATGCTCAAGCTGTATCCTCTTTTCTTCCAGGGCCAGTTTCCTAATTTCCAATTGCCCATTCATTTTGGCCAGCTCCAACTCATGCATCCTATTTCTCTCCCTGTCCTCCAACTCTTCTGTGGACAGACCTTTGGCAGAAACACTGCTACCTGCTGGGGAAGGTGCCTTCCTTTCCCCTGGACCCAATGGCCCTTCCAGCTGCACATCTGCATCATTATCCCCTTCCTCATTCTCAGGGGTTTTCCTTGCTTCTACCCAGGCCCTCAGCGCCTTATAGAACTCATCCTTCTTGGTGAGCCCGGTAATTGCAACATTAAATCTTTTGCAGAAGTGCTTCAGCTGCTTCGCATTGTAGCATTCTAGTTTCTCCTCTTCCCAATCAAAATCAACAGATGCTATGGATGCTGGTTTCATGATGGCTGAACTTGGCTAAAAATGGAAAGTCCCAGAAAAAAAATCTACCAAAAGTATGTGGTCGCGTTTTGGTCTGCACTCACTAGTAGTGTTCACCAATCACTGTACATGAGTCACAAATGCAAGTCCAGAATCCTCACCGCTGACCACCAATGTTAGAATTGGGGGTCCCTATTTGTCACATGTACCTACCTGTGCCAACTAGAGACCCCCAATTCTAACAGGTGGCAAAAAGCGTAGGGCCCAGCCCTTGGACATTGAACCAGGTACATGCCATTCCAATCACTCAGAAGTCCGAGATCTCGAGACCCTCACACAAACAACTGAGCGAATATTTCCAATGACATATGGAACTAGGAAATTGTATCATTCCATGTGGGGGAAAGAGTGTGACTACCTGATACTGCATAGTAATACGTGTATATACACATTGTGTCAGGTGCGACTGGCATGTGGAAGGGCACCAAAGGACATGAGACATTTAAGCACTGTTAGTTATCTTATCCAGACAATCCCGGGGCATGTAACATGAACTACATCTATCCTGGACCGGTTCACTTTGGCGGGTGCAACGCACCCTCGCTGTTAGATGCACAGACTGGGGCGACAGGCACTCTGCAAGTTGGGGCTGTGGGCGGTTTTAAACTCATGATGCAGGGACGCAGGGAGGGGGGAGTTAAGGGGTTTGAAATGTTTAGTTCTGCTACTCATGTTATTGACTCATATACACAAATCATCATCCACCGAGGGGTTAGGGAGAGAAATGACACAGTATAGGTCAGGCTCGGGCCCTGAACCCGGATCCACGACCCATGATAGACACGAGCCCCCACACACTACACAACCACATCAATGCCAGGGAACACACGATGGGAATTAAATGCCTGGACATGGAATGTCAATGGCTTTGGGAACAAAATCAAATGCACGCTGGTACTTCAATACTTGCGGTGACATTCTCCTGACCTAATACTCCTACAGGAGCCCTAATACTCTTACAAAGCCCTTGAACCCCTTGGCTACAAACTACTGGCCCATGTGGGCTACTCCACAGATTCAAGAGGCATTGGTATATTGATTAAGAAGGTCTTGCTGTTCACCCCACTGCACACATGGCACGATACTCAGGGCTGCTATGTAGCCCTGTCCAGAACTTGGGGGGCCTCATGCTAAACCTCTGTTCCCTCTATGTGCTGCCGAGGCCCCACGTCACTACTCTCCCAAGAGTCAGCGCCCTATTACTGGAAATGCCCTTGGGCACCCTTATACTGGAGGGAGATGTGAATGACGTCATGGAGCCTGAAATGGACAGAATAAGCAATGCACCTGCATAGGTGGACTTGAGACTGTTGCCGGCCTTTGTGTCGGTGATGGACCTAATGGACCTGTGGAAGGAACTTAATCCACACCAAAAACAATACGTATATTTCTCCACCGCACACCGAAGCTTCTCCGGTCTCGATCATATTTTTACCCACCATGCCCAGGCGGGTGCTTTCAAGGCTGACACATATTGCGCAAGGGATCTCTGACTATTCCCCGGTGGGAGTTCTGCTGAGTGGGCCCATGCTTGACACTAACTCAATCCCGAGATTAGATCCATGGTTTCTCTGAGATAGGGACGTGAAAGGAAAGCTTAGCACCACTGCAGATTTGTATTTTCAAGAGAATCAGGGGCCGGCATCATCCGCCTGTGTTTTATGGGAAGCATTCAAGGCGGTAATCTGGGGAAAGGCTCAGGCTCTGATAGGGGGAAAAAGAAGGAAACCCCACTCAAATGCGTTGCCATAGAGATAGACATAGCAGCCCTAAAGAGCAGGGCATTGACAGAGGAAGGGACCGACCTATGCCACCAATTACATCTCCATCAACAGGACTTACGCGCCTTGGCGGAAAATGCGGCATATAACCACACACTGGTGTCGCAACGCCGGTTGTACGCTGTGGGAGATAAGCAAAAGAAACAGTTGATGGACAGAATGCTGGACAATGCAAACATTCACCCCCAGTCACAAGGATCAGGGTTAAATACATCATTCTTTTGCTCACCACACCACCCCAGTTTGGACCCAGCCATATGCAAATCAGTCTTGACCCTGTTCCTTGTGGGAACAGTCCAGCCCGAACTGCCAAGCCAGGTCCTCCCTGGACCGGAGACAAGGATCCTGGAACCGTTTTCAGGGCATCACCCTTCATCAGCCAGGCTAGCTTGAATCCAGTGGTGTAGTGGGCACGGGACCCACGTCTGGGCATACCCTTCCCACCTAGGGCAACATATGCAAAAGAAACAGTTGATGGACGGAATGCTGGACAATGCAAACATTCACCCCCAGTCACAAGGATCTGGGTTAAATCCATCGTTCTTTTGCTCACCACACCACCCCAGTTTGGACCCAGCCATATGCAAATCAATCTTGACCCTGTTCCTTGTGGGAACAGTCCAGCCCGAACTGCCAAGCCAGGTCCTCCCTGGACCGGAGACAAGCATCCTGGGACCGATTTCAGGGCATCACTCTTCATCAGCCAGGCTAGCTTGAATAAGGCCATCAAACTCTTGGCCTGGCTTTAGAAAAGGGACAAATATCGCTCCTGGCTTTTCTAGACAGAGCAGGAACCCTGCAGACTACCAAGGCGGCCATAGCAGACACCTCTGCGACTTATTACAAGGAGTTCTACACCTCCACAAGCGTCAGGTCAGACTCAGGCTGTGAAGAGTTTCTAAAGGAGCTTTCCCTTCAGATACTTACCAGGGACGCAAGAGAGGCCCTAGAAACAGACTTGATGGAAGATGAACTGTCAATGGCTATCCGTGATCTCCAGTCCAGAAAGGCTGTGGGGCCCATCAGCCTGCCCATAGAATTATTCAACCCATGCTTGAAATGTTCTGGGCTGCACTTGAGAACAGCTGCCAGCCAGAGGACCAACGGACCGCTGCCAGCCAGAGGACCAACGGACCGCTGCCAGCCAGAGGACCAACGGACCGCCATCAAGACGGACTGTGACTCCTACAGGCCCATATCCTTACTCAATGTAGCGGCTAAGGTATTGGCAAAAACTCTGGCGGTGCGGTTAAGTGAAGTCATCACTACCATAATACACCCAGAGCAATCTGGCTTTATGCCACATAGAAGCACCCGCCTTAACTTGAGATGTCTTTATGGCGTGCTCCACATAACTGGACAGCCTCATGCAAAACAGGCGGTTCTAATGGCCTTGGACGCTAAAATGGTGTTCGATAGTGTAGAATGGCTCTACATCTTCACCAAATTGACTAGACTGGGCTTTGGGCCGAAATTCTGTGGTTGGGTTAGATGTCTTTTTCAAGCCCCCTTGGCCCGGGTGCAAGTCAACGGGACAGTGTCCCATATCTTTACACTACGTAAGGGCACCCAGCAGGAATGCCCTCTCTCAACCATGATTTTTGCCTTGGCACTCGAACCCCTTGGAAACCTGGATTTGCCAGGACCAGCTGTTTTGGGGAATCAGGGCGGACGGAGGCTGGGAGGAGAATGTCTTCCTCTATGCCGATGATGTCCTACTATATGTCACACAATCATACCTCTCAGTAGCCAGAATACTGACAATCTTTGATCTCTTTGGCAGTTATTTAGGCTATCGAATAAATTGGACTAAATCTATAATTTTTCCCTGGTTGGGGCCACCACCCTGACTCCCTACCGACTGCACGGCACCAGTGGTGATGTAGGGATTTCAATAAATGGGTATTTACGTCACCCGTGATGCACACACGTTTATGCATAGGATCATATTCCCCCAGCTTAATAGACTACATGACGATGTGGTGCATTGCCGTACTCTGCCACTGTCCCTAATGGGCAGAGCCACCCTCTATAAAAGGATGGCCCTCCCACGTCTCTTATATGTGCTTCAAAATACGCTGTTCTGGGTTCCATCGGAGTTCTTCAGTAAGGTCGATCATGAGCTCCGCTTGCTCCTATGGAATGGAGGTGCACCGCACATTGCGTTGGGTAAATTGCAAAGGGGAGTATATGATGGGGGACTCGCAATCCCAGACATCAAGAAATATTATTGGGCACCACAGTTTTTGGTGATCAATGACTGGGTCTTTTCCGACAGGCAGGAACTGGCCTACCGAGTCGACAGAAATCTGATGAGTTGTAGTGGCCATGAGCCGATCCTCTACTGCAAGCGAATGGAAAAAGGACTGCCACTACACACTGGGACAGTTGCCCGGATATGGAGGGAGGCCCAAGGCTATTTGGGTTGGAACGATAAACTTACAGCTATGACCCCTCTATGGCATATTGACCTGCTTTGTGAAGTTGGCACCCTGAAAGGCTTCTCTAGATGGGCAATAATCGGATTAGATCATCTGGGTGATGTGTGGAGGGATCAGTCCTTGATAAAGGTCGAGGTTCTCCACCAGAAAAACAAAATGCCAGAGACCAAGTATTACCGAAACCTCTAACTGGGGCATGCGCTGCGAAGACATATCCTTGAGGGAAAGCAATTGCCAGAGGCATCGCCTCTGGAAGATTGGTTACTCACCGAGCCAATACCTGACAAAGGTATCTCCACAATTCACAGAAAGCTGATTAATAACTCCACTGACCTACTAGGATCACTGAGAAGCACCTGGACTGAGGACCTAGGTGACATAGACAATGAAGACTGGACAGAGGCTCTTCAGAGCCCACTGGAAATAGCCATATGAGCCAGGTTCAGACTAGTTCAACTTAAAATCTTACACAGGACATATTACCCAAGGACTCTCCTACATAAAATAGGTACGGCTGCCACGCCATTGTGCCTCAGAGGCTGCAACCAAGAGGGCACTTTCTTCCACATACTCTGGGCTTGCCCAGTGATCCAAGAGTTTTGGCGCAAGGTTACCAAAGTGATCCAAGAGTTATTTCCCTAAAGGTGCCCCTTGACTCAAAATGGTTTATACTAATGGTGGAGGGGGAGGGCAACTGACCTATATATCAGAAGATCTGGTTAATGATGGCAGCCGGAGAGGCCAAGCGAAATATGGCAAGGAGATGGGCACATGTACTCCCCCAAAGATTGCAGAATGGGTATCAGACATTGGCTGGTGCCAGAAGGTGGAAGAGGTGATCTGTCACACCGCAGCTGCCCCAAAAAATGGGAGAAAGTCTGGTGGGCCTGGCGAGTCTTCAGGGGCACTGATGGGGGGCTCTGTTAGGGTGGTCAGATAGAGGGCATCACAACTCTATAGTGTCACAGTTCTGATCCACATATGTGAAAAGCTGGGCCGTAAAAGCGCCGTCCATGATCTGCACTTGACAACCAATATTCGAACTGTACTGCATTCCAGTGCCCCTTCATTTTGTTGACAGCTGTGTTCATCTCCTTTATGCAATGTATGATGAGCAATGTTTGAATAAAAAGAGTTCTAAAAAAAAAAGAAAGAACACGTTTAAAGCTTAAAATTAATTGGAATCAAATATAATGCATCAAATCATTATTTCATTAAAAAAAGAAGAAGAAAAATGCTTTACCAACGTATTACTACACAAAATTGATTCGTGTTAGCTATGGTCTACTGCCACCATTTTTCAACATCCGTACATGTAAATTATTCTTAAAAAACATTTTACCAAAATCGTTTCTACATTTTTTAAATCAATAAGGTCTCTACTATCACCTCTGTAAGTTTCAAATTCCCAGCTAATTTTATCGCATAATTGTACCACAATCTAATTATAATGCATTCGCAATGAAAGGCACTAGAACTGTTATGCCTCATCATTAAATTAATTAGTTTTCATCAGTACGTTAATAATAAAACATAATTTCATGAGTAATCTTGTTATGAAAATCTATTAATAAGATTAATAATTTTTAGCAATGGATTTTCTCCTTTTCTAACTCTTTCAAGCAAGCTTTTACGGTGCTGTTTCTTCAATTGTCTCTATTGTTGTATCACTTCATCTGTTTTGTGCAATGAGCACATTCAGATTTTTGTGTCTAAATCGGTAAAGTGTCATGTAATGTGGGTTTGAAATATTTGCGCTATCACTATCACCCCCTTTTCCATGAGCATATAAAAGAAGGCTTGTGACACCAGAAAGGCACTCTTTAACAAGCACTGTGACAAAAGCAGTTGTTTGACCCAATACTTCTAACTTTCTAAGAGTTGCTAGCACACATGGTGCTTGGCCAGTTAAAGGGACTTTGAAATAGATGTAAGGCCCCTTTGATAGAGATCTTTTCTGCCTCAGTGACACAATAAATAACTGGTACCCTGTCCAGCTTCTGAGCACCTGTACATACCTCAAATATGTTCTTCTTCAAAAGATAATTGAACAACTCCTGGAGGATTTTTGCATAATTATGGATTTGACGCATTTGACACATAATCCATCATCTTCTGCATAATCTGTAGATTTTAACTAGAAGAAATTTTGTTTTTACATCAAACGGTTCAAAAGTTACTAAAAACACAGCATAACGTGTTGCCTAGCAGTGGACGACCCTTAACAAAGGTCGACTGGTCACCTTTCAGTTGTTTATTGCTAAATGTGGGTGTTAAACGATACTAATAAGGTGCAATCTATGCTCAGACGGTGTAAACAGGTGTAAAAATGATAAAATAATGGAGTAATTATATTGCAAGATGTGCCGCATTACGCCGCATAATTTGTCTTTTCTTGCTGCATAATTTAGACAACTTTGCCACATAATTTGGCCCTCCCCTGTCCCATAATTCCAATAGCCCAGATCATAACTCTATAGACATACTAGTTAGTTATTGTGAGAAACTGGGTTGTTGGTTGAGGGGGGTGTGAGCCCTTGTCAAGCAACAGCCAAAATCCCTGTCAGGGTGAACCACAAACAGTCACTAAATTAACCTGTGCTTAACCCTCTGGTAGCTTGGTATTAAAGAAGTCAGGCTTAACTGGGAAGCAATGTGTAAAGAATGTATGCAGTACTCAAACAGTGATAAAGTGAAAACACAACACAAGAAAAATCCCACACCACTTTAGAAACATATAGTAAATTTTAATAAATTGTTTGGCACTAAAACGACAAAAATCTAATCAGTAGAACCGGAGATATACAATTTCAAAGATTTAAGGTAAGTATAGTGTCTAAAAGCATAAACGCCACTCGCGGTTATCAGGTTGTGCGTAACCATTACTTACATTGCAACTTGTAAAAAAATCATTATAATGATTTCCTTACCTATTATCATACTTTTTTAATTTATACACAACTATTTTTTATTCTCACAATATAAAAACAAATCTTACCTTCTACAGCTAGACACTGTTTCCTCTTCCAAAGTGCACTGTCACTGACAGGAGCCTTGACACAAACATCTGTCAAAATGAATCCCCCATTCAAACTTAAACTCATTGCTCTTAAAAGCAAAAATAATCGCCCTACTCCACACCCCGATGCCTACAGCAGCATAATGTTCGCATGTGAGAAGTTGGCCTGGTATATGCTGTCCACTAATTAAAGTGGGCACCTTGCACCAGTCCAAACGACCCTTATTGATGATTAGGTTAAAGACAACCTTTATAGAAAGCTATCCTAGTGGTAGCTGTGGAGAGCAGCCTTCAGGCTAAGTCTTGAAGGAATGTAAAGCAGCTTGTTTTACCAGTCTATAACCTCTTGAATGACCAAATGAAAGGAGAACCACACCAGGTATATATAAAATATATGTATTTATGACTAAACACTCTCTACTAACCTCTTTATGAGATTAGAGAACAAGGCACACAATATTACAGTACTAGAACGACAGTAAATAGCACAATACACAGTGGGCTCCAGGGGAGACCAAACCATATATTAAGAAAGTGGTATAACAACCACGACTTGACTAGACACAGTGCCTAGAGCACGTAGAATCGCTGGGACCCCAAGGAACCACCCAAGGTAGTGACACAGGGGACCCACGGAGGACGGGTGCAGTGTGGGAACACAGACGCGAGCTCCGTACAACTCTATGGGAAAGTCGCGGTTGGAATTTTAAAGATTAAGGACACTTAGGAGAGGACTTCAAGCAAACCCAGCTAAACATAGAAGGTTCTAAGGCCAGCACCCTTGAGAGTACTGAGGTACCCGTGTTACCTATCCCAGAGGAGCCGGGTGCATAGGGGTCAAGTGGTGTTGGAAACCCTTGTCGTTTTCAATGGCGTGATGCGAGAAAGTACTGCTGCTGTGGAGAAGAAAAGTGTCCGGTGTGATCCAAGCCTGGGTTGGAGATGAGAAGAACCTGAAAGCAGAGGGGACAAGGTCTGGGTCACTTCACGTGACCAGGAGCGGAGCAATCGAATGCCCACCGATGTCGGGTGCTTCAGGTGCGAAGAGGTGAAGCTTGACCCTGCAGCCACGGGGACCAGAAGGCATCGACGACAACCAGGATCCATAGGCGAGCTGTCCCACAAAGGATGTCAAGAGCTGAGGGGTCAGTTTCCGGATTGGAGACCAACAAGCCTTGGCAACTGCAACCCACGCGGTCAGAGTAATTATGCTTCTGTGAGGACCAGCAAGGTCCTGGGGACTCCCCAAGCAATGGAGAGTCAGGGCACGTCTGGAGCAACCAGGGAAACCCACTGAAAGTTAAAGTTGCCTTCTCAGGGACCCACAGGTCAACGGACCAGGGATCGCGAAGGGACCTCAAGAGGAATCACACAATACCAGCCCACGGAACACTCGTGGAGGGTAGGCCAGTAATCTTCGGTGGAAACACTGATCGGGGCTTGGACCTCAAGGAGCCCAAAGCACAGCCTCAGGGATTGCCTAAAAGCATATGCTGCTGCAAATCTGCACGGTGTCCAGGGGTTCGGGTTGCACGGTCCCCACGAGGGCTGCGGGTCTCAGGTTTGCTGAGAGCACTAGTCAGCCTCGGGGAAGCTTGGGCACCCACCTCCTGTGTTGCAAAATCTTCGGAGTCCGTCGGAAGCTGCGTAGATGCAAACCGGTCAGATGCGTTGAGGTGCCTGCGTTGCAGGGGAGTAACTCCTTTACTCCAAGGGAGATTCTTCAGTCATCCAGCAAAGCGTAGATCGTCGAAGGTTACTTGGTTTCTGTAGCAGAGTTTAGTCCAGGTAATATCTAAAGTCCTGTAGTCAGGGTTCCTACTTTGTACCCAAAGGAAGGGGTGGGACAAACTCTGGGGACCCACCTATGGGAGGGTCAGGACAGAGGGGTGGCTACACCCATGTCCTTTGTCCAGTTTCGCGCCAGAGCAGGGGCTGGTAGCCCCTGCAACCGGTTTGAGCTGGACTATGCACAGGGACACCAAATGTGCCCCCAGTGCAGACATCAAAGCACTCTGAGAGTGCACCCACCCAGCCCCAATACATTAAAGCCTGTCTGGGAGGTGGTCACACCTCCCTGTGACAGGAAACCTATTGTCCAGCCTCCCCTGCCGGAGTTTTGTCCAGCAGCAGGAGGGCAGACTCGTGTCTGTGGCTGGCAGCATCCATTTTGTGATGCCAGGGCTCTGTGAAGCTGGTACCGGGTGTACCGGTGCTGTCATATTTCTCCCTCTAGGAGGGAGGAATCATACCTCCCACACCAGTTACTGGTGTGGAGGTATGATTCCAAGGTGTTTGACACCAAACACGACATAATTCCTTGCAGCTGTTTTAAAGTTGGCATTTACCGCGAGGTTATAATGCACTTAAGAGTATATGGTTGGCTGCATCACAGACAACCCCGGAATAGTGGTTCCGAAGGCTGCAGAGGGGCTCTGCTCATGCATGGGCACCCTCTCACATAAAACCCAGCACCCTGCCTTCAGGATTGATAAGGCCTGCCATAGGGGTGACTGATAGGCTTATATGTGCAATGATTAGGATAGATATAGTGAACCTATATCTAAGTAAGGGGTGCATGCACCACCTTACACAGGCTGCAGTAGCAGACCTGTGGTGTCATTTTGAGTGGTCTCTCAGGGGTGGCATAATACATGCTGCAGCCCCTGGGAGGCCTCTGGGGTACCTATGCCCTGGGTACATAGTATACCATATACTAGGGACTTATAAGGGTACCCCAGAACCCAATCTGGAGTGTACCTAAAGTACATGAACAACCAATTTAGGGAGTAAGCAGATAGACTGGGGTCCTGAATAGCAGGATCCCAGTCAGACTAAGTCGAAAACCAGCAAAACACCAGGAAGAAAAGTGGGGGCAACCATGCAGTCAGATTCCACCTTCCTACATAACCCTCCCCCCAAACGAAAGGAGATAAGGCTAACCTTGTCCAGTTGAGCCTTTATTGACTAAGTGGCCATATAAGGAAGATCCTGCACTAGCATGGATACCCCCTGTGTTATGGTCCACTAAGCAGTCCCTACCCCTAAGGGTATGGGATGGTCTCCAAAAGTTGGGATTTCTACCTGTAGGGTGTTTTGGCAAAGTAAAAGGCTGGTGGGGTGGCTGAGTAGAGAAGTGAGGCCCTAATAAAGTTGGCCTCAGCTTCCTCAGGTCACTGGTCACCATGGAGGCCTTTCTTTCCATGACTGAGTTGTATCTGGCCCTAAGGGTCAACCTCTGGCTGCCTACAGCTGGGGGTTGGGTCCCTCTGGTTGGAACACTGGAGGGACATGGTAGGTTTGGAACCACTTGGTCCCAGGTTTGCCTTGGCCCAACAGAATCCGTCTGGGGGAGGTCCCTATCCAATGGTAAGAGGGATCCCTCAGTGGGTTGAGGAATTTTCACCTGGCTAGGGCTACCAGACTGGGTGCCCCTAATCTGTGGATGAGGGGGTTCCTCTGGACAATGGGCCCTAAGGGGTCCACTGACCTCCCTGACCTCTGCAGCCCTAGGCTGATTGAGGTAGGGTAGAGAGGGGCAGGATACCTGCTCCAGACTGAGTACCACTTTGGAAGGGTCCCCTGCCATCAGGGGTGTTGCCAGGCCAGGCCTGACCACCTCTGGGGCAGTTCCTTCACCAGGGGTAGGATCAGTTCCCTGAGGAAGCTGACCCTTACCTATAGTCTGGGGGGATGAAGACTTTTCTTCAACCCTTCTACTCTCTTGTGGAGTAGGGTGGGCCATTCTTTCAGGCTCCATTTCTCCAAAATTTCCCTGGGATGGGGCTGAGGCACTAACAGCCCCACCAACCTTCTCAGAGAGGCCCAACATTTTTAAATGGGCCTGGTATTCAACTTCAGCCCAGGCTGAAACCTCCAGATCATTGCCCAACAGGCAATCTACAGGCAAGTTTGGGGACACTGCCACTCTCTTTGGGCCAGTGACCCCTCCCCAGCTGAGATTGACTATGGCCATGGGATGATCTGTGCTGATACCATCAATGTTGGTCACCTGGTACTTGAACTCAGGTAAAAGCTGTTGAGGGGGGGACTAGTTTCCCTGTTACCATGGTGACACTAGCCCCTGTGTCCCTGAGTGCCAAAGCTTTCTGACCATTGATCAGTGGCTCCTGTCTGTACTTGCCCAAGGAATTAGGACTTACAGTAAAAGTGGCAAATCCCATGCCACCATCACAGACTAAGGAGGCCTGTGAGGAGGACCTTGATAAGCTGGGGTCCACCTCAGTTCCCCATACCAACCCACCTAACTTTTTGGGGGCATTACTACCACCTGGGGGATTACTACTTGTAGTACCAGGAGGAGTGGTAGTATTGCTGGGAGGAACATTTTCCTTATTGCTGGCCTGAGGGCAAATGGGGTCATTTTTCCAGTGGCCAGGCTTCTTGCAGACATGGCAATAGGGTTTCTTTTCAGGGGAGGAAGGAGTTTGGGACCCACCCCCAGAAGAGGACTTTTGGGGCCCTGTAGGGGACTTGTCTTTTGATTTATCCCCACCTTTCTCTTGGGTCTTGGAAGAATCTTTCTTCTGGTCACCACCCTGATTCTTTGGCTTTACCCTGGTTCTGACCCATTTGTCTGCCTTCTTTCCCAATTCTTGGGGAGAGGTCAGATCAGAGTCCACCAGGTACTGGTGTAAAAGTTGGTTTTGACAATTATTAAGGATCTGCTCCCTCATAATCAAATTGTACAATCCTAGAAAGTCATGCACCTTGCTGCCATGTAACCAGCCTTCCAGAGCCTTAGTAGCACAATCTACAAAGTCAACCCAGTCTTGAGTCTGTGCCTTTTGGGTATCTCTGAACTTTAACCTGTATTGCTCAGTGGTTAAGTGTTAGAATTGGGGGTCTCTAGTTGACACAGGTAGGTACTTGTGACAAATAGGGACCCTCGCCTCTAGTCAGGGTAGGGGGGTACACTCCTAAAATAGCCCCTGCTCACCCCCTTGGTAGCTTGGCACGAGCAGACAGGCTTATCTCAGAGGCAGTGTGTAAAGCATTTGTGAACACATACAGTAATCTAGTGACAACACTACAGATGGACACCAAACAAGGTTTATATAAAAAATAAGTATTCTTTATTTAGTTTTAGCACAAGACCATAAACGACAAAAATCCACAATACTGTACTTAAAATGGTAGGTTTAGCTTAGTTCTCTTCAGTTCTTAAAATGCGACACTTTGAGTCAATGTACCTTACGATGCGTCACGTTTCTACAACGAAAGTGTTGCAGAGGTGGAGATGCGACAAAGTTCTGGTGCAAAGAAATAAAGACGTCAAGTTCTTCCTGATGCGGCACGCATCTCCGATGTTGCGAGAAGTCTCGACTCGATGCGTCAGCTGCAGCGGCGACACCCTTGTTCCGTGATGCGACGACAGCGGCTTTGGCGGCGACACTCTTCTCCGTCGTTGCGAGACGCTTCCGCTCGATGCGACAACTGCAGCGGCGACACCCTTGTTCCGTGATGCAACGGCAGCAGCTCCGACGGCGGCACGCTTCTCCGTGGATGCGAGGCGCTTCTCTTGATGCGGTGCAATGCGACAGCTACAGCGGCGACATCTACGATGCGACGGCAGTGGCTGCAACGGCGACACGCTTCTTCCTCGTTGCGAGACTCTTCTCCTGATGCGGTGCAATGCAACAGCTACAGCGGCGACATCTACGATGCGACGGCAGCCGCTGCGACGGCGACACGCTTCTTCGGGGTTGCGGGACGTTTCTCGAGATGCGGTGCAATGCGACAGCTACAGCGGCGTCATCTCCGTGATGCGATGGCAGCGGCTGCGATGGCGACACGCTTCTCCCTCTTGAGTCGCGCTTCCAGCTCCTTGCGACACGCAGTCCCTTCAGAAGGCCAAAACAGCAGCAGGCACTTCCAAAGGATTCTTGGGGAGCTGGTGGTTGAAGTCTGTTGTCCCTGAGACTTCAGCAGGAGGCAAGCTCTTTTCTCAAGCCCTTGGAGATCCTTCACAAGTTGAATAAAAGTGCACACAAAGTCCTTTCTCCTTCCTTTGGCAGTCAAGCAACCACTGCAGGCAGATCCCTCTAGCTTAGGGATAGTCTTCTCCTCAGTTTCTTCTTGGTTCGGCTCCTCAGCAAAGGTTTCTTCTTGTTTCCCAAAGTGATCTAATTTCCTAGGGGTCTGGGTCCCCTTTTTATACACAGTTTCTCTTTGTTCTCTGAAGGCAGAGAGGCCTTTGCCTAGTCCAAAACCAGTTCTGGTCAGTCCTGGAACACTTTGTTTTTCTGACTCCTTCTTTCCTTTCAGAATGTGGGGCAGAGTGCTCAGCCGCCCGGCAGGAGGTGGAGCCAGCATGGTGGAAGGCAGGCACAGCCCTATTCAGACCCAGGTGCAACTCCTCCCTCCACTCTGGATGCAGATCTTTCTATTCAGCCCTGTGCTGACTCACCCTGTCTCCTGTAGCCACCCCCAGCCCCTGTCACTCAATCTCCAGACAAGGAATACACAACCTAGCAGAGGCAGGCTTGGAAGTTTAGGCAAGAAAACACCCACTTTCTAAAAGTGGTATTTTCAAACACAGAATGTTAAAACCAACTTCACTAAAAGATGTATTTTATCATTCTGAGTTCAGGCATACTAAATTCGTTTTTCTACCATGTTCCCTGGGTCAGTTCTGACTATAAGGTGTAATAGTCAGTCTGCCCATTCTGGCCTATGGGGAGCAGGTAGCCTTGCAATAGTGAAAACGAAAATGGCTGTAATTCACTATTAGGACATGCCACACACACCAGGGCATGTCCTACCTTATACTTACAATGCACCCTGCCCTAGGGCCTACTCTAGGGGTGACCAACATGCAGTAAAGGGAAGGTTGAGGGACTGGTAAGTGGGTGTACTCACCAAGTCGACATGGCAGCCCTAGGCTGCACACAGGCTCTGCAATGGCAGGCCTGAGACATTTTACAAGCCGCTTCTGTGGGTGGCACAACCAGTGCTGCAAGCCCACCAGCGGCATTGGATTTACAAGCCCTGGGCACACTGAGTGCACTGTACTAGGGACTGACAAGTAAACCAATCATCCAATCATGGAGTCACTAATACATAACACAATTTATCATAGGGAGAGCATATGCACTTTAGCACTGATCAGCAGTGAAAAGTGCCCAGAGTCATAAAACAGCCAACAACAGGTCAGAAAAAGTATAGGAGAAAGGCAAAAAGTTTAGGGATGACCCTGCAAAAAGGGCCAAGTCCAACACAACCCCCTTCCAGCCAAAACGCAGGGGAGACCAATCACTACCCTGATGGGCTTCTCTGCTTTGGGCGATAGAACATGGACCCTGGCCCGCAACAGCAGGGGCATACTCCAGTTCTACGCCAATCTGAACCTATTTGGATCCCTCTGTCCATACTCTCAGGGCCCACCAAGCTAACCCATGGGGAACCCTTCTCCTCACCTGTGGACACCACCTGTGCAGCACCTAACCTTAACTTGCTCCCAGGTGTGTCCCAACAGACAGACAGCAAGCCACAGTGGCCACTGACAGTGGTCAGGGATGAGACCCAGGCCTTATGCCTCTCAGGGCTCTCAAACCTCTGTGGCGTCAGAGAGCGGGAGGCAGTAGCCCCAGGTGCTTGGCACCCTTTGTCCATTCTCCCTTCTGTCATGTCAGGTATGACATCCTGGCGTTGACCCACCAGCCCCGGGCCTATACCCGGCGGCTGGACTGGAGACTGGGGTGGGCTTTCCCAGACCCGGTCCTCCTCCTTGGGGCTCTGTACCCTCCCACCTGGAGCGGTACCCCCTTCCAGAATTGCCAGGGCACCTGTGGCAGGTGTGCTGCACAATTCACCCACCAGTTCAGGGATTCTATCCTGCAACTGGGCGTCCAGGTCAGGGGGGACACCCTGAACCTGGTCCTCCAATCTAGGGTCTAAACCTTCCAGTTGAACCGGGGTCAGAGGCGAGGACTCCCTCCCTCTGCACCCCCTTCCAGAGTACTGCCCCTCCCATCAGGAGCGGTACCCCTTCCAGAATTGTCAGGGCACCTGTGGCAGGTGTCCTGCACAGCTCGCCCACCAGTTCAGGGGTTCTATCCTGCAACTGGGATCTCAGCATAGGGTCTGTACCCTTAGACTGGGCAGAGGCCAGGGGTGAGGCTGTCCTCTCCCCACCCCCTTACTGGGGTCCTGCACCCTCCCACCTGGAGCGGTGCCCCCAGAAGACAAACTGGTAGGGGCACTGTTAGCAGCTGCCCCTTCCTCCAGGTCAGGGGGACACCCTGAACCTGGCCCTCCAACCCAGGGTCTGTACCCTTAGGCTGGACCTGTGCCTGGCAACCCAGGACTTCCGGGAGGGTACACCAACCCCCCCCAAGGGAAACACACTCCTCTAGAGTTGTATAAGAATCTGCCTGGCGCACCAGGACTTCCTGGGGAGCACGCTTGCCCCCCAGAGGGTAACACATCTCTCATGTGTTGTGTGACAGTCTGCCTGGCACAGATCTCCCGACCCCTGTCCATCTGACAGTGCGTGAAGATCCCCCAGGACAGAAGTGGTGTCACCATGGTCCTTCACCGGTGACTCAGCCCTTCTGGCTGGCCCCTGACCCACTGGTTCTTCCATTGGGGACTCTCTCCCCCTCTCACCCCTCACTCTGGACTTCTGCACCCTCCACTTAGGAGTGGCACTGCCAGACACCAGAAACACTGGAGCTCCATTTACAGACGCTCCAGGTTCTCTAGACACTAGGAGATCCTCCTCAACAGGCGGCCCATCAGGACAGCCTAGGCTCCCTACCCGGTGTTCCCTTAAAGAACCATCCAGGCTCTGAGACTGGGTTTCGGGCACCATGGGACACCCTTGAACCTCCTGGTGTATATTAACCCCCTCCTTCAAGTCAGGCGCCACATCTCTGGGTGTGTGTACTACTCCCTCAGCACTAGATAACATAATTTTGCTGCCACCATCTGAGCTAGGCTCCCCCTCCAACTCAGCAAAGCTCACTCTCTGAGCTACACACATTTCTTGTTGCTGGGCTAAGACACTCATGGCCTCCAGCCTCTCGAGCTCTAAATCAAGCTCCCTCATTCTCAACTCATGCTCCTGATCCATTCTTTTCTCTTCTAGGGCCAATTTCCTAATTTCCAATTGCCCATTCATTTTGGCCAGCTCCAACTCATGCATCCTATTTCTCTCCCTGTCCTCCAGCTCCTCTGGGGACAGGCCTTTGGCAGAAACACTGCTACCTGCTAGGGAAGGTGCTTTCCTTTCCCCTGGACCCAATGGCCCTTCCAGCTGCACATCTGCATTATTATCCCCTTCCTCATTCTCAGGGGTTTTCCTTGCTTCTACCCAGGCCCTCAGCGCCTTCTGGAACTCATCCCTCTTGGTGAGCCCGGTAATTGCAACGTTAAATTTCTTGCAGAAGTGCTTCAGCTGTTTCGCATTGTAGCATTCTAGTTTCTCCTCTTCCCAATCAAAATCAACAGATGCTATGGATGCTGGTTTCATGATGGTTGAACTTGGCAAAAATAGAAAGTCCCAGAAAGAAAAATATCAAAAGTATGTGGTCGCGTTTTGGTCTGCACTCACTAGTAGTGTTCACCAATCACTGTACATGAGTCACAAATGCAAGTCCAGAATCCTCACCGCTGACCACCAATGTTAGAATTGGGGGTCTCTAGTTGGCACAGGTAGGTACTTGTGACAAATAGGGACCCTCGCCTCTAGTCAGGGTAGGGGGTACACTCTAAAATAACCCCTGCTCACCCTCTTGGTAGCTTGGCACGAGCAGACAGGCTTATCTCAGAGGCAGTGTGTAAAGCATTTGTGAACACATACAGTAATCTAGTGACAACACTACAGATGGACACCACACAAGGTTTATATCAAAAATAAGTATTCTTTATATAGTTTTAGCACAAGACCATAAACGACAAAAATCCACAATACTGTACTTAAAATGGTAGGTTTAGCTTAGTTCTCTTCAGTTCTTAAAATGCGACACTTTGAGTCAATGTACCTTACGATGCGTCACGTTTCTACAACGAAAGTGTTGCAGAGGTGGAGATGCGACAAAGTTCTGGTGCAAAGAAATAAAGACGTCAAGTTCTTCCTGATGCGGCACGCTTCTCCGATGTTGCGAGAAGTCTCGACTCGATGCGTCAGCTGCAGCGGCGACACCCTTGTTCTGTGATGCGACGACAGCGGCGACACTCTTCTCCGACGTTGCGAGACGCTTCCGCTCGATGCGACAACTGCAGCGGCGACACCCTTGTTCCGTGATGCGACGGCAGCAGCTCCGACGGCGGCACGCTTCTCCGTGGATGCGAGGCGCTTCTCGATGCGGTGCAATGCGACAGCTACAGCGGCGACATCTACAATGCTACGGCAGCGGCTGCGATGGCGACACGCTTCTTCCTCGTTGCGAGACTCTTCTCCTGATGCGGTGCAATGCGACAGCTACAGCGGCGACATCTACGATGCGACGGCAGCGGCTGCGACGGCAGCGGCTGCGACGGCGACACGCTTCTTCGGGGTTGCGGGACGTTTCTCGAGATGCGGTGCAATGCGACAGCTACAGCGGCGTCATCTCCGTGATGCGACGGCAGCGGCTGCGACGGCGACACGCTTCTCCCTCTTGAGTCGCGCTTCCAGCTCCTTGCGACACGCAGTCCCTTCAGAAGGCCCAAAACAGCAGCAGGCACTTCCAAAGGATTCTTGGGGAGCTGGTGGTTGAAGTCTGTTGTCCCTGAGACTTCAGCAGGAGGCAAGCTCTTTTCTCAAGCCCTTGGAGATCCTTCACAAGTTGAATAAAAGTGCACACAAAGTCCTTTCTCCTTCCTTTGGCAGTCAGGCAACCACTGCAGGCAGATCCCTCTAGCTTAGGGATAGTCTTCTCCTCAGTTTCTTCTTGGTTCCGCTCCTCAGCAAAGGTTTCTTCTTGTTTCCCAAAGTGATCTAATTTCCTAGGGGTCTGGGTCCCCTTTTATACACAGTTTCTCTTTGTTCTCTGAAGGCAGAGAGGCCTTTGCCTAGTCCAAAACCAGTTCTGGTCAGTCCTGGAGCACTTTGTTTTTCTGACTCCTTCTTTCCTTTCAGAATGTGGGGCAGAGTGCTCAGCTGCCCGGCAGGAGATGGAGCCAGCATGGTGGAAGGCAGGCACAGCCCTATTCAGACCCAGGTGCAACTCCTCCCTCCACTCTGGATGCAGATCTTTCTATTCAGCCCTGTGCTGACTCACCCTGTCTCCTGTAGCCACCCCCAGCCCCTGTCACTCAATCTCCAGACAAGGAATACACAACCTAGCAGAAGCAGGCTTGGAAGTTTAGGCAAGAAAATACCCACTTTCTAAAAGTGGTATTTTCAAACACAGAATGTTAAAACCAACTTCACTAAAAGATGTATTTTATCATTCTGAGTTCAGGCATACTAAATTCGTTTTTCTACCATGTTCCTGGGTCAGTTCTGACTATAAGGTGTAATAGTCAGTCTGCCCATTCTGGCCTATGGGGAGCAGGTAGCCTTGCAATAGTGAAAAACGAAAATGGCTGTAATTCACTATTAGGACATGCCACACACACCAGGGCATGTCCTACCTTATACTTACAATGCACCCTGCCCTAGGGCCTACTCTAGGGGTGACCAACATGCAGTAAAGGGAAGGTTGAGGGACTGGTAAGTGGGTGTACTCACCAAGTGGACATGGCAGCCCTAGGCTGCACACAGGCTCTGCAATGGCAGGCCTGAGACACATTTTACAAGCCGCTTCTGTGGGTGGCACAACCAGTGCTGCAAGCCCACCAGCGGCATTGGATTTACAAGCCCTGGGCACACTGAGTGCACTGTACTAGGGACTGACAAGTAAACCAATCATCCAATCATGGAGTCACTAATACATAACACAATTTATCATAGGGAGAGCATATGCACTTTACCACTGATCAGCAGTGAAAAGTGCCCAGAGTCATAAAACAGCCAACAACAGGTCAGAAAAAGTATAGGAGAAAGGCAAAAAGTTTAGGGATAACCCTGCAAAAATGGCCAAGTCCAACATTAAGCCAAACCCATCAATCAGAGCACTCTTCAAGACTTTATAATTATCTGCATCCTCCTCTCTAACAGTGAGGAGCTTGTCTCTACCTTTGTCTGCAAAGGAGAGCCACAAGATTGCTGCCCACTGCTCCTGAGGGACCCGCTGTACCTTACAGGCCCTCTCAAGTGCAGTTATCCATTTGTGGATGTCATCCCCACTCTGATAGGGAGGGACAATCTTGCTCAGGTTCCTATGCTCATGAGTCTTTTCTCTACCACTAGGGATATTGTTGCTGCCACCATGGGACTCTAGTCCCAACTTCTGAGAAGCTCTCTGAAGCTCCAGGGATTCCCTATCTAAGGCCAATTGCTCTCTCTTGATTCCGAGCTTAGCTCTCTCAAACTCAAGCAGTTGTCATTTCTTCTCATAAGAGGATTCCTTTTATGAGAAACAGAGGTCCCTACAGAAGTACCAGAATGATCAGATTCCTGAGAAGGAGATCTTGATCTTCTTGGTAGACTGTTAACCCTTCCTGGGGAGTAAAGAGAGGGCCACTGAGGCCTTCCTCACCTGAAGGAAGAATTGGATTGTCCAGGTTAGAATCATCTTGATCCCCCTGGTCAGCATTGGAGTCCAGGTCATAGAAGTTTTCACTTCCTGGCCTTTCTTCCTCTGCTGCCCCACCCAACTTGCCTGCCTCATCAGACCCTGGGGTCTTTCTGAGGTCATCTAACAGCAAAGCCTCTATGAGGCGTTGAGTGCTTGCATGTCTCCCTGTCTTCAGTTTCCTAGATGTACACATATTTCTCAATTCTTGGAATGTGAGATGGTCATACCTAGTTGGCAAGGAGTCACTGACTTCAGGCCTTGAAGACATTCTAGTGTGGTGTGGTGTATGCACCTACCTACTCTAGTGGGAACTGAGACTCTCTTGAGTTGGAGAAAGGGTGTGCTAGACCCTTGGCTTACCCAACTCTAAGTTCAGTAGAACTTACTTTATTCTAGTCTTGATTTATATGTACCTAAGTACCTTTAGTGGTTTTCAGTTAGTCACTCACTGAGATTATCTGGTAAAACAATAGCAAGATTGAATCCCAACCGCTGCACACCAATGTGAGAAGTTGGCCTGGTATATGCTGTCCACTAATTAAAGTGGGCACCTTGCACCAGTCCAAACGACCCTTATTGATGATTAGGTTAAAGACAACCTTTATAGAAAGCTATCCTAGAGGTAGCTGTGGAGAGCAGCCTTCACGCTAAGACTTGAAGGAATGAAAAGCAGCTTGTTTTACCAGTCTATAACCTCTCGAATGACCAAATGAAAGGAGAACCACACCAGGTATATATAAAATATATGTATTTATTACTAAACACTCTCTACTAACCTCTTTATGAGATTAGAGAACAAGGCACACAATATTACAGTACTAGAACGACAGTAAATAGCACAATACATAGTGGGCTCCAGGGGAGACCAAACCATATATTAAGAAAGTGGTATAACAACCACGACTTGACTAGACACAGTGCCTAGAGCACGTAGAATCGCTGGGAACCCAAGGAACCACCCAAGGTAGTGACACAGGGGACCCACGGAGGACGGGTGCAGTGTGGGAACACAGACGCGAGCTCCGTACAACTCTATGGGAAAGTCGCGGTTGGAATTTTAAAGATTAAGGACACTTAGGAGAGGACTTCAAGCAAACCCAGCTAAACATAGAAGGTTCTAAGACCAGCACCCTTGAGAGTACCGAGGTACCCATGTTACCTATCCCAGAGGAGCCGGGTGCATAGGGGTCAAGTGGTGTCGGAAACCCTCGTCGTTTTCAATGGCGTGATGCAAGAAAGTACTGCTGCCGTGGAGAAGAAAAGTGTCCGGTGTGATCCAAGACTGGATCGGAGATGAGAAGAACCTGAAAGCAGAGGGGACAAAGTCTGGGTCACTTCACGTGACCAGGAGCGGAGCAATCGAATGCCCACCGATGTCGGGTGCTTCAGGTGCGAAGAGGTGAAGCTTGACTCTGCAGCCACGGAGACCATGAGGCATCGACGATGACCAGGATCCGTAGGCGAGCTGTCCCACAAAGGATGTCGAGAGTTGAGGGGTCAGTTTCTGGATTGGAGACCAACAAGCCTTGGCAACTGCAACCCACACGGTCAGAGTAATGATGCTTCTGTGAGGACCAGCAAGGTCATGGGGACTCCCCAAGTGATGGAGAGTCAGGGCACATCTGGAGCAATCAGGGAAGCCCACTGAAAGTTAAAGTTGCCTTCTCAGGGACCCACAGGTCAACGGACCAGGGATTACAAAGGGACCTTGAGAGGAATCACACAATACCAGTCCACGGAACACTCGTGGAGGGTAGGCCAGTAATCTTCGGTGGAAACACTGCTCGGGGCTTGGACTATGAGTAGCCCAAAGCACAGCCTCAGGGATTGCCTAAAAGCATATGCTGCTGCAAATGTGCACGGTGTCCAGGGGTTCGGGTTGCACGGTCCCCACGAGGGCTGCGGGTCTCAGGTTTGCTGAGAGCACTAGTCGGCCTCGGGAAAGCTTGGGCACCCACCTCCTGTGTTGCAAAATCTTCGGAGTCCGTCGGCAGCTGCATAGATGCAAACTGGTCAGATGCGTTGAGGTGCCTGCGTTGCAGGGGAGTAACTCCTTTACTCCAAGGGAGATTCTTCAGTCGTCCAGCAAAGCGTAGATCATCGAAGGTTACTTGGTTTCTGTAGCAGAGTTTAGTCCAGGTAATATCTAAAGTCCTGTAGACAGGGTTCCTACTTTATACCCAAGGAAGGGGTGGGACAAACTCTGGGGACCCACCTATGGGAGGGTCAGGACAGAGGGGTGGCTACACCCATGTCCTTTGTCCAGTTTCGCGCAAGAGCAGGGGCTGGTAGCCCCTGCAACCGGTTTGAGCTGGACTATGCACAGGGACACCAAATGTGCCCCCAGTGCAGACATCAAAGCACTCTGAGAGTGCACCCACCCAGCCCCAATACACTAAAGCCTGTCTGGGAGGTGGTCACACTTCCCTGTGACAGGAAACCTATTGTCCAGCCTCCCCTGCCGGAGTTTCGTCCAGCAGCAGGAGGGCAGACTCGTGTCTGTGGCTGGCAGCATCCATTTTGTGATGCCAGGGCTCTGTGAAGCTGGTACCGGGTGTACCGGTGCTGTCATATTTCTCCCTCTAGGAGGGAGGAATCATACCTCCCACACCAGTTACTGGTGTGGAGGTATGATTCCAAGGTGTTTGACACCAAACACAACATAATTCCTTGCAGCTGTTTTAAAGTTAGCATTTACCGCGAGGTTATAATGCACTTAAGAGTATATGGTTGGCTGCATCACAGACAACCCCGGAATAGTGGTTCCGAAGGCTGCAGAGGGGCTCTGCTCATGCATGGACACCCTCTCACATAAAACCCAGCACCCTGCCTTCAGGATTGATAAGGCCTGCCATAGGGGTGACTGATAGGCTTATATGTGCAGTGATTAGGATAGATATAGTGAACCTATATCTAATTAAGGGGTGCATGCACCACCTTACACAGGCTGCAGTAGCAGACCTGTGGTGTCATTTTGAGTGGTCTCTCAGGGGTGGCATAATACATGCTGCAGCCCCTGGGAGGCCTCTGGGGTACCTATGCCCTGGGTACATAGTATACCATATACTAGGAACTTATAAGGGTACCCCAGAACCCAATCTGGAGTGTACCTAAAGTACATGAACAACCAATTTAGGGAGTAAGCAGATAGACTGGGGTCCTGAATAGCAGGATCCCAGTCAGACTAAGTCGAAAACCAGCAAAACACCAGGAAAAAAAGTGGGGGCAACCATGCAGTCAGATTCCACCTTCCTACATCGCATACCAGTGGAGTTTTGCATGCTCCAACTGTTTCAAAAACCTATATGCAATGCCGACTGAAAATGGAATAAAAACAACAAAAACCCAAAGACCTATTAAAAGAAAAGCTCTCCCGATCTGAATGCTTGCTGCTACCTGTTGAGGTTGCCCCAAGCGGTTTCCTGTTCTGTTGGTTTCACAAGAAGCATCCATGTTATTCTAAACCTTTAAATAAAAGCAGCAAATGCATGTTTTAGTTCTCACAACTCTTTCATCTTTTGGAATTTTATGTGAATATTTAAATTCTTACAAACGCTTTATGTGTAGGTTCTTGTCTGCCATTGTTTTACTGAAGACCAGTGGTGCTGGAACAATTTGTACAGCTGGGGTGTTGCCAGTAATGTTATATCACTGAAGTCATAGGGATTGTGAAAGAGCTAAGCGTCATACAAAACACACAAGTGTAGCAAATTTGCCATGTCCATTCAGCAGTCGTGGTAAGGGTGTGGCTTGTAGCTGGTGGTGCTTTTTGTAGCATTGGTGAGGAAGCGCACTGTCATTAACGGACAGCACATTTTCTGTTGAAATGGCCACTAAATTGCATATATCTCAATAGGACAAGAGCCACCCAAATGTCCATGCGAACTTGGGTATTTCAAAGCAAAGCTTATACAGCAGCTCGCATGGAACTCATTCTGTAAACATAGTGAGTGATCCAGCAATATAACTTTGGTATTCAAATGTAACAAAGCAAAACATACTTGTAGATTTCCATTCAAGCAAGTGAATTTATTCACCTTAAAAGTCATAATTTAAATGAATTGTAAGGAAGTGAACGCATGTGGTGCCCCCCCCAAGTGAGCAGCAACCATAACCCATCAAGAAAGTGAGGCAGTGAGTGAAGATAAAAGGTATATTGGTATGCAAACAACCATATAGTACAATCCTTTTTGACAGCACTATTACAAATCACATAGTCCTGTGAAATATTAATGGTGTGTTTACAGGTATTGTCGACAGTGTTTCCACCCTTTGACGAGTGTAAGGGTCTCATCAGGACTGAGGAGAATTAGGCCTGGAAAAGCTACTGGGTGAAATTGCTGTAAGTGGGGAAAGAATACGACCTACTTGCTCCTTCAAATGGATTTAAATGAGGTGAAAATATAGGGGCGGAAATATATTCTTCTGCATGAAAATATAGTGCCACCAAGTTAATGCACCAAGGTAAGAAAGTACACTCACGTGTTAATACCTAAACAAAGCAAGAACGGATACCTCCGTTAATTACAACAAGGTGAGACAAATGCTTCATAAAAGCACAGAAGGTGAGGCGGCTTACCCGTGAAAGAATGCTGGTAAGTCAAGAATGGCGTGCTAATGCACAAAATGCCTCAGCAATGGGAGCGCAGGCAGAACAACGCAGAACCAATGGACACTCAGTGCCTGAAGGAAGACTCACAAGGCGAGTATGCCAGTGCTTAATTTGTAGAAAATTAAGTGCCAGTGCCCTCATCAGGAGGCCACTGCAGCCTACACTACCTTATTGCCCCTGCGAGCGCTGCCAATGACAGTACCAAACCAGCTACTACCCATCACACTCCTACAAGTGTGACAATTCAGACTATTCCAGGTCCCCAAAGCTATAAGATTAGCAGGGGCAGCAGGTATTAGTCATATTTAATGTATAATGAATTAGTAAACAACTGTTGTTGTGCTTACTCTAAAACAGACAAACATCTCACAATGTGGCAGACTGTCATAATTGCCGGTGCTGCCAATTACGTGCCGGTGCCGAGCACCGGAAACCACCAGCTCAAATTAAGCACTGGAGTACGCCAACTACAGTTCTGACGTCTCACGGAAACGAGACAAGGACCGAAGAGCATCATTGTGAATGGGCAGGGAGAGTGCCCGCTATGCAAATAGGAAACAGAGTAAATAAGGGTCTGGGTTAAAACTACTATGGGAAAATAGGTGAAGAGGTGGAAAAATGAACAATTCAGTGTACTGAAGAGAAGTATGTGATTATGCAATGAGAGACACATAACGTATTTAAAAAAAACATAAAAACAAATCATGCGCTGTACAAAATACTCCTCTAATGCAGTCTTAAGGATTTTCTTCTTATCTTTAAGCCAAAACTTGTTACACCATTACTAAAGCTTTTTTTCAATGACCAATTGTACATTGGACCAGAATTTTCACTGTCTTTTAGTCTGAATGTCAAATTTCAACTGAGAGACCAAGGATTAAGTAGTCCATGACTGGTAAACTGGTCCATAAGTGAAATGAAGTTGTGCCATTCCTCCATCTTATTTATTCCAGCCTTGATTGAGTTGCACTTGATGATCGATTTACATTCCATGCTTGCAGCAAGAAAGCCACGTCTTCTCCCCTCGGTGACTGTAATGCCTTTTCAATGACCTGCCAATTGATGTCATCCAGAGTATGGCCATGATCCAAAAAGTGCATTATCAGGGGCACATTTCCAACTTTACACCTAATGCAACTTCTGTTTTGCCCAATTCTAATTTTCACCTGTTGCGACGTCTGACCAATATAAATCAAGCCACATGGGCACCAGATGCAGTAAACCACGTTGCTGGATAAGCAGTTAATATGGTGTTGCAATACTATTCAGATATTACCCTGTTCAAAAGTGCGGGTATCGAAAGTAAGCTGACATGCTACCCAATTTCTGCATTTGAAGTGGCCCTTGATGGGGTCTAGACCCCGTCATGACAGAATGTTGGTCTGTGGTCTTTTATTGATAGTGTTAGCATGTACCAGTTGGTCTCTAATGTTTTCGTTTTGTTTGTGGAGAAGAGGGGTTGTTCAGAGAAATCACCTATGTGTTTAAGAATGGGGCAGTGTTTTTTGATGATCCTAACAATTTTGTTGGTGTCTGGGCAAAATGTAGTATTACAAACTATTTTGTCAAAATGAAGTTTTGTCCTGGTTTGAAGAATCTCTTCCCCAGGGCTGTACCAAGTGTGTTTCATGGCTGACTTGGCTAAACGTTATGGGTAACCTCGCACAAATAGCTTATTACAAAGGATGTTCCCTTCTTTAAAAAAATGTGTCTAAGTACAATTCTGACAAATTCTCCAGTATTGGCCGAAGTGGAGGCCATCCCGAAGCGCTCGTGGATGGAAACTCTTATATTAGTGCAGGGTGTTCCATTTCGTTGGCTTTATGTAAAGGATTGTAATCAACTTTTTATCATCACGCTTCATAAGCAGATCCAAAAAAGTATACAATTGTGATCGCTACTGTGAGCACATTTCAGATTCATCTGGATATTATTGAGATACTCAACAAGCGATTCTGACGAAACTGCAGAATCTGACCAAATCATAGAAATGTTATCTATATACCTCTTCCAACAATGTAAGTTAGTTACAAGTGTTTTTTTATCATTGAACACAAAGTTGGTCTCTAAATGATCCATATACAGATTCCCCAAGTTTGGGGCACAAATCGGACCCATAGAAGTACCAGAGCATTGCTGATAATGTTCATTGACATAGGCAAAGTAGTTAGAGATAAGAGTAATCTGTTTTGAAAACCTGCAAGCGGTGCGTAAACACGCACTTTGTAGTTATAAAAAAATGTCTTACGAGAAACAAGGCTGGCAGTAAAAGAGGTGCAGTTACTGCCAGCCTTGCTTCCCGTACGCAATAACTATAAGTACAAAGTGCGTGTTTATACATCGCTTGCAGGTTTTCAAAACACATAAATAAAAGGCATTGTCATTTACAATTACAATAGCTCAAACTCTCGCAAATGCGAGACCTATTGCATTGCAAATGCTTGTTAAGCTCTGTGACGGAGGCGGCAGCAGCCATAGGAAGGCAGGGACCATGCCGGGCCGTGTGGTTCAAAAGCAGGAGGGAGGGGGAGGCAGCTGCAGCCAAACCCGACCTCGGTATTTGAATGCACATCAAATGTGGCAAGATAAGAGCAAGATTTGCTGCCCTGTTTACAACAGAGCTCTGTAAATCACGAGCACTGGTCTCGAGTGCTCCAGCTTAAAGAAAGAAATAGTGCTCACAAGCTCTGAATAACAACATATGTAACAGGTGCAGTCCGTGAAAATGGGCGGAGCTTTTAAAGCCCATATCCTGAATACAGCATATCTGGCACAGACAGCGCAAGCGCTGCCTAGGCGAGACCTAAAAACCACAAGAAAATAATGGTGCCTTACATAGCTGCAAGTACCCTGCAAGTACCCAGCGAGGTGAAATGACAAAAAAAAATTATGGTGTTTAGGTATAAAGGTGGAAAAAAGGGACAGGTAAATGAAAAGTAAAGCACTCCTTTTGCATATGCAATCAGTCAAACAGGACAACTCATGGAGAGTCCTGGTCACTTGCCTATTGAGTACAGAGTCCTGTGTGCCTCTTTTTGCCCACCTCACTTTTGTTGCTTGTGTTGATAAAGGAATGGGCAGAGGGCATCTGGTGAGTGGTATTTTCTGTTGGTTATATTATCTTGTTTCTGTGCATTGTGTTACTATAAAAAATACAGGTGCAGGCCAGTGAGGACAAAGGGGAAACACAATATTGCTACAAGAGGCTGCACTAAGGACAGCACTCTATTGCACAAACTTAAGTTGCACAGTTCTTGTACAGTGGATACAATTTTAAATACTGACAGTTTGCATTTTCATCAACCGAATGTCTGCAATGAAAACACTACTTTTCCAAGACGTTGCATGCATCCTATGGAATCAGTGTGCCCACATTTCTTAGAGAATTGTACTGGCCATTTGTTTGTTTCTAGTTTTTAACTCGACCAAGATTTGATTTTATAATATTATTATATGAGGGTGAGTTGAAAAGTATGATTTTAGTCCTTTTTTAAATATACATTTGATTGTTTTGATTAATTAAATTCACCAACGATACAGAAATCAAAGTCCTTTTGATTTTAGTCCTTTGTATGGAGAAGTCCACTTAACTCGCATCATGTTGTACTTGCAGTTGTGTGGTTGCATTTCCCAACTCTCATTCTGGTTTTGCATGTGAAATACTGGCCAGTGGCATCCCTTGGGCAGCTAGCAATTGTCTTCTCCTTTCATACATCTCACCCCTCATCTCAAATCTGTCCGTTAGGTGGTGCCCAAAAATCCATGCTGGCTGCAACTTTAATACCATATAATGAAACTATCTTGCCAGCTACTGGAAACAGCTTGGGCATACGCATTTCCAGTGGGCTGGTACCGAAGCCTCATATTCTTTTGCTAAGTGAGGCAGGGGAGAGAAGAGAAGAGGGTCAGGGGGAAGAAGACCGGCTCTGAAGGTGCCCCGGTAAAGTAGTTATCCCTTGAAGTGTACTTTGCATTCTGGTACTTGAAAAGTTCAAAGTAATATCTAAGCTGAATAATAAGCTGATAGAGGACAACCTGTGACTTCTAAATCTGAGACACAGTATGTGCAAAGATAGCTGACCCCTGATTATGTGAAACAGGTGCTTTATTTTTCTAACAGCTCCAATCTAGTTAAGCACTGCACAAGAAATCATTCTGAGCAAAGGGCACCCTTTGCACCAACCCTCCTTCCTCTGAATCCATGTTGCATCATCTGGCTGTTATTTTTGCTGTGTTTGTTCTGCACCCACTGTGTGTAGTTCTATCAAACCTATTCAGGTTTCTTTTGAAAATGCTGCATTTTCTGGTACTCTTTTGAAAAGGTTCTAGAAAGAGGTAGCTTCTGAATCCCAGGCATAGCTTCTTCCTCTCTTGGACACAGCGTGGCTCTTACTCCGCCCTGTGCGCCAGGCAGTAATGTGGCCCCATCATACCCCAGGCCCGGCGGAAATATTTGAGTACCCACGGTCAAAACCCGGGGATATGTTGGCCTACTCTTTGTTCAACTGCACCACCCATCAGAAATATTGCACTTCTTTAGCATATATGGGTATCAACAAAAAGAAAATGTTGTATTTCAAATGGTGGGGTGGAAAAGCATTATTAATTCTAAGATGGGCAGCTGTAAGTACTCGAATTTCCTGGAATTCACTGTTCAGTATAACAAATGTTCTTCTTGAGATACCCATCAAACGGCAATTCCTAGTCAGTAATTATAATGGAAAAGACAGAGCTGGGTGATCAACAGGTAAAAGCACTTACTATACCCAACAAGCAGCACATTTAAGTCGTATGTGCAGTCCATAACCGGAAAAAATCTCCAACTAAAGGGACCACTGGGACATGTCACAAGCTGCAGCCAACTTCTTCACACACCAGAAACTAAGGTACATTGCTCCCTCTATGCTACTCTGTCACTGTGTCACACCATGCAGGGGTGCAACATTTTTAAATACATCTACTTGTTCAAGAGATGGAATGCTTCAGAAATCTATTTATTCTTTAAAAATGAACCCATTTGTCCCTTTCGTATCATGCAGTGAGGTGACAGCATTCTTATTGTATCGGAGCTCTGACAAAAGCATCTCTGATTATGCCAGGACTCCTAATATATCAAGGCTTAGATTCTAGCAAGGCTCTGATTTTGCCTACTTTTTGAAAATCTTTATGCAGGTGACGTCAGTGGACAGGAAGTAGTGCTGTCAGGGTCGAAATGGCCTGTTAGTCAGAACCCAACCACAAACGTGTGTGTTTAAGGGCGTTCACCAACTCCTTTCCATCCTCCTTCCATGAAAGAAAAAGTTGGAAATTTACTCCCGAAAATTACAACAATAAATCTTTTTCCAGAGGGGCGGGGAGAGGATGTAGAGAAAGTGAATTTGCAGTCTCTCATCAGATTTTAATGAGGAAATATACACATGCATATTTTGCCCTGCAAAAATAGGAAGTCGTACAACTACATCAATTCAAGGACATACCGATGGGGAATTGTTTGTGTTCTCATTAAGAATTGGACATCTAAGATTTGCCCAAACTTGCCTATTTCTGTTTTATAGTGATTTTCTGTTTATTATTATTTTAAATATTGACATGCATCAAATATGTTTTTACTGAATGATGCCTCAGAGAAATGGTTAACGTTGCGCAATAGGTTAGCACAACCTTTTTTCAAGCTCCACATTGTATTTTGAAAGCAAACTATCACTAATCCTGCTTTTAGACTTTTGCAAGTATCCCCATACAATCATAAATCAGCATAAGCAGCCTCACATTTTTACATTTGCAATCATGTTTTTATGCTAAAACAACTGTTAGTAATGCAGGCTGAACTCAAAGCATTTCCATTGTGTACTCGCCCTAATAAAAAGCTTTGCATTAATCAAACATATGTACATGTTTCAACAACAAATGGATGCAAATCTTTCCTGAGTAGTGGTCAATCCTTTCTCAAAGATACATACTGTGGTTCTGTAAACCGAGAGCAAAAGGGTTTATGCTTCAGGGAAGTTTAGGCCTACTTGTCCAGTGGACAAAAACATGAATAGGTGATGTCCCGGACCCCAAACAGTAAGTCCTAGACATCAAGTGGTACGAATTACATACCACTTACATTCATGTTCACTTTCATCATAGGTGTCCAGCGTTATTCCAATCTATGCCATATTTTCAGGATAAGCACTATGAAAATGAACTCTATTTCAATTAAATGTTGATAAATTTATCCTAAGGATATCCTGAAAATCTAGCATGAATGGTGCACTTTTTTAGCCTACTTTAGACGCCCCTTTCTCACTCTATTGCCCATGGGACATAATGTGACTTTCCTCCTCTGAAGTTAAACCCTTTCTCACTCAACATGCTATAACTCATTGCGCCATAGTGAGGTTATGTGCAGAGGGCGACCCACTTCACCCTCAACCCATAACACATTCCCTTTCTGGCCCTCACCTTCCCTCTAACTATAACTTGTTCTCACATGCCGACTGTCTCTTCAGTTCCACCCAACAGACAGCAGAACTAACGGGAACCTTATATGGCAAAGCCCGGGCTGCCCATCAGACATTCAGCCATCTACAGTGGAGTCCTAGCTGCTTGACAGTTCTAAGTAGTAGAGCTTTTACCAAGCATTACATGGATATACAAATAGAGAGCTTGATTGTAGAGCCCATAACAGAAAATAGTATATAATTCATATAAACATTAAAGCATTATAATAGGCAAAAAAGCAAGAATTCATAAGGAGTGATATAATCGGGGCCAAATGGTAAATCAACTTTCACATGCACCATGTCATATTAGAATGAAATACCAAAGGCTTTTCAACATTCACTGATTGGTTGAACAAACATTCAGGGACTAAGAACATCGTTGCACATACATTCAGGCACCTCTACAGTCATACCCTTGCTGCCGCCATCAAACATTCAACCCTCTCCAATGAATCTCTGACTGACTCTGAGACACTCAGCTCTCTGTAACTAAAAACAGGCCGCGTACGTCACTGAGTGTTCTACGAACAAAACACAGGTTTGCTGCATCCTACAGCGATACCCAGACAGTCCATCAGATACACAGCCTTCAATAGTGAATCCCCGGCTACTCCACACACAATCGTTTGTTCTTTAATGAAACCCAGGCTGACCATCAGACAGTGTCTTCTGTTACATCAAAACCTAGGCTGAGACACTCAGCAGCACTCTCCAGCAAAGCACTATCTGACTGTGTATTAAACAGTGTTGCCAGATTTTTTCACAACTTTCAAGCCCAAAAGCAACGGAAAAGTAGCCCAAAATATCCCAATGTTGCCACTCCATTAACTTACGTGTAGCCTGACTACAACATTAAAAAACATACTTCTATTTCAAGGATTATATGTTTAGTACCCACATTAATCATATTACCTATATTTTGTACACTAAAATCAAAGTTGGTCTGTCAATAAAGAAAAAGGTTTTGGCAACAAAATATTTGCCTAAGATCACACAATTTAAGCAGGAAGCCCTGATTTATCCAGGCATTCTGGTTTCACTTTGTACCTGTGCATTTTTTGCCGGTTTTGTATAGTGTGAACTGGCACAGAAGGTATTGAAACGCTTTATATGAGCCCCAGTTTGATTACACAAGATCAAATTAATGTTTGCAGGCACCAGGAACACTATATCTATGCGCTACTAAGATGACGCCCCATCTATTTCAGAACCACTGGTCCACTTTACAAGGGTAAACATTAGACAACACCTGGAACATACTGGGGAGATAGTAGCAAAGATACATATTGTATAGTAGGGATTGAAGCCCATTATAAGGCACTGGACAACTGGTATCTACAGCCATATAAATCATGTTATTTGGATTTATGTTATTTGGATTTTTAATGCGCACGGCTACTCACGAGTGTCCCGGCGCGATGTCTTAAGGGGAGCAAGGAGCCTAGCAAGCGAAAAGGTGAGTTTTCAGTTTTTTCTTGAATGCTGTCGGGTCTGCGATATTGCGTAAAGCCAGGGGAAGTGCGTTCCAGACAGCCGCAGCCCTCCGTGCCAAAGAACTACCACCAAGCCTCTAGTACCTAAATCGAGGAACCAGAGCGAGTCGGTGGGATGCCGAACGTAACTGTCTCGATGGCACATAGAAGGTGAATCGCTTCTGTAGATAGGAAGGTCCCAAGCCATGCAGAGCGCGATGGGCTAGGACCAGTGATTTAAACTTCACCCGTTCAGCGACGGGAAGCCAATGAAGGGAACGCAGGTGATGACGCACACTATGTCTGGCAGAGATGCCCAGAAGAAGTCTAGCTGCCGTATTCTGGACCACCTGCAACTTTTTTATCAGGTAGCCAGGAATGCCAATGTAGAGTGCATTGGCATAATCTAGCCGGGACAGGATGAGAGCACAGGTGACCGTTTCTCTTGCTGCTTGGGGCAGGAGAGGAAAGAACTTTCTTAAAGTCTTGAGGAGACCAAAACAATTGCCGGCCAACTTCTTGATGTGAAATGAAAAGGAGAGACTCTCGTCAAACCATACCCCTAAGTTCTTGGCCTCCTTCCCTACAGAGGTGGGCAGGGGGAACTCAGGTGGCCAGAGAGCTTCCCGGAAATTGGGAGGGAATTTTCCAAACAGGAGAATCTCTGACTTCTCCTCGTTACATTTTAATTGTGCAGCTGCTAACCATTTAAAAATGGAGGAGAGACAGTGATGAGCCAAGGAGACAGAATTGTCGTCATTGTCCCAAGTAAAGAGCAACTGGGTGTCATCGGCGTAGGCCATCACCTTAGCTCCCAGGCTCTCGGCCAGATAGACCAAGGGTGTCACATATATGTTAAATAGGAGGGGGCTTAGGGAGGACCCCTGAGGAACTCCCGTAGTCACAGACTGTAGAGTAGAGGAGGACGGAGGCATCCAAATCTGCTGGGCCCGACCCTCTAGAAAGGACCTAAGCCAGTTCCAGGCAGTGCCCGACACACCTATCCTGGCAAGACATGAGAGGAGAAGAGATTGTGGGACCGTGTCAAACGCCACCGAGAGGTCAAGCAAAATCAGTGCTGCCCTCCCGCCGGCGTCCAAACACTCCCGGATGGCCTCCACGACCTCCACCAGCACCGATTCAGTGCTGTGAGCGGCACGAAACCCTGACTGTGTGGGATGCAACAGTCCCTCACTCTCGACGAACTCCGTAAGTTGTTTGGTGACAACCTTCTCACACACCTTGGCCAAGCCAGGTAATAGGGAGATTGGCCTGTAGTTCCCTGGACTGAGAGGGTCTAATGACGGCTTTTTTATAAGTGGCAGAATCATGGCCTGTTTCCAGGGCGCTGGAACACTGGCTAAATGGAGGGACAAATTAATAATGCTGTTCACCGGGGGCGTGGCTTAGCCGGCTGCAAGATGGCCGCACTTTAAGTGGGCTCTGCCGGCCAAGCCTAATATCTGTTAGATATCCTGCAGACTCCCTCATCGCACTCACCTGATGCCAAGCCATCCTGATCCGCCTTGTTCTGGGGCACCGCCGGCTTCGTTTCCAGGCCTCCCAAGCCGCTGCTGAGCCGAGATCCGCCGCCGGGCCTAAGCCCCGAGTCTGGGCCCATCTATCGGTGCGGCCCGGCCCTCCTGTTCCTTCTGCACAGCGGCTTCCTGCGCCCGTGTCCCCGGCCTGAGGACTGCCATCGCCTCCTGTCAGCCGGAGCTGGTGAGTGCTGCCGCCTTTGGGGATAGCTCGCGGCGGGATTGGGGGCACGCGCGCCGCACCGTCCGGCCCGGGCCTTCTCTCTGCGTGGGCGCCATTTTTACTACTACTGGCGCCCGCTCCGGCGGCACACCCATACCGGGCCTGACGACGTGGTTGGCGCGCCCCCCATGACTCCCCGCTGCCTGCAGCCCTACTCCGGTGCGGCCTCCCGGCTCCCCACAGTGCATTGTTGTAACTGGCGGGGCCGTCTCTGCCCTCCCTGGGACTCGGCCTCCCGGCTGCCTGCCCGTCACTTCAGTCTGGTGCCTGGCCCCCGGCCTCCTCATTGCGGCGACGCCTTCTCTGCCTGCCTGCACCTGAGGGCCACGCCTGGTGTCTGCCGCGGCCCTCCTGTTGACTCTGGTGCTGGTTGGGGGCTGTCCTGGTGGGCTCCCCGGCCCTCGGCCAATTGCGAGTGCCTTCGGCGGCCAACTGTGACCCACACCGCTCCTCCAGTGTCAGCTCTTCTGAGGGCCCATCTCCTGCTATTCTTCCGCCGCCCCGGGTGAGTGCTGTTCTGCGTGGGTTCCGTGGTGGGGTTGGGATCGTGCGTGCCATACCGCGGGGCCTGTTCTCCATCAAGGTCACTGGAATATCCCCTTCGTGCCCGCATTCGCTGGCCCGCTGCTCGGGCCCCGCGTCGAAGGCCGCGCGCCTCCTGCGTTTCCCCGCTGCTACTGCCCCCGCGGTTGTGCCACCCTCTGCGGCAATTTCATCGGGACGGCCTCCATCAGGTTCACTACTCACCGGACTGTACCCACCTTCACTAACTCTCTGCACCTCCTCAATAGCCCAGTGACGCTGCCCTGCTGCCTGCCTTGCCACCCCTCTGCTGGGGCCGGCGGATCTGCTGGGGTACCCGCGGCTGCTTGCCATCGTGAGGGGCGCGGCCCAAAGCTTCCCCGCCACTCCCTGCATCCGGCCTGGCCGTAACCTACTTTTGACGGCCTACATCACCGCCTCTTCGCCTTGCCTGCCCGACCCTCCGGCTCACACCTGGTCGTTCTGTCCGCGCCTGAGGGCTCTACCAGCTTGCCTTCCTGCCGTAGCCCTCCCCTGCTGAGTGGCGGGTTGCCTCACCTGCCCTTGTCCGGCCATGGGGAAGACCGACCCCAAACAGCCGAAGATCGCCTTTGACCCGCGCCGACAGACGCGCCAGGATGGCGCGGTCGCGGAAGGGGGTGACCCTGCTGCCCCCTCGGAGATGGCCTCGTCGCGGGAGGACGACCTAAAGTCCATCATGTTAGAAGTCAAATCCGCAGTCACGGGCATTGCGGCCCAGCTTGAACAGTTGTCATCCCGTCTGGACACAGTAAAGGCCCGTGTTGATTCTCATGAGGCTCGCCTGCTGCACGTGGAAACGAGGGTCTCTGACGCTGAGGATGCCGCCACTCAGGATCGCCAAAAGCTCCTCCAGATGGATAAGATTCTGGAACTGATACGCAATAAAAACGAGGATTTGGAGGCGTGCTCCCGTAGGAGCAACCTCCGCATCACGGGCGTGCCTGAATCCACCAATATCTCGCGTATGGAGGACTATGTTGAACAACTCATCCGCAAACTTTTTGGCGACGTCCTTTCCTCTGTTTTTATTGTCGAGCGTGCCCATCGCTCCCTCAGCCCTCGCCCCGGCCCAGGCCTGCCGGCTCGCCCAATCATCGCCAAAATCCTTAATTTCAGGGACCGTGATGCAGTTCTCCGAGCGGCAAGGGAGAAGGGCGAGATCCGACATCAGGGAAATTCCTTGTTCTTTTACCCCGATTACCCCATGGCGGTACAGGCTGCTCGCCGCAAATTTCTCCCGGCAAAACGGATCCTTCAAAAGCATGAAGTCTCCTCCTCCTTGGCATATCCCGCTAAACTCAGGCAAGTCGCAAAGGATCCCAAGGACGCTTTGGCCTTTGCAATGAAACTAGACAGGTCGCATCGATTCTCTCCAGCGAACTCTCAAGCCACTGCAGAATGTAACCTAAGCGACAATGACTGATTTAAAGTGCACCATAAGCTTACCTGTTGACTCTCTCTCATGTTGCTCGATTACCTGATTGGTCTTTGCCTACGTTGCATTTCCCTCTTCCACAGGGCTTTTGTTCCCCATAGCTATGCTTCGGGCTAGGTGCCCTTGTTCCCCTGGCGTTTTTTATATTGTTGTCTGCTATGTTGAGTGGCTTGGCCACCCTGCCTTTTCGGCAGGGGTGTATGCTGAGCGACGCCATGCCTCCACGGGATGATTCCCTCCTTGGACATAGACATTCCCCTTCCCAGTTGTGGGTCCCTGGGGTGGGTGTGGGTGGAGTCTCAGCCTGTTTGGGGGGTTGGTGTGGGTGGCAGGGTGGGTGGTTCTTGGGGTTTGTGGTCTCCCTCTGAGGCCGATTTGTTTGTTTTGGCACACTCCTGGTTGTTTTATTGCATCTCAAATGCCGCTGCACTGTGTTTTTCCCTTCATTATATGCTGCACCATTCTACGCATCTGCGCGAGGTCTCCTCCTCCTCCATCACCTCCCTCGTCATTATTTTCCTGTACATGGCGCCATGACAGACACCACCTTCTGGACCTGGAATGTTCGTGGCCTTAATGACCACCGCAAGGCGCGTCTGGTACATGCCCACCTTCTCCGGCACAAGGTGGACATATGTCTTCTTCAGGAGACCCACCTACTCCCTGCGACCGCCTCCAGACTCCTGTCCCGGCATTGGGGCGAAACGCATTCCTCCTTTTACTCTAATTATTCTCGGGGGTGTCCATCCTTATACGCAGGGGGATCCCATGGCAAACCTCTCAGGTAGTTGTTGACCCCGCGGGGCGTTTTGTGATCCTCCATGGCACCCTTCAGGCGCAACCACTGATAATCGCTGCATTGTACGGTCCCAATAGTGATGACCCGGACTTCTTTGCGCAAGTTTGGCGCCATATTTCGTCCCTGGGCCCCGCTGGGCTCCTTTGGGGAGGGGACTTTAATGTAACAATGTCCACTGCATTCGATCGTTCTGGCCCCCACTCTCCCCACCCGCGCGCTGCTGCACTCCTTAGCTCCATCCTTGCTGATAACTCCCTGTTTGATGTATGGCGCCACATGCACCCTGAGGCTCGCGAGGGCACTTGCGTTACTGGCACTCGTGGTTGTTGGTCCTGTCTGGATCTCTGGATCACCACTCCAGATGCACTCTCCTGGCTCACCTCTGTCGATCACATGGCGCGCACCCTCTCAGATCATGCACCTGTTCGCCTCTGTTTACGTCTACCCCAGTCCCCTAGTCGCGCGTTCTCCTGGCGGCTCCCCCCCCCAATGCGTTGCGGGACTCTGTCTTTTGCGACGAGATTCAAACTGCGATCACTAACTACTTCGAGCTTAACGAAGGTACAGTAGACTCCCCATCTACACTCTGGGAGGGTTTTAAAGCTGTCATTCGCGGGGAATGTATCTCCAAACAGTCCGGTGTCCTGCGCTCCATTCGCGGCGCTCTCGACAAATTGGAAATGGAGATTAAAAGTTTGGACTCTTCTCACGCTCTGGACCCTAACCCTGACACACTAGCCCAGATTCGAGGGAAACTTACCGAATTTGCTGATGAGGCCAACAGAGAACTCTCGTTCCTCGGTAGGGAGGCAAGAGCGCGCCGCTTCGGCGAGGGCGACCGCCCAGGTAAAACCCTGGCCAACCTCCTCCGTCCACCTCGCGCCGCGTCCTATATAACCGCCCTCCAGGATGGTGGCCCTGCTAGGGCCACTTCCCCTGAGGAAATTAAGGCACGATTTGCAGCTTTTTATACACAACTGTACACGGCCGGATCCGCCCCCCCCGCGTGAGGTCCTCGACCAATACTTCGATACCCTCCAGCTCCTTTGGCTCGATAACCACCACCGGGAATTTCTCGATGAGCCCTTCTCTAAAGAAGAAATCCTAGCCGCCATAAACGGTATGCCTGGTGACAAGGCCCCCGGTTTGGACGGCCTGCCAGTCTCCTTTTATAAAACCTTTGCCCCGCTGCTCGTCCCGCACTTGGCCGCCATGTACAATGAGTCCTTTGAAAACGGTCAATTTCCCCCCTCGCTTCGTGAGGCTATGCTCACTCTACTCCTTATGCCGGACAAATCCCCTGAGTTGCGAGACTCCTATCGTCCCCTGTCACTTATTAATACGGATAATAAAATCTTCGCCAAATTACTTGCCTCCCGTCTACTCCTTCTCATGCCGCACATCGCCCTCCCGGATCAGTCTGGTTTTATCCCCGGCTGCGCGACTTCTCACAATCTCCGGACCATTTTCTCCGTCCTCCATCAAATTAACCCAGCGCTCCCTACAGTGGCCGCCTTGCTTGATGCCACCAAAGCCTTCGATACCCTAGAATGGCCCTTCCTTTTTTATCTCCTTCCTCGCCTGGGCTTCAGCCCGGTCTTTATACGCAAAGTTTTACTCCTCTACACCCTTCCCACTGCCCGTCTCCGGATCAACGGTCAAATATCTGATCCCATTTCCATCGGGCGAGGCACCCATCAGGGGTGCCCGCTGTCAGCTATGCTTTTCGCCATCGCGATGGAACCTCTTGCGGCTAGACTCCGACAACATCACACCCAGAGAGGCATCGGCTTCGCGGCTCACGCCCTTCTAGTCTCCATGTACGCGGACGATGTCACTCTATATGTCCGCAACCCCCAGGAAAACCTCAGTCCCCTGGTACGCGAGGTTATACGGTTTGGTGGCTACTCTGGCATACAGGTGAATTGGAATAAATCCGTGCTTTTCCCTCTCACTGATGCCACAACGCCTTTTACCCCGGACTACCCCTTCGTGTGGGCTTCGGGCCCCACTCGTTACTTAGGTATCTGGCTGAGCAGGGACGTGGACGAACTCTGGAGAGCTAACTTTGGCCGTGCTGTAAACTGGTTTGAGTCCAAGATTCCCCTCTGGAGCCGGCTGCCTTTGTCTTTGGCTGGTCGAATAGCAATCGCCAAGATGGTTGTGCTCCCGAAATTTTTATATTTATTCGTCAACGTACCCGTCCCCCTCACTGCCCACTTCTTCCGCAAAGTCCGCTCGTTGCTCATCTCTCTGGTCTGGGCCGGCAGACAGCCCAGGATCGCGTATAGCATTCTCACTCTTCCGATGTTGCGCCGCGGTCTTGGCGCCCCAGATTTTAAACTCTATGCTCTCTGCGCTCAGGCCAGCTTTCTGCATTTTTGGCTCCATCCTACTCCTTTCCCGCCACATGTTGCAGTGGAAGCCCATCTTGCTGCCCCGTGGCCTCTTACGACCGCCCTGTTCGCCCAAGTGAAACTCCCACGCACTGAGATTGATACGGTCGAGACCATGCGCTGGGCCTGGGAGGGGCTCCGCCGATTTTCCGGTGCTGATGCGCTTTCTGCGAATAAGATGCCAATCGCTCATCACCCGGCTTTTCTTCCTCTCCAGACTTCTGGGATGGTTAAACACGCCACCCGCTTAGGGCTGACTACAGTTGCGGATCTCTATCCGGGGAACACATTCGTCTCTCTCGCTGCTGATTCTGGTCCTATGGACACCTTACTCAATTACCAACTCAGGGCTGTCTGCAGGGAGCTGCATCCCTCCTTTCCCCAGCCCCCTCCCTCGATGGCCACTCTTGACTTCCTTTAATCGTCCACCTCCCCTCGGAAATTAGTGACTAAATTATACGCCTTTACAATGGCAGCCTCCCACATCTCCACTGACCGGGCGCGCGTGTGATGCAGCGCGTACAATGAAAACTATTCTCCTCCTAGGTTACTTATAGGTCATCCAGGGGTAAACTATATTTCTCATATTCTCATGACGATGGGGCCCATAAACATCGCCTAACACACACACACACACCTGGATTTCCTTTTACACCTGTATGAAATTCTGTACTCCTAGGAGAAGCATGAGAACTAAATGGAGAACACCATTTTGTGTACCGCTGGAAGAGCAAGGATATCTATTTACCTTAATTTGTCACTTTCTTTTAGTTATTTCTTAAGATATTCCTGCTCATTGTTTTGTCGATGAATCATTCATTTAAGAAATTAGTTCATAGTGATTAAGACCAGCTGAATCACAATCAACCAATTACTCATGTCACAATCATTTAGGAAAATAACCACTGAGTCATTTTGGGTTTAAAGAATCTTAAATTTTATATAATTTTAAAAGCATGGAAAGAATTTAATACTTTATTCAATTATTCATTTTTAAATTCACAATTTTATTAAGCATAACCAATTTATTGCAGAAAAGGAAATTTTGTCATGAAGCCAAAACCCTAGTTACCTGCCTAGCTTCTTAATTTAGCCTAATGATTTCTAACCTAACTTTGGGATTAGAAATAGCCTGATTCTCATACTCAACTGTAAAGTTAAGACAGCAACAGCAACTTCAGCTCGTCAGCATCAGCTACCTGCAACCCGTCTCCTCTACTGCAACCACGACTCTCGAACTGCTTGGAACTCTGACTGGAACTCTCTGGAACTTCCCTGGAACTGACCCCTCCCACTAAGAGTAGGCCCTCTTATACCCCAATTCTAACTTTGCTAACTAACTGTTGCAACATTAATATCACGCTTTTCTTTCATTGGTCCATGCATGTCAGCTTATTCATTCTTTAATCAAGTTCTCTTGGATTCAAGGGTCCTTGGATCATTTCCTTTCCCATACGCTTAAACATTTCCATCCGATTCGATCAGTCCATTTGTATCTTCTTTTGACACATTCAAGAACTCCGCAGTCATTGTCCTTTCTCTTGGGCTCCTTTCCCACGGACTCTCTCCTGATCATCACGGCACACTATCAGTTCAATTAGGTCACACCAGCCTTGACCATTTCTTGCATCCTAGCCTCTCAGAGACATCACGAGGCTCCAGATTTCTTCAATCTCATCCCGTACCACGTGTCCCCTTGCGCCTGCGCACATCTTCCCACTGGCGGCCATTTTATCTCGCCACTCGGTTCTACTTTAGAAGCACTAATTTGAGGCAAACAAAACATAATTAAAATAGAGAAAAATATCCCTTTCGTTTCCCTCCCGTCTACGTACCCCAATTAGTTGTTACCTAGCAAAAAGCGACATTTAAGCTGCTCCTTACTTACCATCACTATTGTTTTTGCAACGACACATTTTATTTCTATGAAGCACAAACATGCATTTATTTTATTTAGTACGCTTTTTATTCTTACGTTATGATTAGACACACGGACATTCATTAATAGATTATTTAGCACATACATTGGCATATTACCATTCCCACATATACAATGTTGATTAATACATTTAAACGAACATTTTTAATTAATTAATTATATAATTTGTTAGGGGTTAAATTTTTTTATTTTCCCTGCTCCATCAACTCCCCCTTTGGTGATTTTTAAATCACCACATAAAACCCAAGTCATACTTCTTTTCAGGCAGCATGTCTTTCATCCTTTACTTTCTGTTATTCATATCTCTGTCTCTTCTTCATCTTGCCTTTTAGTCTCTTTATACATGCTTTCTTTCATTTTCTCCAACTCAATTTCACCCATTTCTCTCTCTCTTTCTCTCATTATTCTGTTATTTCTTCTTATCTTATTCTGTCTTACTTTTCTCTTTATACATGTTATTACTATTTTCAATGTCATGGCTAACAATATCACTATAGTTGCTACTATTATAACTTTCCCTATTACTAGTTTACTCATCCTAGTTAACCAATTTGCTACTGAGGAAAACCCTCTACCAAGTTTTCCCAAAACACTTTCAACCTCCAGTGGAACTAATTCTTTGTGCAGACTTGTAATATTTGTAATATACTTCTGTATATTTTCACTGTTATCCGGAATGTAAGTACAACAATGTTGGACTTTCAACATTCCACAGACTCCACCCTCTTTTGCCAAAAGAATATCAAGGGCAAGCCGATTTTGCATCACCATAGCTCTCATGGCAACCATTTCGGTATTTACCATTAAGAACCCTCCCGCAGTATCTGTAGACAAACGATCTACTACTGTGGATAACTTCCGAATTTTAAATGCATTCAAAGATATTCCCACTGCTGGTATTAATGCTCCAAAAATATCACCTACAATTTCTGAAAAACTTTCCCTTTTTCTACGTGTAAATCTATTAATCATCTTGTATGTTCCCTTTTCTTCTCTGTCCATGTGAAAATTTTTGGAAAGACCAGGCCTACATAGCAAGTTCCATACCAATGGTCCGGTAACCTGTAATAAGCTCTATTCCCACAAATATAATAGATACCTGGAAATATTGGGTCCTTTCCACCTTTGAATCCCCAACCTCCCAGAATTTGATAATTGTCATGGCAGATACTGGAACCTACAAAGTAATTGTCATAGACTGTCTTATTTCTCTTAATGCACAACTTTCCTGTTTGTGGCCAATCTAAAGTCATTGCTGCATTTATCCTTTTCCCTTCATGATTTCCTTCCTCAAACGTCCATAAACGTTTTCCTTCCTCTTTTATTGCTTCTTTTTGAAATTTCATTCTTCTTTCTTCAACCATATCTAAAAATACTTTTTCTTCTTTCTTTAACTCACAGGTAAGGTTGTTACTAACTATTTCTTCTAACGTTAATTTTCTATGTTCTAAAAAGAATTCTCCTAAAACTTTTGCTGGTTTTACTTTGTTAAGTTCTGGTACTACTGGAATGTTTGCAAATATCTTATCTATATCAGTATAATAAGATTCTAATCTACCTGTTTTATAAAATAAACTTGCTATTACACTACATGTTATTCCATAAGTCAAAGGTAAGTGATGATAAGTCACACCTTCCGATACTGATGCAGGCAACTGCATACAAACATAACAATCTCTTACTTCCATTGTTTTTACGTACTCATACAACAACTTTGTAAAAACATTCTTTGAGAAATCTGTTACTGACCTATCCTTATGCAACTCTGCACTACTTCTTAAAACAACTTGTTCTTTAATATTAGTTTCTTTTTCTTGTTTAGTATCATTCTTTGCTTCTATCACAGCTACACTAATAGGAATTGTGATTGCTAAAACTATCCATATGGTCATTAATAACCCTGTACAAAAGCAGCACATTTTGCACCATCTCTTTATAAATTCACATTTATCTCTTCTATCGCTATTATTTTCCATTTTGCTTTTTCTTATTTGTTAAGTTTCAGAAAATTGTGTCACTACACCTCAAGATGACTTAGACGCCACTCTGCTTTCAAAAAGTCTTTGCTTGGTACTTTCTTTAATTCTCTCCAGAATTCTTTCGTTGTCACATCCGGTGATTTGTCACGTCCAGTAAATTTGTCACGTCCGGCAGAAGCACTATAAGTCTTCACTTCAGTTTCGTTGCATCTCACCTTTTCCCATCCGACTTCTCAGTCTCTGGTTTCCGTGAGTGTTTTCTTCTTCTTCTTTGTAATCAGTTAATGCAATATACAGCCACTCAGGTGACTTAAATTTTGAATTCACTTTCTTTGTCCTTTTGGACTTTTGTAATCTTTTTCCACTGGGTTTTTCTTGTCCCTTTTGACTTGTCACCTCATTTACTTGTTCAGCATCTTCATCTTCTGCTCTTATTATTCTATATCTCAATTTTCTTACATAGCTGTTGGGCCAATTATCTCCTTTTCTTGGCCTTTTGGCTTCACCTTCTCTTTCTTCTCTTTCTGATTTCCAATTTCTTTTTCTTGATTCAGTCTTTGCTTTTTCCTCTCCTCCACTTTCTTCTGTTTCTGTTTCAACTGTCTCACTATTGTCTCTTATTTTGAAACTTACAATCTCGTCATCTCCTACTGGTGGATCTGTCTTCTCCTTTTTGTTTTCCCTTATCACTGTCCCTCCTCGGGGTTCTTCCGATTTGGTGTTTTCCTCCTTATCTGTTTCTGAATTTCCCTGTTCTCCTGTTTCTCTATCTATCCCTATTGCTCCTCGGGGTTCTTCTCGATTTTCTAACTTTTTGTGTACTTCTTTCCCTACTTCATCTATTAATATTGTTTCTGAAGGATTTCCACCATAACTTGTACTTGGTTGTTCATCTAACTCAATTTCTTGCTCAGTTTCTTCTCTAATTGGTTTATAACCCCAAGTTCTCTTTCGGAATTCTTCCCAATTTGCAGCTGAATCATCAGATCCTGAAGTTGTGTCAGATATTTCCAGATGTCGACTTACAGGTCGATCTTCAAGTTCTGGAACTTCTGAATTTCTTTCTTCTTCTTCTTCTTGTTCCTCTTCTTCTATAGAGGTGTTTTCCGTTGGGGTCTCCAGATGTCGACTTTCAGGTCGATCTTCAAGTTCTGGCACCCTTTCTTTTATCTTGGTTGTTCCAGCCGTTAAACTTTTATCCCACACTTCCAGACGCCGACTCACATGTCGATCTGTAGGTTCTGGAATTCTGATTGTGTGGCTGGCATGAACCCAGTTCTTCACTCCTGCACACTTGACAGCAGTCGTTGTTACTAGGATTACCTGTCTTGGCTCATCCCAACGCGGAACTAGACAGTTTCTTCTCCTGTGGACTTTAATACGGACCCAGTCTCCTGGATTCAAGTCGTGGGCTGGTTTTCTTTCAAGAGTGGTCGCATCCGGTCCAACCTGATGAAACACAGAACGCACCACATCAGCCAGTCCTTTGCAATAATCCAGTATTAGATCATCAGTTATTGTTAATAACTTGTTGACTGGTACGTGGGCTTGTCTCATTGCTCGTCCCATGATCATTTCATGAGGACTGAGTCCCGTTTTCTTTTCAGGGATGCTTCTGATGGTCATCAGAACAAGAGGCAGTGCATCTGGCCATTTGAGTCCTGTAGCTTGACACATTTTCCCCAATCTGTTTTTAATTGTTCCATTTATCTGCTCTACTACCCCAGAAGCCTCTGGTCTGTAAGCACAATGTAATTTTTGTTTAATACTCAGTGCTTCACAAATCAATTGGATCAACTCATTTTGAAAATGTGTTCCTCTATCTGTCTCAACTGTGACTGGAAAACCATACCTCGGAATGAACTCTCGTAGCATAAGTTTTGCCACTGTTGTTCCATCATTCCTTCTTGTGGGGTATGCCTCCACCCAACGAGAGAACAAACAGACGACCACCAGAACATATCTTAATCTGTTACTAGGGGGCATCTCAATGAAATCCATCTGTATCCTTGTGAATGGACCTCCTTCTCGTCCTATTGTTCCTAGACTCACTACGGTTTTCCTTCCTGGGTTAAACTGTTGACAAATAAGACATCTTTGACAAAGACTTTCAGCAATGGCTCTGAATTTTGGGTTATACCAGGTCTGTCTAAAAAGTCTGATCATTGCATCTCTCCCAATATGAGCTTGTCCATGGTACATCCGTGCCATGTCTGCAATCATGCTATCAGGCATAACTGGTCTTTCATCTCTGTATACCCACACTCCATTATCTTCCTGTCTTCTACATCCTGCTTTAATCCAGTAATCCTTTTCCTCATCTCTTGCTGTTTCTTGTAACTGCCTTACTTCATCCCATGTTTCGACTGCATTAGTGAAAAGCAAAGGACAAGAGACATGCTCCCTTTCTCTATTTTTGTTCAGGGACGCCATGTTTTCCGCACAATATCTAGCGATCTCATCAGCATAATTATTGCCGACCGCTATGTAGTCTTCGTTTTTCTTATGCGCCTTGCACTTCACTACAGCTATTTGTTTAGGCAGCTGTATCGCCTCAAGCAGTTTTTTAACATAATCTCCATTTCTGATAGGTGTTCCTGCAGATGTCAAAAATCCTCTTTGTGACCAAATCTGGCCAAAATCATGTACGATGCCGAAACCATATTGGCTATCGGTCACAATCGTGATTCGTACATTTTTCCCCAATTTACATGCTTGAATCAAAGCAATTAGTTCCGCAACTTGGGCAGACCTAATTCCTTTCAGACAAGACGCTTCCATCACAGTTGCCACTGTGCATACTGCGTAAGCTGCGCTTAACACTCCTTCCTTTGTGCGTAAACATGAACCATCTACAAACATGACATAATCGGATTCCTTTAACGGTTCATCTTTTATGTCAGCTCTTGGTTTTGTGCAATATTCCAGCACATTCAGACAATCATGATCTACTTCATCTTGTTCAATTATACTCTCTTCATCTGGCAATGATGTCGAAGGATTTACATTTATGCATCTATCTATGGTCACATTTTCTGCACTCAAGATGACTTTTTCGTACTTAGTCAGCCGACTATGTGTCATGTACTGTGTTTTTGTTCTTGTCAAAAGAATTTCTACTGAATGGGGAACATATACTCTCAGTGGATACCCCATCACTATACCTTCACTTTGTTCCAGACTTACACAAGTAGCAGCAACTGCTTTCAAACATCCAGGCAATGCTTTTGCTATAGGATCTAAAACAGCTGAAAAGTAAGCTATAGGCCTCTTCATGGTGCCGTGTTTTTGTACCAGTACTGAAAATGCACATCCATCTCTTTCACTGCAGTATAACTCAAAATCCTTCTCATAATCAGGCATGCCTAATGCAGGGGCCTCACACAGTTTCTTTTTCAATTCTTTGAAAGATTTCATTTCTTCTTTGTTTAACTCAAAAGGGTCTTTTACATCTTTCTTTGTCAGTTTTTGTAATGGTTTTGCAATCAAAGAAAATCCACTTATCCATTGTCGACAATATCCAACCATTCCCAAAAACATTCTTACCTCTCTTTGAGTCATTGGTGCTCTCATTCCTTGAATCATTCTTACTCTTTCTGTCGCTATTTTCCGCACTCCTTTCTCAATTTTATGCCCTAAATACTGGACTTCTTTCTGACAAAACTGTAATTTTGAAGGGGACACCTTATGTCCTCTTTTCTCCAAATGGTTCAATAAAGCAATTGTGTCACTTACACATGCCTCTTTGGTTTTCGATGCTACCAATAGGTCATCGATATACTGCACCATCACTGATTTTTCTGGCATTTTTAAATCTTCCAGAGATCTTTTTAGAATCTGATTAAAAATTGAGGGGCTTTCTGTATACCCTTGTGGAATTCGGCACCATGCCAAAATACGCTCTCCGAAACGGAATGCAAATAATGGCTGGCTATCTGGATGCAAAGGAATAGAGAAAAATGCATGACACAAATCTATCACAGTGTACCACTCAGCTTCATGCGGAATTTGATATAGAATCACTGCAGGGTTTGGCACTATTGGACAGCATGGTACAACTATTTTGTTGATCTTTCTCAAATCCTGTACTATTCTGTATGTTCCATTTGGCTTTTTCAGTCCCATAATAGGTGAATTACATGGACTGCTCATGATTTCTTTCAGAATTCCCTGTTCAATCATCTTATTTATCACAGGAGTTATTCCTTCAATTATTTCTGGAGTTAATTTGTACTGTGGCGTGTTTGGATAACTTATCCCTTCTTTCACTGTCACTTTTACGGGATCAACTTCTCTCATTAATCCAATGTCCTCTCCTGTAAAATCCCACACACTTTCTTTTACTGCACCTTTTAGTTCTTCTGGAAGTTTTTCTGCATCAAATGCAGGAAATAAACCATTCGTTTCAGGTTCTTGATTCATCAAAGTTACTTTATACAAAACATCTTCATCCGAAGTCTGAAAACCTATTCCTTCTGGTGTACAATAAATCGTGCAATTCATTTTACACAAAAGGTCACGACCTAGAAGATTTACAGGACTACAATCGCACACTACAAATTTATGCATTTTTCTAAAAGAACCAATTTTTACTTCTACCAATTCAGTAAGTGGGGTTTTAATCTGCTGATTGGCTACTCCTACCACTTGGATGCATTCACCTGAGAGAGGAAGGTTCGGAATTTCCACTGACCTAACAGTAGAACGGGTAGCTCCAGTATCGACAAGGAATGTTACGTTTGCTCCATTCACTTCTCCATCCACAAAGGGACCAGACTGATCTACCTCTAGAGTTGCGCCAAGCACGCACTCTTTCCCCTCTCTTGCGCACCGTCAGAAACTTTCATCCGGGTCATCCTCACTCTGATGCAACCAATACTGGGAAATGTTAGCTGCTCTCGGCAACTGTGTTACCTGCTCTCCTCCGTAGAATCCTGTTTCTGTACTGTATCTTTGCTGGTTAACAGTGTTGGGAAGTGGTGGTTGTGGCACCTGACTTTGTTGAACAACTACCTCATTCTGCACCTGTGGAGTTAATGATTGATGTTCCGGATTAGGTTTAGGTGGGAACTTACACTCATTTCTCCAATGCCCTAATTTTCCGCAATTATGACATGGCCATTTCTTCTTTGCCTCTTCTAGACTCACTTGTCCTTTTCCTTTACCTATATTTGGTCGCATCTTATTCTGTCCTGATTCGTTTCCATTATTATTATCCAATTGGGCTTCTTGTTTTTCTGCCACTTTCACTTGTGCCCACATTGCTTTTTCTTTCAACTTACGCTGTTTACTCTCTATTTCATCACTACAATACTTAGCATACCTCAGCACCTCATCTACACTTGCATTCTGCCAGTTTATCATATGTTGCTTAATCATATCGCTTATTTCTTGTTTCAAGCCAAATACAAATCGGTATACAAAATGACTCATATCCTTCTCACTTAATTCCTCATAACCACTATACTGTTTGAAAACCAACAACAATCGCTCATAATATGCATGTACACTCTCCTTATTTTCCTGTGTAGTTCTATCAATCTTAACCCAATCTGTCTCTTTTGGAGGAATCTTATTTTTCAAAAAGGTAATCACCTTGTCGTATTTCTTCATCACATCTGGTCCTGGAGCTCCTGTCTTAGGATCTCTTGGATATTCTGTAGTTGGCCAGTCAACTGTAATCTTACATTCTGACCACAGATCCGTTGGTACCACTATGTCAAACAATCCATCCAAATCTATCCACAACACTTTCGAGACCTTTACAAACCTTTCTACCTGTCGGTACCACTCAACTGGCTTTTCTCTTAACTTTGGAAAGTCATTTGTAAATGACAGGATGTCCTGCCTAGTCCAGGGAACATGCACATAACTACCACCTGGAGTTTCTCTCATAGGGTACTCTTTAACAACATGTTCCTTTTCTGTTATCATAAAAGCCAATGAACCTTTGTCTACGCTTTTCTCATTCTTCTTTGTCCATCTAACCTTCCATCTGTCTACATCACCCCATTTTCTCAACAAAACAATCAACTCTTTTATCTGTGTCAACCTTCCTGCTGTATTCAAATTTTCAATATCTTTTTCACAAAAATCTACTCTGTATGGTTTCTGCAACGTTTTTACTTTTGCAAAATCTATTCCAATCTCACCGGCCACTTCTTCTAGTTTGTCATGTAAATTCTTTGCCCTCCATGTTATACTTTTGCACAGAAACATTATTTCATCATCCTGATAATTCTTTATCTTTTCTGTACCAATCGTTCCTAGAATTAATTCTTCCATGTCAATTTTCAATCTGATCACATCTAATGGTTTTTCTTCTGTTTCTTTTATTTTAAAAGCTTTTATCCACTCATTTAACTCATCAGGAGTCGGACCTATAGGAGTACTATTTATTTCTGTCCAATTTCCACTCTTTTCAGGTGTCACTGTTGCAGATTCAGTTACCATAGGCATTTTCCTACCGCTACACTCATTCACTGTCAAATTTTCAGGTGGACTTGGTCTGTAAGCACTAGTCAAATTGCTCGTACCTGGACTTGTTTCCATTCTTTCCTTTTCTCTTTGGAATTGCGAACTCAAGGGAATCACCAAAGATCGTTCATCAATTTTCTGATTCTCGAAAACTGGTATTACTGGACCTATTGTTACAGGTACGGTAACTGCTTCCATATTCTTGGTTAATTCTCTAATTTTCTCAGTTAATTCTTTTGTTGTCCTTGCCAATTCTCTTGCACTATCATTTTCTATTCCCTCATTTTGGGAAGTTCTTATTTGTTCTTGTGACCTATTTATTTCTTGTCTTTTTTCTGGACTTTTATTTCGCATAGTTTCTATTGGTGGCGCATTTGGTGTCACCACTGTAGAATTCTGCTGATACGGAGGTGGATTTTTATTTAATATATCTTCCAGCAACTCGTCATCCGTTTCGCTCTCATGCATATACTTTTCTCTCTCTAAATGTTTCTTTTTCTCAGTCCGTTTTTTCTTAGTCCCTTCCTCAACTGTAAAAGCTGGAAACAAACCTCCTGTCATGTTAGCACATCTCCATCGTTTTATTCTGTCCTCATGATTCATTCCCCACAATCTTCCGGGCACGAACTCATAACCTTTCATACCTCTGAATCTTTCTTTCTCGTACATCTCATCTTCCCATTCTGTTAAAGCCTCAAACTGTGTCGGTCTAGGTCTAGGTTCCAATTTAAGCATCTTTTCTTTTAAATTCCGTAAAATCGCTACATTAAAAGAACCATTTTCAGGAAAAGCCAATGCTCCATCATTCTTTGTATATTTTACCCAATTGTCCAACCATATGCACGTATGATATCCATATTTCAGCATCATATGTGAAGCTGCTGATTTCGGCGGAGGAATTACTTGTCCCTCTCTAGTCACAACCTTTTTGTCTTTCTTAAAGAAATTCTTTAATTTCGTTGTCCATGACGTTCTCTCCCTTTCATACTCGTAATACGGCATGTTTTCTATTTGTTTTCTCTTTACTCTAACGCTGTTTCTGTGTACGGAACTTCGTCCAATTACAGCGCGATTCACACTAACGTACCAATCAGAACAATTTCCACCGTCCGCGAACCAACCAATCCTAGCGCGGCACTTTTTCTACGTCACTCCTGCTCTGTATTCACGTGACTAGTGCACTAACCAATCCTAGCGCGGCACTTTTCCACGTCACTTCTACTCTTTACCCCTCCTTTACAAAATTTATCGGCAATTTTTCTTTTTACTGTTTTTCTTCGTTAGTTACAACAAATAAACAATTCCATAGTCTGATTCGCTAAACAAAGTGACAGCTTTGTCCTTTTACACAAGAATCCTGTTTTTCCAGTAGGCAGCGCTTACCTCTACCCTACCACAGAATTATTTACTTTCGCCGATAAAGTAGCACTTCCCTCTACCTTACCCTTCTTTCAAACAAACAATTTACTCGTTTCTCTGGGGATAAGACACATGTGGAGACTAGGCTCCTGAGAATTAAGGCCAAAGTTTCACAAGTAAACGTGATTTGCTATTTCATTTACACACTTTTCACACCGAAATCCCTAATATAACACAACCTGCGTTATAACCAAAATGAATTCAGACCATGTACCAAATTCCATGTGACTTCTCTTGCCACACGTGTTCCACTTCCTACATCCCAGAAGCGTGAAAACTTACATATAACATAACGCGACTCAACATATAGTGTTAGTCATCAAATAATCAATAATCAATAAACAATAATCACTAAACTAATCTATAGAAAACCATAACTCTGCTACCAAGAAATCTGATGCAGCGCGTACAATGAAAACTATTCTCCTCCTAGGTTACTTATAGGTCATCCAGGGGTAAACTATATTTCTCATATTCTCATGACGATGGGGCCCATAAACATCGCCTAACACACACACACACACACCTGGATTTCCTTTTACACCTGTATGAAATTCTGTACTCCTAGGAGAAGCATGAGAACTAAATGGAGAACACCATTTTGTGTACCGCTGGAAGAGCAAGGATATCTATTTACCTTAATTTGTCACTTTCTTTTAGTTATTTCTTAAGATATTCCTGCTCATTGTTTTGTCGATGAATCATTCATTTAAGAAATTAGTTCATAGTGATTAAGACCAGCTGAATCACAATCAACCAATTACTCATGTCACAATCATTTAGGAAAATAACCACTGAGTCATTTTGGGTTTAAAGAATCTTAAATTTTATATAATTTTAAAAGCATGGAAAGAATTTAATACTTTATTCAATTATTCATTTTTAAATTCACAATTTTATTAAGCATAACCAATTTATTGCAGAAAAGGAAATTTTGTCATGAAGCCAAAAACCCTAGTTACCTGCCTAGCTTCCTAATTTAGCCTAATGATTTCTAACCTAACTTTGGGATTAGAAATAGCCTGATTCTCATACTCAACTGTAAAGTTAAGACAGCAACAGCAACTTCAGCTCGTCAGCATCAGCTACCTGCAACCCGTCTCCTCTACTGCAACCACGACTCTCGAACTGCTTGGAACTCTGACTGGAACTCTCTGGAACTTCCCTGGAACTGACCCCCTCCCACTAAGAGTAGGCCCTCTTATACCCCAATTCTAACTTTGCTAACTAACTGTTGCAACATTAATATCACGCTTTTCTTTCATTGGTCCATGCATGTCAGCTTATTCATTCTTTAATCAAGTTCTCTTGGATTCAAGGGTCCTTGGATCATTTCCTTTCCCATACGCTTAAACATTTCCATCCGATTCGATCAGTCCATTTGTATCTTCTTTTGACACATTCAAGAACTCCGCAGTCATTGTCCTTTCTCTTGGGCTCCTTTCCCACGGACTCTCTCCTGATCATCACGGCACACTATCAGTTCAATTAGGTCACACCAGCCTTGACCATTTCTTGCATCCTAGCCTCTCAGAGACATCACGAGGCTCCAGATTTCTTCAATCTCATCCCGTACCACGTGTCCCCTTGCGCCTGCGCACATCTTCCCACTGGCGGCCATTTTATCTCGCCACTCGGTTCTACTTTAGAAGCACTAATTTGAGGCAAATAAAACATAATTAAAATAGAGAAAAATATCCCTTTCGTTTCCCTCCCGTCTACGTACCCCAATTAGTTGTTACCTAGCAAAAAGCGACATTTAAGCTGCTCCTTACTTACCATCACTATTGTTTTTGCAACGACACATTTTATTTCTATGAAGCACAAACATGCATTTATTTTATTTAGTACGCTTTTTATTCTTACGTTATGATTAGACACACGGACATTCATTAATAGATTATTTAGCACATACATTGGCATATTACCATTCCCACATATACAATGTTGATTAATACATTTAAACGAACATTTTTAATTAATTAATTATATAATTTGTTAGGGGTTAAATTTTTTTATTTTCCCTGCTCCATCACGTGGCATGGGGTGAGGACCTTGGTATGGAAATTTCTCAAGTTGACTGGCTTTATTGTTGCAATCAGATTAAGCACCTGTCCCCAAATTATCGTCTGCGCCTTATTCACTTTAAATATTTACATAGGCTTTACCGGACTCCCGTTCAACTGCACAAGATGGGACTTATTCCCAATGATAGATGCCTGCACTGCTTTGCACCTGCGGCGGACCTCTCCCACCTTGCCTGGCTGTGCCCCCAGGTCTCCGCTTACTGCCGTGAGGTCTGGGCCGCTATTTCTGAGATCACTTCGTCACCGGTCCAGGCCGATCCTCCGCTTTGCCTCTTAGGCTTTGTTAAATTTTGCCCAGATGCCTCCCGCCGCTTGATCGCCATGCTTCTGGTCCTTGCGCGGCATAGGGTCTCTATGTGCTGGGGCCGCAAACCTGCGCCCAAGTTCGCCCTTTGGCTTGAGGATGCATCGCGCTGCCAGACTCTCCTGTCCGAATTCTGGGACCTCATGCCAGCTAGATCCCGTCCACTCGACTTATGGGGCCCCCTTGTGTCTTACCTCCTAAACCGTAATTCCCAGAGTCCAGCGACCTCTCCCGCGCTCCCCGCCGGCGCTCCACCCGCGGCGGCCGCCGGTGAAGGTCATTGAGTAGCTCGTCCCCTGCGCTTACTCCCCCCAGCTGGTTCCGTCTCTTCCCCTCGTACACAGTGCCTCTCACCGTCACTCGTCCCACTGTCCTGGTGCTCTTACACTATATCTGTTATGCTTTGCTTTTCAACGATATGTACTCTAGGTAAACCTCGCTGAATTCGATTGTATTCATGTACATGGTGCTCTGATTTGGTGCAATTTTGTAACTTTGCTGTGCAATTTTGTTCAATAAAGGTTTTTGAAAATAAAAAAAAAATAATAAAAAAAAATAATGCTGTTCACCTCTGAATTAATCGTCTCAGCTGCTGCTAGCAATCTAGCAGGACAGGGATAAGAAAGAGAGCCAGACTTTAAACTTTTCAGAATTTTAAGCGAGTCCGCCAAGTCCACCGGCCTAAAAGCGTCTAGAAGATTTTTGGCGCCCACCGGTGGAGGCGATGTCGATGCCTCGATCTCACTGTCACCTGGTAAAAAGGCCGCCTGGATTGTGTGGATTTTGTCCATAAAAAAAGTAGAAAGAGTCTCGCACCAAGCGACTGATGATGGAGACGCACTAGCTTGGGCTGAAGGCGACGTAAAGGTCTGAACACGCTCTGAGCGCACTTAATTCATTTGCCCACAAATTAAACCCTTCTAAACCCAAACAACAACTGCCATGAAAACAATATTAAGAAACCCACTCCCAATGAAGATAGGCGTCTAATTTGGCTGAGACCCCTCTGTTGAAACATCAAACTGAGGCCGGCGGAGCACTGATGTGGAATTGCTTGGCAGTGGTGATAAACACTCTGGCTGCTTATTTGTATAAGGAAAACTGCCCTTTCTTGACATACTGGTACTTAAGATTGTGGAATACTTTAGTAATGGAATGTTTTCAAGCAGAGAAGAGAAAGAGGCAGACAGTCTCTACCCGTCGAAACCCCTCCCAGGCCGGGCCCTCTGAAAGGCCGGTGTGCTCTGGCTATGTAAATGCCTTGTAAAACATCTATTCTATCCAAAGTGTAAATATCAGTGCTTTCCAAACCATGTTCATGACATCCCACATCCTTCAATACTCGCACTACCCTGATTCTGCTCCTCATCTGTATTCCTTGTGCACTGGCTTACATCCCTGTGCGCATCAAATTCACCCCTTATACATCCCCACTTCCAAAATCACTTGTAAAGTGCACTTTCAACCAGAAGGGCATCTTGGCGCTAAATAACAGATGTTTCTTCTAACCAGACTCAATGGTACTCATTTTGTCGACCTCAGAAGGATGAAAGGCTGAGAGGACCCACCTGGGTTTGAACTGTGACCATGAGGTCGAGCACAGGCCCTGCAGTGGACACATTAGTCCACTAAGCCACCGGAGCCAGCGTACGATCACTACTGCGTGCCCTTTCATATCTTCTCTCCACTCCAGTGCAACATATTCCATCCTGGTTCTCAACACCTCGCTCGTTAGGCGAGCAGCAGGGAGGGAGCCACCCACGTGAAAATAACAGAGTGCAGGGAAAAAATATGACAGCACCCCTGCCCCCCCCAAATCAGTGCCCCTCCCCTCCAGAGAAGCCAGGCTTCTGAGCGATTAATGGCGGCTCCTTCCACGCCGTGAACTGGGAAGATAACTCAGTGGGTAGAGCGCACACTGAGGAGAGCGGGGTGTAACTGCACGTTAATAGTTTTATTCTGTGCAGAGGAAACTGAATTCTAACCTACTGAAACCGATAGAATTAATTTTGTCACATAATAATGATGCATATTACACAGGTGCCAATAAACAGTTTGTTGTGTAGGCAATAATGATGCAAAAAATCACAATATATTATGTTTATTTAGCTTGGCATCATCGTATATTAAATAAAGTAGTCATTGATGTCAACGAGGGGTAGTGGCTGCTAACCCTGGATAGACCACCGGTGCGACAGCAACAGTAAGGTGTTAAGCCCTATTTACTGTTGTCTGTTGCCACACTTTGACAATTCCCTTGTTGCCACATATATTTTATTAATTATTGTAAAACTGTATTTCTCTTGTGATGTTTTATTATTGATCTCGTGGACTTCGAAGGAGTTTCAAATTTTGAAATAAACTTGACTTGTTCCTTCTAGTTTCCACACTTTGACAAGTTCCTATCTTATAGCACCAAGCAGGAGTCTGTGGGAGAGCTAAGAGGAGGGCAGTGAGGGAAGCATGAAGTCACTTCCGGTATTCGTGACATTTTGGTGAATTCCATAGGTCCCCTTCGTACCCTGGCCATCATATCATAACACCGCGCTTCTTGTGACATCAGCAGTGCTTTAAATAGACATACAGAGACAAACTCACTCCATAGAGTACCTGTTTGCTGAGAAATGTTGGTACTCTTCCATTAAAAGTGTTTTATCAGTGCTGATAAGCGCATGTACTCTCCCTTTCAAATTAAAGAAGTGCAGGGTCTCGGTACCGGGCAGTACTTGCCCATTTAAAGCACTGGAGATCACAAGTATCCACAGATCTGATGTCACAATTACTTTTAGGCTGAATGATCTGCCTGCCTGGCAATACGGATGGAATCCACAATAGATGCCTTGTGCCATTTTCACATTCTTCGCCCCGCCTCTTGCCGCAAGACAGAATGCCATCTAATTGTACACTGCTGTGGACAATGTGAACGAAATATGTAATCTGGAAGCTTCCACTGACCATCCCTCCAATCACAGAGGCCGAAATTCCAAAAGGCTTGAGATGGAGAACAGCCGTTAAGGTGGAAATCTGGCATCTGGAGTAACACCTCCCCTTTTCCATCCTGGACCCTTCCTCCCATTCTTAGTCACAATGTCTTTTATGTGTGATAAATGCATTTATCTGAGAAAAATCACAGGCACCACGTACACATTTAATGCAAGAGGTATGTGTTATACCAGAAACCAATAAGGTGAAGTAGCAATAATGTTACTATTAGATTTTACAGTTTTTACCTCCATGCTTGAGTTGTAATTAATGTTCCATCAGTGTGGCGGGCAGTATTTCTGCATGAGTTCCTTGTGGAGTACATATAACTTTGAAATTCTACCGTGTGTCCCACATTATACTCATGGATTTAAAAGAACAGTCCAAAAATAAATGTATCACTATCCAGTGCAATGTATAGTTCACTGGCCTGGAAAATGTGAAAATTAGTGCTGTAAAATCTCAGCTGTCTAAATTTGCTCAAAGTTATAAGCCCTTGCACATGCGGACGAAGCAATTAAACATTAAACAGGGTTTCCTCGCCTGTGGGTAAATGATAGAGCGTTACAGCAAACAAATGATGGACGGAATGCTGACAATGCAAACATTCTCCCCATTCAAAAGATCTGGGTTAAATCCATCGTTCTTTTGCCCACTCGCCTCACCCCAGTTTGGACTCCAGCCATATGCAAATCAGTCTTGACGCTTGTGCCCCATGGGAACAGTCCAGACCAAACTGCCAGCCCAGGTCCTCCCTGGACTGGAAACAAGCATCCTGGGACCGGTTTCAGGGTATGTCACCCTTCTTCAGCCAGGCTAGCTTGCATCCAGTGGCACAGTGAGCAAGGGACCCACATCTGGGCATACCCATCCCACTTAGGGCGAAAAGTGTTACAGCAAACAAATGATGGACGGAATGCTGACAATGCAAACATTCTCCCCCAGTCAAAAGATCTGGGTTAAATCCATCGTTCTTTTGCCCACTACGCCACCACAGTTTGGACCCAGCCATATGCAAATCAGTCTTGACGCTGTGCCCCATGGGAACAGTCCAGACCAAACTGCCAGGCCAGGTCCTCCCTGGACTGGAAACAAGCATCCTAGGACCGGTTTCAGGGTATGTCACCCTTCTTCAGCCAGGCTAGCTTGCATCCAGTGGCACAGTGAGCAAGGGACCGACGTCTGGGCATACCCATCCCACTTAGGGCGAAAAGTGTTACAGCAAACAAATGATGGACGGAATGCTGACAATGCAAACATTCTCCCCCAGTCAAAAGATCTGGGTTAAATCCATCATTCTTTTGCCCACTATGGCACCCCAGTTTGGACCCAGCCATATGCAAATCAGTCTTGACGCTGTGCCCCATGGGAACAGTCCAGACCAAGTTGCCAGGCCAGGTCCTCCCTGGACCGGAAACAAGCATCCTGGTAGAGCAGCACAGGCATCCTGATAGAGCAGCACAGGCTTTCAGGGTTGTGCATCTTTGGGTGGAAATAGAATGCGCCAAGTGTTTAATTACCTACTATTCACTGTTAGAGATGCTCCCAGATACCGCTTGGCATGGACTTGACTTTTGTGTTAGAATTGCTTTATGCTTGCTGCACGGTCGGAAACCTCTACTTGAACGACGCTTTAGCCACACTGGAGGAGGCACTGACTCTTTTTGGCCTCCACCACGACAGGTTCTGCAATACGCTAAGATATCTTTATGAATAACTATTGCAAATACATCACCTCGGAGCGCGACTCCCAGTGCACTCCCACACTGCATCATAATGTATGCTCCCCACCCACACCCCACAAGAGCAAACAAGTGTGCTTCTCGTGAGCATGTCACTCGTGTGCATGCATGCACTGAAGCCTTAATGCACACATTAATGTACACACCTCCCTTTCACTCACCTTTTAACTGGCTGGGGGCCGGCACAGTCTGCAGAGTTCGCTCGAGACGAGAGCCGGAGCCCTTGGGTAAATAAACCAAATGCAGTGAACGGAAAAGGGCTGGGACCGGGACGAACAGCTGACTGCAGGGCAAGCTGCAAGTCGAAGGCTGAGTAGCATGACACGTGGCAACAGGAGGCCTCAATCAAGGTGGACGGTCGGTGGTCCGTACTAGTCGCAGCAGAGGAAGTTCAAATGGATGAAGTAGGGGGGGAGCCCCAAAAGATAAAGGGCAAACAGGTATGGGGCGGGCCGGTAATGTACCTGACACGCCCACCATTGACGAACTAAGCTGACCCAGGATTGGGTCAAACGAACTCCAAGGCAGGTCAGCACATTATTGGGGGCAGGTCAGAGGTCTTGCAGGACCCTAATTGGAAAAAGCTTCCCGCCGGCAAAGATATATGGCCCTGCAGGTGTTACTTGTGGGCAGGGGCCGCAGGGCACACACACCTAAAGTTAGGAAAGGGGTGTGGCAGGGCAACCATGGGCTGCAGCGCGGCTGCGCCGCACAAAGCCTTGAATCCGCCGCACACTGGGCGGATTCTAGCCCAAATTTCGGTAGCCCGCCCAACACGATTTTTTCTCACACAATCGGGCAAAATATCGCCCAATTGTGCGAGAAATAGCCCAATCTGGCAACACTGGCATTAAACAACACAGCGTTTTATCCACAGCGTCGAAGCACCGCCGCACTGCTGTGTATTGCCTCTGGTGAAAGGGAGGGTGTCGGCCCAGGGGCACGAGAAGATGTGGAGCCTGAGAAACGCACGCACCATCTGTTCCCCGGCTCTGGCGCAGCCCTTTAGCATCAGAGGGGTTTGCCAAAGTGTGGCACATCTGCCCAGGATGCTAGCTCTCCAGATGTGCGCTCATATCCCACCACGAGGCGGAGTGTGAAAAGCAAACAGCAGTAAACACAAGGCGAGGAGTTTTTCTTTTGCCCCTTCCTCCTGCACTGTTGTAGCACGCTTGACATGTTCCCTCGGGATGTGACTGCGGCCGCTGACGTCCGATGGCATTTAATGTCCTCCTGCAATGATGCCGTGGTACAAGCCACTCAGCTTTTACCAGTTACAGTGCGTTATGGATCGTACAGTGCCAGGAAGTGGATGGGCAGCGCTGCTGCTGCTTTTGTTAAGGTGGACGCTTCCTGCTTTAGTGCCGAAACTTCGCTTAGCTGCAATTAAAAGAAGATAAAGGCACGCAAGGAGCTTGCGCGTCCCTGCTCACTCCTGAGGCAATACTACATGGGAGTGAACTTGGGAGAAAAGGTGGGACAAGCACCCACCATTAGCCATTTGCAGGCTAACATTTTTAAAGGACACACTCAAAAGTCAACCCAAAGTGTGGGAGGAGTCAGACCCCACAAAGCACTTACAACAGATCGCCTGACAGTGCAAGCGCTGTTTAGGCTCGACCTAAAAAGTGGAATCTCTTGTGATTTACAGCTTTTGCTTGCCTCACCTAGGTTCCTGCCTCCTCTGCTCTTTCTCTAAGCCTGGCAGGCTTTCTCAGCTAGTCAACAGAGAAGGGAGAAATTTGCAGGAGGTCTTTGCATTTGCAAGTGACGGTTCTTACACCACTCTTTTTGCATTTGAAACTGCTTTTTTAACATGCACTCCTTATGTGGTGAGAGAGCAATGGCTCAGTTGCCCTTCGGATACATGTGGTGCACATATGAAAAGCAGTATTTAGCTGAGCTTGTGACCTGAGTTTGGGCCCTAAGCTTAGCTAAAGACTGCTTGAGTGCCAGACTGAAAAACATGGGTCTCCATCCACGGCACCCTAATAGACCAGCAGCCACTATATTTATCATATATCACTCATTCAGTGTCAGTGTTGTCTGCTTTGTAAAGCCTAGGTCTCTACCACCACAGCAAATACTACAAACCTGCCTGTCATTCTAGCAGCCATGGCCGGTGCAGGTAAGAGCGTTGGGGTGGGTGGCGGGGTGGGGGGAGAGTCGACAGACGATGACAAGGTAAAATAAAATGAAAATAATAGAAAACCACTTACCTTGTGCTCGCCTCATCGCCGAGTCGGCAATGCTCTGGTGCAAAGTAAGTGGTTTTCTATTTTTTTATTTTATTTTACTTCGTCGTCTGTCGACACCCCCCACCCTGCCCGCCCGTCCTACCACTGTCTTACCTGCACCGGCCACGGCAGCATTCTAGAGCATGTTAAAACCTTACTTTGTATTCTTAAAAGGAGGAGTTTAAGGGCCAGATGTACTAAAATTCACAAAAAGTTGTTGCAATTTGATCACCGGCATTTTGTGAATCTTATGGTATTTGCAAACAGACTTGTGTACTAATAGGTCGGTTCACAAAATACTGAATCGCAGGCGGTTTCTATTTGACCTACCTTATGAAGATTAATGAGGTAGGCCGCAAATTGCGACCAACTACAATTCAGTGCCTTCACAAGGATGGTGTCCTGCTGGGGTCACCAAACCATCATGTGTATGATTGCTTTTAAATAAAGCAATCTTTTTTTTGTGCAGCCCATTTTCGTTAAAGGAAAACAGGATGCGGTTAAAAAAAAAAGCAAAGTCTTTAAAAAATATTTTTTTACAATTTCAGGAGAATGGATCTTTTGGGGACAGGTTACCACTACCTTTCAGTAGTTGGTAAAATATTAATGTTCTGCAGCCGAATTTCAGTCACAAAACATTAATACATACCATAAGGAATTGCTGTTCAAACAGATGCCCTAAACACATCCCTCCCAAATAAGTCCTAATGGTTTCATAATCTTATTTAGTGATACGGTAACATGTTACCGATTCTCTAAATTTGTTTAGTTATTTGAAAAGCACATTTTCTGGTCGCAAACCATGCGATTCGGTTTGCGAACAGTAAACGGGTTCATACATCTGGCCTTATCAGCTTTACCAATTGAACAATCAACAAAGAAATGTAAAAAGTAGTTGCATCCATCTCCGAATAGGATTAGTACCAGCATTCATGAAACAATTGCAGAGACGTCTTAATTTCTAACATTGGAGAGATTTCTGCCAAAAAGGCTTGCAGAGGAAAACCACAGATTTGAAGTCTGAAAATTAGGTTGCCCTTCTGCTAGTAGGTACCTGGGTACATGAAAACACACGGGGCCCTAAAAGATAAGATTATGATACCCATTAAGGCCTCCTAAGAGACCCAAGTGTGGCATGCCCCTGAATAGTTGTGCCTGTGCACAGTGCTGGCTTAAGGATTTTTTGGGTCCGAGCCAGACATATCTTGAGGCCCCCTGCCCGTAATTTTACTGCCCATTTTCTGCTAATTGAAGCTCACATGTTGCCAAAGAAATTTTCAGAAACGGGGCTTACACAAAAAGAACAGAAATATGTCTTTCCAGGTCCCCCAAGAATTCTTAAGATGTCACTGGGCAAAGAGAGAGAGAGAGACAGAGAGAGACAGAGAGAAACTCAGAGGTAGAGGGAGGCAGAGAGAAGAGAGGCAGAGATATGGAAATAGACAGAGGTAAGCTAGATAAAGAAAGTATAAAGTTTACTTTCCCGGGGGGCCCTTGAAAGGTGAGGGTTTTGGGCAGTTGCCCACTAGGCCAATGCCTTAAAACATCCCTGGGCTCTTAAAGCCAAGTCGGACCCCTAGCTTGGCTCAGCTCTTCCCAAAACTTTTCTGACTTCCCTGCCTCTATAGTGTAGAGAACAGCAGGGGTAAATTTGTCGACAAATAGCCACATTTTAAACAGTTTCCTAAAGTACGGGTGATTTTGTGCCTTCTAGAAACTCAAACATAGGAAATTCCATAGGATCACTGCAGCTGCTGAGAATGTTCCTCCTCCAAAACACATTTAAACATAGGAATCTATATACTCCCATACGTACCTTGGAGTCTTGAATGGGATTCAGTGTCAATGTCCTTCATCTGGCTCTCCTACCTTCCCAACTGATACAAGTTTATTCATATGGGTACGTTCAGGTCACAAAAGATCCCTATCACTTGTGGAGTCCTCCAGGGCTCCATACTGTCTCTTGTCATATTCACTTAATACATGTGGCTGCATGGTGCTCCAATCACAGATAATAGCATCAAGATTCACCAACATGCCAATAATACACAACCCAACCAAGACAGAATTTCTGTTCTTTGTCAAAAACAATGAACAAGATACAGTACATATCTGTCTCAATGACATGGACATTGATGGCTTCAAACCCCAACTTTCATTGAATGCTAAGTCGCTTGGATTTACTGTGGACACCATCCTCATCCATCAAGGAACACATTGCCAAAAAAACTAAAATGGCCTGAAACTGACTTCAGAACGGCTGTTCAAGCCCTCATCCTCTTACATCTGGATGGTGGTAATACCCTACTCAATAACCTCCCAGATGCCACATTGGCACCCCTTATGGGCATCCTACATGCTAAAGCACGTCTCATCCAGAGCCTAAGGAAATAAGATCACAACATCTTCATCTTGTTTAAACTCCACTGGCTACCCTTACCGGCGCTCCCCATTCTCAAAACTAGCTGCATTATTTACAAAGCTATCACAGACAGAACCCCCACTTCTCTTACAGACAAGCCCATCAACTCTGGTGGATCTCAGCACACCCACTGCAAACTAAGAAATACCAAACAGAAAAAACGAGACAGGAGGCCCTTTCCATCTATGCATTTGGGATCTGGAATAATATCTCTGCTCCAATTTAGGAAAGAGTTGAAGGTTCACCTCTTCAAAGAACCCAAAATCATGTTTTATTAACCATCTTTAACTCAGCTCTCTCTCCTGCTACTTGTTGACTTAATGCTTGTCTTTGACCATGTACACCGCTGTGCTGCCTTTTGTCTAGGTTAGCAATATAGAAATACCATACATATATATACATACACACATACCAGAAAATCAGATTGTGAATCTTAACTCTCAGGATAGTTCTGAGAAAATTTCTGAGTAAATGGGGAGCACAAATGTAAGTATAAAATTTTATGCACAAGGCAATTAGCCTCAAATTTAACCCACTCATTGACTAGTAACCAATTTGTCACCAGGCCCGAGGTTGCTGGTATGAGTTGGGCTTAGCACTTCTCTTCTTCCGTGTTGGCTGCTGGGATGCTTCCTATGTTGGTTCTCAGCTGCTGGGACGCTCAGAGTGTGGTCGTCAGGCAGCATCTACCAGTCTCCTACTGGTGGCTGGCATTGGCTGTAGAGTGGCGTTTTGACTTCCCTCAGAGCTGTGGCTGTATGGAAGGGTTTGCTTGACATGTGTAACTTGGGCAGTGCATTGGAAGCTACATAAGTTTGCTGTTAAGACCTATTTCCCTTGCCTAAAGATTCTAGAAAGATCTGATTCTAAGTTAATTTTATCTTGTAACCTTTTAAATCAATCCAAGATGGATATTGTTGAAGACTTCCTTCAAACCACTTTCAGACCTATAATGGTGGATCTTGTGTTTCCTGTTATTGCATGTCATTTCCTTTACTTTCGGTATGCAAGCCTGGAATCTTAAGAAGTTCCTTGCATTGCAACTCCATCTGTGCTTGCTCCAGTTCTTGGATTTTAGTTTTTACTCTTCTGAGAGCTGTTTCTACTGAGCCAGAGTTCTTCAGTTTTTCTTCTATTCCACAAGAGTTTTTTGCGCCGCTAGCATTTCCTCCTGAAGCATAGCGACCTTCCCCAAACCTACCTTTATTTCCTACACATCCCTGTGAGAAATCAGTGTGAATAATTGGGAGCCTCGTCCTTTCTTGTGAGCTCCAAAATTCAAGACCTTGAATAAGAAGAATCAGCATACAACCCTTGACAATATTATCCTGCTTCGCAGTCCCAATTGGATTCTGGTGGCAGCATTCTGTATTAGCTGCAGTCTCAGCATGGCTTGCCTGGAGAGCCCCAGAGAGACAGAATTTCAATAACCTGTTCTGGCAGAAATGAAAGCGTTAAGTATCAATACTTTGCTAAAGAAACTGAAAAAGTACAGGATCCTTTTTAGTATTCATTATTGCTAAAAAACAAAACAGGTTTAGCTGTTTATTCTGTTTGCAGCAGGTGTAAACATAGACCACTTTTACTCTTAGATTTTTCACAGAGCTTGCAAGAGTAGGGGAATCATCTGAAAAAGTAGGTCAGTGATCGCAGTGCTCAAGGAAAATATGTACCACAGGCGGCATGATCTCCGTCTTGTGTCCATTAACTTGAAGTAGTAATTGCACACCCAAGAATCTTTTGTACACATGGGTTTTTTGAAGTCTTGTTACAATTGATGGTGGAAAGTTTATTTAAGTATAGAATGAAGCAAAAATTGTCTGCATACGCATGAATCCAAATGATTGGATCACTTGAGCCTAAAGGAGTACACAAAAACTAAACAACCATGGCGATAGCAGGCTTGATCCCTGAGGCACACCACATGATGTATGCTGAGCCGTTGATCTGTTCTTGGCCACACTAGCAACATGGGTTCTGCAGCCTAAGAAATCTCTAAACCATACCAGCACAACTCCCTGGATGCTGAGGGCCTGATTCACAAATGTAAACTTAGACCTGAAGTGTAAGTTTACACCTGGGGTCGTATTATAGAAGGTGCCCCGGGGGCGCTACTGGCGTTTGCGCCCGCTTTGCGCGCCCCGGGGCACCTTGGTATTATAGAAGGGGGCGCAGACGCTTGTGTGCCCCCTTCTATAATACCGATAGCGCTGGCGCACTTAATGCGCCAGCGCTACCTTCAGAGGGTGTTCCCTCATTTGCATAGGGGCGTGCCCTATGCAAATGAGGGAATTTCTTTGACTCTGCGCCCACGCCATATTACAGACGCGGGCGCAGAGTCAAAGAGGCCCTCAGGAGGCACACTGACAGTGCGCCATTGAAAAGGTGGCGTACTGTCAGTGCGCCTCCTGACAGCAGCCCTCTGCTGGGGGTAAAGTGGGTCCCATGGACCCCCCAGACATCCCCTGGCAGGCGGATGCAGTCACTGACTGCACCCGCCTGCAAGGGAATCTCTAATCCCCTTTGAAAGTGCAGGCGGGTGCCGCCTGCACTGTGAAAACACGGAGCGGCTGCTCCGTGTTTTCACATGAATGCGCTGCCCCCAGGGCAGCGCGAGGTCGCGGCTGCCCTAGGGGCAGCGCATATTTCATAATAGGGCGCATTGGCATTATTTGTGCCCGGCGCACCTTTTTAAAGGTGCGCTGGGCGCAAACAATGCCAATGCGTAATAAGGCCCCTGATGTCTAAGAGCCAAATTCACAAAGGTAAACTTAGACCTGAAGTCTAAGTTTACCTTTGTAAATTGGGCCCTAAGACTTCAGTTCTAAACTTAGACTTCAGGTCTAAGTTTACCTTTGTGAATCGGGCCCTGTGAAAACTAATTGGTGGTAGTTAAAGACATTGAAGCCTGAAGCATGTGTTTTGCTGTATAAGAATTGCCCCATTTAGACAGACCAATATGCCTCTGTGTCGATATGTACTCAACACTGGATCTTTCCAGTCAACATCAAATGAAATTGTCTGATAAGTAGCAGCTTTCCTATGTTTGAGGTCTTATGAAGGGTTTAAATCAATTCTTGGCCCAGCTCTTCTATTTGTGACGGTAATCTTACCTATAGAGCCCTATGCCAGGCCTCTCTAGTGGGATTATCCAGCATCAATCCACAAGAGCAGCCATTGGATCAGGCTTTCAGGATAAATTTTATTGTAGCATTGTAACTGCCTTTATATAGCACTAACTGCCCAATATGAGGCCTCAAAGCTCTTGATGGTGGGTAGAACTCTAATCCATAGCCCAAAATTAGTAGGTAAACCAGTGATTATTAATTATTGTTATAAATCTGTTGGTTATTGGATTAGTCTTGTGCTATAAGGAATCTGAAGAATTTCCTCCAGTTTCTATTGCAGGATTAAGGTAATATGAGTTACGCGTGATTATTAGATTGAATTCATGTAAGTGGGAAACAATAAAACTAAACCTGTACATTATCCCTTGTAGGTTCAATAAATAAATAAATATATATGCACATATATATATATATATATATATATATATATATATATATATATATATATATATATATATATATATAAACACCACATCCGATTCCTTACAACATGAAACCGGACACCGACACGGGGAGATTTCTGGAGATAAAATTCTTTATTCCGAAATTACGCTGCAACGCGTTTTGGCATCAACTGCCTTGATCACACAGTGATCACTCCATGTTAAGCGCGCATTTAAATTAAAAACCTGCAGAGTGACCCGATCACATGACCGGAAACTTTTCAATGGATAACGAAGACAGACTTTCCTATCGGCACATCAAAAATAGTTACAGTCACTTGTTTTGTTTATGCATTTACATTGAAGTGCTCGATACTTTGGGCAAAACATTAATAATGAATTCCATAATGTAGAATTATATGCGGATTCATCAAAAACAGTTAACAATTAAAATTTCATTGTTTGACTGTTTACAGCGTTGGGTTTCCAAAAAAGTGCAAGTGCAAGAGTTCATTATCTTTCCTCATTACTCCATGAGTGTCTTTAAATATAGGTGCACACATTAAGAAGTCCATTGATGGGCTAGTGCCTGAAAGCCAATGTTGCAACCTCACATCAGAGGCACTGTACAATTGAATTGCGCGCATCACTCTATCTTCAGTTGATCATGCAAAATACATCGCATTTTCATTAAAAGTCATGAATTACTATGCAATATATTACTCAATAAAGTCCAAAACCCAACTTAAAGCTGCTTAATACTAAAATACAATAAGGAACAATGTTATGCTCATGAAGATCCCAATTGTCGAACCCTCAAATTTCAGAAAGTTTTGGATGTCAATCTTATGTGCAAGTACAATTTCTCAATATCTTCCTGGAGGCATTTTTCAATTTTCTTTTTGGGTATACTATACCAAGATCTAAGGAGAGAAATTTTAAAATTAGATAACTGCCAGTGCCTAAGATTTATATACACTTTGGTCCAAATTGTTTCTTGGTCAAATAGTGCAAAATTCCGCAATAAAGTGCTACTGCATGACAGTACCAATTAAACATTCGAACATTCATACATCTGCCAATATTCCAGTGTCTGGTGCAAGTGCAACCCATGTCCTGTTGTACTGGCATTCATGAATAGTGCAAATTAACTTCCCATGTCAAAGTGCTAGTGCATTACAGTACTAGTTATATATCCTAAAAGACCAGTTACTTTCATCACTTTACATACCAAAGTCACGACATTCTCAAAAAAAAACCCTTACTGATATTTCTGTTCCCCGTTTGGAAGATATTTAAAACCTCTAACTGCAAGACATCTATCTTTACTTCCAGCTTCATAGATACAACACAACTCAACATTAACAATTTTCTAATCATTACTCTCATTGCTGACGTTTCCCCTACTGGACTTCTGCCTTCACCCAACATAAAATGTTACTCTGCCATACAGCTATTAAAATCTGAGAAAAGAATAACTGGATTAACATAAATGGACATACAGATCTTCCTTAACGTTTAGTCCATTTGGCGTTTTTGTATTGAATAACATAATGTACTTGGACTCCAATTGACGAAGTCTACCCTCTCTATCCCCTCCTCTTTTAGGTTTGGGGACTTGGTCAATTGCAAAGTAGGACAACTCATCTATGTTCCCTTTGTGTATTTCATTCAAGTGGCGAGCCACCACATAGTTCTTGTCATTGTTCTTGACAGCCCGTAAATGCTGTAGAATGCGGATATGAACCATATGAATGGTACTGCCTACGTACATTTTTGGGCATGTACATTGCAAGATATAAACAACATATTCGCTTCTACAGTTCAGAAACTGTCTGATTTTCCATGGGCTGTACAAAAGTGGTGACGTCACTTGTTCCACATTACGTCCAATCTTACACGCTTTACATTTGAGACATCTATGAAAGCCTGGGACACTTTTCAACCAACCGGCTGTTTTGCTAACTTCAGGACTGTTGACTACCAGGTCGTCCCTCATAGATTTCGCCCTATTAAAGGTGATCATGGGCTTTCGAGATACCACCTCATTAAGTACTGGGTCTCGCTGTATTAGGTGCCAGTGCCTACACAGACTATCTCTCACTCTAGACTGGTAGGCACTGTACCCTGTAATCATCCTTATCTGATTCCCTGCACCAGATTTCTTCACCTTGATCTTCTCAACATCTGGTTTTAAAAGTGTATGTCTTTCTGTAGTTGTGACTTTCATTCTGGCTTGGTCTAGAATGACAGGGTTGTAGCCTCTCTCGACAAATCTCTTAGTCAGGGAATTCTGTGCCTCTGTTAAAGCTTGGGCCTCAATGCAATTTCGCTTCATCCTCAGATGCTCAGCATAAGGAATGCTCATTTTGAGCCTCTGAGGATGAAAGCTCCCAGCATGAAGAATTGTATTTCCTGCTGTAGGCTTCCTGAACGTTCTGGTATGAATCTCTCCTTGTTCAACGTATACCTCCAAATCCAGAAATGCCACTGATGTCTTACTGATATTTTCTGTAAATTTCAGATTGAGATCGTTGGCATTGATGTCACATGTAAACCTCTTCACTGTTTCCAAGGACCCGTCCCAGATCACAAATAAATCATCTATGAACCGGGTCCATGTTACATGGTTGTTGTTCCATTCTTTGGCAAACTGGACTTTGAGCACCCGCTCCTCCCACCAGCCCATATGCAAATTAGCATAGCTGGGGGCGAAGCAGGTGCCCATCGCCGTGCCTTGAAGCTGCCTATATGTCTCCCCACCAAACATGAAATGGTTGTTAGTTAGGCATAACCTACACATTTCTATCAGCATTCCTGTATGTTGGTACAAGTTGATAGGACGTGTATTCAAATAGTGTCGGGTTGCACGGAGACCATCATCATGAGCTATGCTCGTATATAAGCTAGTAACATCTAATGTCATCAGATAGTAAGTGTCCTTCCAGCGCACCTTCGAAATTTTGTTTAAGAAATCCCTGGTGTCCTGAATGTAAGCTGGGAGGGCTCGGACAAAGGTTTGCAAAAAAGAATCAAGGTATCTGGAGGTGGGCTCGAACAGGCTTCCAATTGCAGATATTATTGGCCTGCCTGGAGGGGTCTCTCTATTTTTGTGCATTTTCGGTATTAGATAGAGGATCGGGGTAACCGGGTGCTCTACCTTCATAAAGAGATACTCCGATTGTGTAAGCAAACCCATCCCTCTCCAACGAGCAAGATCCTTCCAAAATTTAAGTTTCACCTCTTCGAAATTACTTTGTGGTACTTTGAGGTAACAATGACGGTCCCTTAATTGAGATTTAGCCTCGGCATTGTATGCATCAAGGGACCAGAGAACCACGTTCCCACCCTTGTCCGCTTGTCGGAGGACTACATCATTCCTTGACTTTATCTTATTTATGATCATATGATAATCTTTCTCAAATTGACCATATTCTCTAGGGAATGTTTTACTGGAGGTGATTGCTAACTCTTTGAGGTCTTTAATTACCCGATCAGAGAACATATCGATTGCATCTCTCGGGGTGTTCGGAGTGAAGGTTGATTTAGGTTTAAAAACTGACATTTCACTATCAAAAATATTCAAACCTATCAAGTCCACAGTTTCTCTCACATTTGTAGTACTTGACAATCCCGCACTCTCCCATTCAAGATTTTGCAAATCACATAATACCTCCATATCCCCAACTTCCAGACCGCCAACTTCTTGTATGCCATGTTCGCTCTTCCGTGATGCATGCCTCTTATTGTGGAAGAATTTTTAAGCTTCAACTTCCTGGTATATTTAAAAAATCAATCCGAGTTTGTGTATAGTTGAAATTTGTTCGTATGCAAAAAAGATAGGCCCAATGATAAAATCTGATTTTCTTCCTCTGTAAGCACAAGATCCGTGAGATTTATGACGGTGTTATGGGCTTCATTCACCGGCGTTGGTATGTCTCCCTGGCTTTTGTACTTGATCTCAATTCCATGACCATACCGCCGGTCTTTTCGCCTCCTATATATTCTTTTTTCTTTCTTCTCTGGGGGTTTGGCCTTGCATTTTGGGTCCGGTCCATGTATAGAAAAACAAAATCCTCAATGACTGAAGGTGGTTCATATATATTTCTATTTTTTTTTTATTTATTCACTGAAAAAGGTTACAGGGATGTTACAGTTAGGAAATAAAATAAAAAAAACCTTAGAAATTCACTGAAAAAAACAAAGGTTACAGCGAGAGCAAACAGCTATGTCCTGATGTCTCGGGGGTGGGCACCCTGGGACATAGGAGCTGGCCCTGGGGGGGTGGCGGTCCCCAGAGCCATTAATATTGCATAATAATTTCCTCCTGAACATTGATTAAGGCACTTAGATTAGAAGATATCTCGGAACAGAAGGCATTTAAACAAATTCTTCTGAGGCTTTAGTTAAAAATCAAATAAAGCTATGTGGTCTTTCTAAGAATGCTGTTTGGTTAGCAGTGTGGCTTGACACAAAGATGCATGGCCGTTTTGCATTGTTATTGGTCACTTTAGCGTTAATAGATTACGTGATTCAACGTTGTGGAAAGCAGGTCATTACTACCTGTTAATACCCTCTGTCTCAGGAAGCTGATTGTCCAGTACAGACTGAACAAAGCATTGCATATTCTAATGCAGAATAGCTTAGCTTTATTCTTAATTTAAAAAGTAGCCCCACTCGTTCAACGGTCCAAAATGTACAGGAGTGATATGTGTTTCAATCTAACAGCAGTTATTCACACATTGTTCGTGTTTCTCTTGAAATTATTTGTTTCTCTTCTGTTCTTACTAACTTGGCACAGCTACGTGAAAGCACAAGATATATTATGTTATTATTCTTGTTTTATTTATTGTCTTAATAACACCCAAAAGTATGAGTTTGACATTTTTGAACTCCCATTTGAACCATGTATGTTTCATATCACTGTTTCTCTGAAAATAACAAGTTTTAACTCTATTGGAGCAATAAATGACAGCAGGTCTGCTGAGTCTCAAATAATTGTGCAGGTCTCCTCATAAAATCCCTCCAAGTAAGGTAAAATAACATTTAAACCCAACAAGAATATGTATTGCTCGGTTATATATTTAAGAAATCTGTTTCCAATTACTGCACCCTTATGCTCCCGCTGTTGAAAACGGCCTCTGCCTTTTTAGGTCTCGCGCCTAGCGTTGCAGTGCGTAGCACTGCTCGCGCAGCGCGAGACCTCTTGTATGGGCTTCAGAAAGCTAACCACACGCTCGTGCGTGTGGTTTTGCTTTCGCAGGCTGGCATTGGCTGTAGCGTGCTTTTAAAAAAAAAAAAACGGCACGCAATTGGGCAAAGGCGGGCGCATGTCCCGCCTTTGCTCCGCCCATTCCCGTCCGTGTCTAGGACGCACATCAGCGCGCGGCACAGATGACAGGCTCCCTTGCCCCCCCGCTCCTCTGTGGTGCGCACGCACCACTGGTTTTTTTAAAGCAATGGCTGCGGCGTACATCGGCGCATTACCGACCCCCACTCCCTGACTAACCCCCATATGCCAGGGCGAATCACTTCATTAGCGTCTGGTTCCGCTCGCAGCGCTACATGCATGCATCACATGAAACCGAGAGCTTCTGTGTAGACATATTTTACATACAGGAGCCATGTTTAGGAAATGAAGCCCTCTTTCAAACGGGCTGCGTGAATCCAAACAAATTCATGTAGGATGGGAACTAATAATGTGCTACGTCACATGATCCCATACGCTTAGCCTACATTTTAAAACGAACTATAAGGAAGTCTTATGCCGGCTTCTGCCGTAGATGAAATAATGCGGGAGGAAAACACGCTAAACCCTGTTCTCTATGTGCGCTGGATCTACCTCAGAATAGCACACGAGAGGAATGTTGCACGTAAAAGGCACGCCGGGGCAACGCTAAAAGATGTATGTGGCGGGGTTGGTGTCGGTATTATGAACAATACAGATAGCAAGCAAACGGTCTACACGTGTATGATCAACGACGAGATTTTCAGCACTTTCATTTGCCAGTCTCCCTCACCCCCCCCACACACACACACGAAAACCTAATGCAATTTAGTCACTGCTAACAATAGATTAGAATTAGTGACCCAGAAATGTAAAAATAGCAGCCACGAAGCTGCGGAGTGCAAGTAAAGAAGGATTAACCGTTTTCATGGGGTGCCCTGTGTGTACGTGTGCGTGGGTGGGTGATGCAGCAGGGCACGCTATAGAAAGTTTAACGTAAATGACGTTTAAAGTCAAACCAGGTGGAGAGGAACCCTCATTTTGATGGGGAGTTCCCTTTCGGTGTCTCCCTCCTCCGTGATGCTACTTCCTGGAACAACTTCCATCAGACAGGGGCTCTAAACTCCGCACTGGGTGGTCTGCTGGCCTCTGGGAGAGGTTTGTTCGACTGTGTATTTAATGGAACACTCCACAAGCGGATGAGGGAACTCTGCTGTGTGTTCTTTTCCTGTGAATTTGTTGGACTTTTTGAGAGACTACACACTCACTGCACATAATATCCACCCTTTTGAAACACAGAATTGACCAAATACTATTTTTTCCTCGTCTTCTCACTTATGCATACAATAATGTGTTTCTGCGCTGACCTCAGTGTTTCTTTCTCGGTGACGTTGTTGGTAGCATGGGGTTAACCCAATTGTATTTCAATGCCTCGCCAGGGGTAGTAAGCACTATATATAATTTCGAACATTACTCGTATGGGTAAAAGAGCATAGGAAACAATAAATATGGCTTAACTGGGAAGTGCATATCTCACTATCGTGTGCAGCCTCACTCACTCGTGCGTGCTTTGCAGAAATGCATTAAACGCCATTATCCCAAGCAGAGCTATAATCTATGTACAATTGTGTGCGTGGACTGGAAATGCCTCTGCATAGTTGCAAATGAAAATTAAACATTTTCTGGAGTACATCTGGAAACCTACAACTGTTGCGAGTTTGCAAGTACCACATGTCAAATCCTTGGTAAATTCAGTCCGAAATCTACATCCACATGATGACATATATCTGTGGGTGTAGATTTTCATTTTTTGTAAAATGCGAAAAATACATGGAATGTATTTAATGCAAGCTTTCCCTCCAAAACCAAAACATTCACATTAAAATAATTATTGCAATGTTAAACGCTTTAACCTGTGTAAATACTAGGCTTTTTACATGGCTAACAGGGTCAAACATAAAACCCAATTTCAACAAGTAGCATTGGCAAAGTCAATAGCTCTGGCTGCAAAGCTATTGGCTTTGCTGGTGCTTGTTTAGTATAGTTTTTTTTAACAGTTTTCACTCCAAGAAAGGAACATGTCAAGAAAAATGGTAAATTATGATAAAGGTTACCAAAATACATTCCAGGGTGGCTGCTAGTATTTACTAAGCACTCAAACAGTACAGGAGTGAAATGTTGCTTCCTGCTAGTGGCTGTTAGCATCCTGTTAGTAGTACGTGAAGAGCTGCTGGGTCATTGTAAAGGTAAAACAAAAGACATTTAAACAAATAAAATCACATAGTTTTGAAGTGGAATATTGCGAAAGGCAGGCATGTAGTCACAGTTTGCAAGTATGTTTTATTGTTATTTACATTCACATAGTAATTAGACCTACTCTTCTGCTCCTCACTCTCCTTCCTTGTGCTTCACACTGCTCTTCTCCTCCTAACTCTTCTTATGCTTCATGCTGCTCCACAACTATTACAATCCAATCCACATAATTCCACTACACACCGCAAAAATACACTCCATAACACATGAGTAAAATACATCGCCATTTACAATGCCAAAGGCTCTAACCCAAACAAATGCGAGACCTATTGCATTTCCAATGCTTGTTAAAGTAGCAAAAGGGAAAAGGACGACTCAGTTTCTTTCCGTGATAGAACATTTAGGCCCTCATTACGAATGGCCCGAAGAAATTCCTGTTATTTCCGCACCCTGGAATTACCATTAACTCACCCTTTGGAATTAATGCACTTCCTACAATAATTGTACGAATTTCCATTATAACTCTAAATCAGCCTCATAAGTATGTTGCTAACAACATGGTTCCAAGCGATTGTAGCTTCTTTTCCAAGAAAGTGTTGAGAAGTGGAAAATTGTGACATCCCCATTGCCAGTGCGAGTTACTTCCCAAAAGAACTGGCCTACAATGCCTGAAGGGCTGGTCTGGCAGGCCAGTGTGAGCCGTTTTCTATACTGTTTGTGAGCCTGTTTTATTTTCTGCTGGCCTGGGCCAGTTTTTACTGTCGATTTTCCTGATATTAAAACAAGCATTGCATTCCTACAGAAAGCACAGATCCAAGCAGCCTTCCATATCTTGCAAAACATTTTCACAGCAAGTCTTTTCAAGTTCACAACTGCCCCAATTTGCAAACATGGACCACTTTTCTTGGTATGTCATTCTCTAGTGGGGGCGATCTTTATTTTGGTGCGGGGGTCTATTTTCTGTCCCAGTCCGACACCTGTGATGAACTGGGTCAGTGAACTCTCTAAAGTCAACCAAAATAACATCATGTGGGGTTTTGGGCTGGGAGAAAAGAAACCAGTACGTAAACACGGTCCTCGGTTAAAAATAAACCTTCGGTCAGATGATGTAAAAATTACATACTCTGGGGCATATTATCTAGGGCATTATCGCCGCTTTAGCGGCACTTTTTGCCGCTAAAGCGGCGATATTTTTAACGCCCTATTAGCAAGCTGTCGCTAACAGGCGTTAGCGACAGCTTTCAGGCGATAGCGGCCGGGTTTTACATCGCCTTGCATGTCAGCGATAATTATCGCTAATGACATGCAAGGTAGGCGTTCCCAACTAAAAGCGACAGAAAACAGTCGCTTACATACCTATCGCCTATTAGCAATACCCGCGAGCGATAAAAAAACGCGCGCTAACCCCGATTAGCGCTTGTTTTTTAGAACTGATAAAACATGACTTAGCAATGAAAGTCAATGGGAGGTGGATTGTAAGGTTAAGTCCCCAGAATTAGCGATAGGATTTTATCGCTGGATTTCTCGCGTTAAAGCTGGGTTTCGCCGCTATCGCTGGATATTTTATCGCAATGGAGATAAACCTTGCTAATAGCATGTTATTTCCGCTGTAATATCCAGCGATAGCCGGCGATAAAAAAAGGCGCGCTAAGCAAGGTTTGCCATATTTATCGCATGTTCTTGCTAATATGCCCCTCTGTTTCCCTGAATAACAAGGTGGACTCATCCCAGAGACTCAAAGGGTTCGACTCACATACGTATAAGAGTACTCCTTATCTGGAACGGCAAGAATTTGGAACTCCCTACCGCCCAAGGTTTGGTCTAACCCATCAACCCATGTTTTCAAAAAAGAGGTGAAAAAGATCTTAATGAACAGATCCCTCTGTTAAAATTAGGGTGAGCCTGTTCGCTGGGCACAGTGGGAAGAAAATGGGAATACTCAGGGAATATTCATGTACGATTTATACAAATTGAAAGGACTCTGTTCTCTTTGCAATTTTACTAGTGGGGAGTTGGTCATTTGGGAGGCAACTCACAAAGGCATGCACGAGCTCTGCTTCTTGTACTCATAAATGCTTTGGTGAATGCGCCTTAAAATAAACTAGGGGAGATGCTGTGATGTGAGAGGAGAGACTGATTCACCAACAACGTTTATTAACTTTTGTTAAATGTGAATCCAGCTTCGATGTGAGGTCTAAATGGAGACACTTTGGAACCACCCAGTTTAAGCAGGATGAGCTCATATGGACAGAGTGTTGTTGACACATTGGCCTCACATCATTGAAGATTCAGTGCTGTGACATATTGAAAGTGTGTGAATAGATGTGTGTTTTTGTATTTGTAGGTGTCAGAGCAGGTGTGTGTGTTTTTATGTGTCTGAAATTGTATGTCTGCTTGGGTTTATGGTGTGTATGCTTTTAGGTTAGTGTGTGCATTTGGGAGAGTGTGTGTGCATGTGTGTACAAGTATGTCGTCACATGCATGTATGTATGTGATTTGGGTTTCTGTGTTTTCGTGTGTGTATGTCTCTTTTACTGATCTATGCGGGCGTGCATGTGTATGTTTAGAGGAGTAGCAATATGTGTGTCTGTATGCTTATATGTGTATCCCAGTGTGTATTTATTTTGGTGCAACTGTGTGTGAGGGGGTAGGATTGTGTGTATGTTAAGTGGCGGTTCCTCCTAAAGGGCAGAGGAGCATCGCCCAGCCTGCTTTGAGCGCCTTAGGTGCATGTAAATAAATAATGGTCAGTTCTAGCGCGAGTGTCAGAGTGTGAGGGCGGGGCAGGGTGGGGCTGATAGCAGCAGCAGGATCAGGATGACTTGTGAAGCTGCCAATGCGGAGTGCGTATGCCGGATTGGCCGGCTGTCTTGCGACGGCCAGCCCGACATGCTCACTTCAGACCGCACCATTTCCAGCGGTGTTAAACTGCCCCGGGATTGCAGGCACTGGCACCTAGGCTCAAAAGGAGTCCTGGGTTAGCCTGCTCAAACCAATCCTGGCACTTCTCTCATGGTGAAACCAGCATGAGAGCAGCTCCAGGATTGGTTAGGTTTGCGTTGGCTGTAGGAAGTCAACCACCTTCTGTTTCTTCCCTTCATTGTGGCCCAGCAGCAAAGCCCGATCAGCCCTGAGCGCATGCAGCACACACCAGACTCTGCCAACACTTCCAGCCAGACTAAGCTGCAAGATGTAAGAGCAAATAAACAAACAGCTGTGTGCATGTTTATGCTGCTTTCAACTTATCCGGGTATGGGGGTGTTGCATGCTGGGGAGTTTGTCTGCCGGTAGCTGTTATTCTTGCTGCCACATTTTCAAAAGGAAAGGACTCCCTGTCTCCTCTCCAGTAAATGAAGCTGTGCCAGCGAGCACTTTATGAACAATTCACAGGAAGATCGGGTTCTGTGGCTGTGCCTTTCACAGGGACAAACAGCAGCAGCTGAAAATCTAGGCCTTTCAGTTTTCCCAGTTAGCCCACCAATACTCTGCAAGGCTGGCAAGCTCCCTTCCCTCGTACTGACTGCTGCACGGACTACGGTGCCAGGGGTGAAACTGCTCTGTGACTTGTGGTGATTAACAAAGCAGCTTCACCCCTGGTGTTGGCAGCCTTGCAACACAATAACAAGTGGTTGACTGGCGCTGATGTGTGTGACTGTGTAAGCGTGTGCATGAAAGAGAGTATGTGTGCCTGCTGTCATTTAAAATTAATTTTTTTAAATATGAATTTAGAAACATTCCTGTGTCCCCACCCTAATGACAATGCCATTAGTGAGTTGTTGTACACGATACATGTGGCCTATTTTCTTATAATACCTTAAGCAGCATTATATTCTGTGAAATCAAACATAAGATGTCTTTGTACAGCGCGCATCCTGAACTTGTGTATTTTAAGGTGCACTCATATGTGATTATGAAGAAAAGTGAGGCTTGGTAAAATAAAATATTTGCCTAGGATCACACAGCTTGGACAAGTGGGTAAGTCGGAATTGGTTAGAGGATTTCTGCTTATACATTATGCAATTCAGGCCTTGGGACCGTGTGCTGTCTTGCTCGTGCTGTGAAAGTTGATAAGAACTTTAACGCTCACTTTCAAAAGTCACCAGCCACCACTGTGTATGTTTGGTTGCTTGTGGGTGGGTGGAGGGCATTGTAGTTAGGCCCATTTTTCTCCAATGTGATGCTCTGGTAATTGGGCGTGACCCCCCTCCAGAGGCCAATTATGGCCCCGGGGACCCCATCCCCCGGGGCCTGGCCAGCCTTCTTTTTTTATATTTTTTTTTGGGAGGGGGGCCAATTATGGCCCCGGGGACCCCATCCCCCGGGGCCGGCCTTTCCGTTTAAAAAAATAATTATAATTAAAGGGGAGGGGGGCCACGTGGCCACCCTCCCGGGCCACTTCTGGCCCCGGGGACCCCATCCCCGGGGGCCGGCCCTTAGCGTTGGGGACCGTGGAGGGAGCCCCAATACCCCCACGGTCCCAGCCGTCTCCCCGCCTCCTGCGGGAGCCAGCATTGCTTTTGCACAAGGGGAGCTGCTGACATGCAGCTCCCTCAGCTACCCTTGTGCAAAAGCAATCTGCTTTGCTTTTTGGAAGCAAGAGCAGGTTCTCTGCTCTCGCTTCCAAAAGCAAAGCAGGGTTTGCTATGACAGAGCGGGAGCCATGCTCCCGCCCTGCCATAGCAAACAGCATGTCCCGGGGGTGGGCACCCCGGGACATTGCAGGAGCCGGCCCTGGGGGGTGGCGGTCCCCAGGGCCATAAAGGGCTCAACGCGGCCCCCCTCCAACATGTAAATAGCCCCAGGGAGGTGGTGGTCCCCGGGGCAATGGGGGGCTCGAGCCCCCACACTAATTATTAGTTATAGCCCCTGGGAGGTGGCGGTCCCAGGGGCTTGGGGGCCAGCGAGGCCCCCACCCAATTATAATATAGCCCAGGGAGGTGGTGGTCCCCGGGGATTGGGGGCCCAGCGAGGCCCTGCCCTTATTTAAATAAAGCCCTGGTGGCGGTCCCCGGGCTGCAGTGGGGCCGCGTGCCCCGTGCATAAATTATAAAGCCCCGGGAGGTGGCGGTCCCTGGGCTGTGGGGCCCCCTCGGGCCTCCCCACCATAATTTACAATTGCCCCCGGGCCACTTCTGGCCCCGGGGACCCCATCCTCGGGGCCGGCCCTTAGCGTTGGGGACCGTGGGGGAGCCCCAATGGCCCCACGGTCCCAGCCGGCTCCCCGCCTCCTGCGGGAGCCAGCATTGCTTTTGCACAAGGGGAGCTGCTGACATGCAGCTCCCTCAGCTACCCTTGTGCAAAAGCAATCTGCTTTGCTTTTTGGAAGCGAGAGCAGGTGTCCTGCTCTTGGTTCCAAAAAGCAAAGCAGGGTTTGCTATGACAGAGCGGGAGCCATGCTCCCGCCCTGCCATAGCAAACAGCAATGTCCCGGGGGTGGGCACCCCGGGACATTGCAGGAGCCGGCCCTGGGGGGTGGCGGTCCCCAGGGCCATAAAGGGCTCCACGAGGGGGGCCGCGCGGCCCCCCTCCAACATGTAAATAGCCCCGGGGAGGTGGTGGTCCCCGGGGCAGTGGGGAGGGCTCGAGGCCCCCCACTCTAATTATTAGTTATAGCCCCGGGTAGGTGGCGGTCCCAGGGGCTTGGGGGGCCAGCGAGGCCCCTCACCAAATTATAATATAGCCCAGGGGAGGTGGTGGTCCCCGGGCTGCAGGGGGCGCATGCCCCGCGTGCCCCTGCGCATAAATTATAAAGCCCCGGGAGGTGGCGGTCCCGGGGCTGTGGGGCCCCACGGGCCTCCACACCATAATTTACAATTGCCCCCGGGACCTGGCTCCACCCGGGGCCTTTTTAACAAACGAAGCGCGAGAGCCCTGGGTGCGCGAATCCGGACGAAATTATTTTTTTAAAAATGCTTTTTGGGCCTGGGCGTCCTTGTGGGACCCCTGAGCAGGCCTAGGGGTCAGGGTGTTTCTACCCTGCCCCCTTTTCTTCTTTTACCTTTTTTTACCTCGAGTCACAAGATGGCTGCCAACACATTCTGGTTTGGAGTGTTGGCAGCCAATCAGAGTGAAGCTCGTGCCCGGGAGGAGTCGCGAATCCTCCTTGGTGCTCAGATATATCATTTTTTATTTCTTGAATTCCTCAGCAACTACTGAACGGATTTACACCATTTAAAACAAGCATTGGCATAGCCAATAGGTCTCGCCTTGGGACCTTATAAGTGTTTAGCCATGCAACGGTTGATGTTGTTGCACCAAGGATATTGTGCTGCATAACTGAATACTTATAAGGTCCCAAAAGCGAGACCTATTGGCTATAAGCATGTCTGACTGGCAGTATTAGTAACGAGTTCGATAGCAGGCGTCAGTACAGTACCTTATCCAGTCCTGGTTCTATTCTGTGCATTCTAGGACCTGTAAATTTGTTTCTATGTTTGTAAATGATGGACTACAAGTCCCAGAATACCAAGGGAAAACGGGACATCAGGATGAGCTAATCACACAAGATATGGGCAGAATCACGCGTGATTATCGTAGTCAGAAGGACTAGCTACAAAGAGAATGAACACAGATCTTCAACACGCGCTGATCACATTCAAAATGAGCTTTCTAAAAACATCTTAATGGGACTACTACTGCATATTTTCCGAACTTTGCAAATGCATACCGAGCATGTACATTCTCGAGAAGTTTGAATTACAATAATAGAGAAAGTGTTACTCCTGAGCGAAGGAATAGGCGGGAGTGATTATTAGTTTGCCACACAAAGTGCTTTAACCCAACCTGTCGCTCTCCTGTTTCTCAATAAAGTATGTGCTTGCAGTAGAAAATCTGTTTTTTTAGGCAGTTGCTCTTTGAGTGCTAAATGGAATGCAAGCTGTTCGCGGAAATAAGTATTCACTGAAGCCGAGGCTTGATTACGGCAGCCATTTCATCGCATTAGCTAATACTGTAATCACAGGAGCAGGGTACGCCAGACTCGTCTCTTACTGTTTTCACTCGGGTGTGGGTCAGGAGCCCCGGGAACCCGTTCACCCCTCACAACAACTCCTGAGCGAAGGAACAGGCGGGAGTGATTATTAGTTTGCCACACAAAGTGCTTTAACCCAACCTGTAGGCAAAGGAGCTGGCTCCGGGGCTGCCGGAGGAGACCGGTGGCGAGACCGCGTGGCTGCTGGCGGCATAGCTGAAGGAGGCATACGGGACCGGTCCGGTTCCTCATCATCAGCAGTGACTGTGGGGGCTTGGGGGCGGGGGACGCAGCACAGAATTAGACACAGCTGGAGCCAAGACCTACAGATAGACCTTACGGACAAAGATTGGTGTCAGGTTCCGAGACGCATCCAACAGATTTTGAGGAATGCACCACTGAAACTGTTGCAGTTTAACTACATCTACCGCACATACTTGACCCCTTCACGGTTACACAGTTAGTTCATCACGGTGACGCATACATGCCTCCAGAGCTGCTCGGAGCACGCATATTTTTACCAGATGAGGAGGCAGTGCACGACATTGCGCACTTTACGGACTGAAGCTTGTGACTATGTCACACGTATAACAGCCAGGCTCCATTTAAACACCACAGAAACATTCCTGTTGGGCCCGATGCCCCGCCTCCAAGACAGACAAAGCCGGGACTAAGTTTATAAACTTGGCAGGGCGAGAAATCTCAATGCATTGGAAGCGGACTCTCCTCACCTGACACCGACCTAGAAGCAGGGCTTTAAGAGGAATGAAAGCAAGCCCGGAAGTGGTGCACGCGCGAGAGAGAGGGGGAGCAGGAGGTGAGCCCGGGAGTGGTGTGTGCATGCGCACGTAGTCTGCTCATTTTCAAGCACTGCACTCGTGCTTGTGGCGCGCCACTGCTCGCTCCCGCAAGGTGGATGCCGCCACAAGCACGAGTGCAGTGCTTGAAAATGAGCAGAGCGATGGCTAAAGGCCCTCCTAAGCAGCGCATGCGCACTGCGAAGGCGAGACCTAAAAAAGAGCGCTTTCTGAACCAAGAGCTACCTTTTTGCCAAATTTGGTGTAATTCCGTTCAGCAGTACGGACTGTAGCCGTGTCTAAAGTTTCCTATGGAAATTAACATGGGGAAAACGCGTTTTTGGACCTCCCCTTTTTTCTCGTCCCCCGCTTGACGAATCAGCCCGAAACTTTCAAGACAGGAGTTGACCGGAGTGGGCCATTAATTTTGAAAATTTCGCGAAGATGCGTCAAACGGTGCCAAAGATATTGGTAAAAGAAAAAACGCTTTTTGAATAGAAACAAGGTTCTAACTATAACTACCTACTGGCACCCTCCCGAGCATGAGCTTCATTCTGATTGGCTGCCAGCACTCCAAAGCAGAATGTGTTGGCAGCCATCTTGTGACTCGGTAACCGAGTCACAAGAAAAAGGAAAAAAAAAGAGAAAAATGAAGAAAAGGGGGCAGGGTAGAAACACCCTGACCCCCTAGGGCTGCTCAGGGGGTCCCACAGGGACACCCAGGCCCAAAAAAACATTTTTTTTTAAAACAAAATCGGCAGAATTCGCGCTGGGTGCGCGAATCCTGGCGAGAAATTTTTAAAAAACGAAGCGCGGGCTCCCGCGCTTCGTTTTAATGAGCCCCGGGTGGGCCAGGTCCCAGGGGCAATGCCAAAATTATATAGCGGGGGCCCCCACAGCCCCGGGGACTGCCACCTCCCCGGGGCTTGTTTAATTTGATGTGGGGGGGGGCCTCCCAGGCCCCCCCAAGCCCTAGGGACCGCCACCTCCCTGGGGCTTTATTTAATTATGTGCGGAGGGCACGTGGCCCCCCGCAGCCCCGGGGACCGCCACCTCCCCGGGGCTTTATTTTGTGGGTGGGGGGCCTCTCGGACCCCCCCAAGTCCCGGGGAACGCCACCTCCCCGGGGCTTTCGTAAATTATTTGCGGGGGGCTTTGCGGGCCCCCCAAGCCCCGGGGACCACCACCTCCCCGGGGCTGTTGAAATGATGGGAGGGGGGCTGTGTGGCCCCCCTCCTGGAGCCCTTGATGGCCCTGGGGACTGCCACCCCCCAGGGCCGGCTCCTGCAATGTCCCGGGATGCCCACCCCCAGGACATTGCTGTTTGCTATGCAGGGGCGGGAGCCGTGCTCCCGCCCTGCCAAAAATAATTATAATTAAAGGGGAGGGGGCCACGTGGCCACCCTCCCGGGCCACTCTGGCCCCGGGGACCCCATCCCCGGGGCCGGCTCCTAGCGTTGGGGACCGTGGAGGGAGCCCCAATACCCCCACGGTCCCAGCCGTCTCCCCGCCTCCTGCGGGAGCCAGCATTGCTTTTGCACAAGGGGAGCTGCTGACATGCAGCTCCCTCAGCTACCCTTGTGCAAAAGCAATCTGCTTTGCTTTTTGGAAGCAAGAGCAGGTTTCCTGCTCTCGCTTCCAAAAAGCAAAGCAGGGTTTGCTATGACAGAGCGGGAGCCATGCTCCCGCCCTGCCATAGCAAACAGCATGTCCCGGGGGTGGGCACCCCGGGACATTGCAGGAGCCGGCCCTGGGGGGTGGCGGTCCCCAGGGCCATAAAGGGCTCAACGCGGCCCCCCTCCAACATGTAAATAGCCCCAGGGAGGTGGTGGTCCCCGGGGCAATGGGGGGGGCTCGAGCCCCCCACACTAATTATTAGTTATAGCCCCTGGGAGGTGGCGGTCCCAGGGGCTTGGGGGGGCCAGCGAGGCCCCCCCACCCAATTATAATATAGCCCAGGGGAGGTGGTGGTCCCCGGGGATTGGGGGGCCCGCGAGGCCCTGCCCTTATTTAAATAAAGCCCTGGTGGCGGTCCCCGGGGCTGCAGTGGGGCCGCGTGCCCCCGTGCATAAATTATAAAGCCCCGGGGAGGTGGCGGTCCCTGGGGCTGTGGGGGCCCCCTCGGGCCTCCCCACCATAATTTACAATTGCCCCCGGGCCACTTCTGGCCCCGGGGACCCCATCCCCCGGGGCCGGCCCTTAGCGTTGGGGACCGTGGGGGAGCCCCAATGGCCCCACGGTCCCAGCCGGCTCCCCGCCTCCTGCGGGAGCCAGCATTGCTTTTGCACAAGGGGAGCTGCTGACATGCAGCTCCCTCAGCTACCCTTGTGCAAAAGCAATCTGCTTTGCTTTTGGAAGCGAGAGCAGGTGTCCTGCTCTTGGTTCCAAAAGCAAAGCAGGGTTTGCTATGACAGAGCGGGAGCCATGCTCCCGCCCTGCCATAGCAAACAGCAATGTCCCGGGGTGGGCACCCCGGGACATTGCAGGAGCCGGCCCTGGGGGTGGCGGTCCCCAGGGCCATAAAGGGCTCCACGAGGGGGCCGCGCGGCCCCTCCAACATGTAAATAGCCCCGGGAGGTGGTGGTCCCCGGGGCAGTGGGAGGGCTCGAGGCCCCCACTCTAATTATTAGTTATAGCCCCGGGTAGGTGGCGGTCCCAGGGGCTTGGGGGGGCCAGCGAGGCCCCCTCACCAAATTATAATATAGCCCAGGGGAGGTGGTGGTCCCCGGGGCTGCAGGGGGGCGCATGCCCCCGCGTGCCCCTGCGCATAAATTATAAAGCCCCGGGGAGGTGGCGGTCCCCGGGGCTGTGGGGCCCCCACGGGCCTCCACACCATAATTTACAATTGCCCCCGGGACCTGGCCCACCCGGGGCCTTTTTAACAAACGAAGCGCGAGAGCCCTGGGTGCGCGAATCCGGACGAAATTATTTTTTTTAAAAATGCTTTTTTTTGGGCCTGGGCGTCCTTGTGGGACCCCCTGAGCAGGCCTAGGGGGTCAGGGTGTTTCTACCCTGCCCCCTTTTCTTCTTTTTTACCTTTTTTTTTACCTCGAGTCACAAGATGGCTGCCAACACATTCTGGTTTGGAGTGTTGGCAGCCAATCAGAGTGAAGCTCGTGCCCGGGAGGAGTCGCGAATCCTCCTTGGTGCTCAGATATATCATTTTTTATTTCTTGAATTCCTCAGCAACTACTGAACGGATTTACACCATTTAAAACAAGCATTGGCATAGCCAATAGGTCTCGCCTTTGGGACCTTATAAGTGTTTAGCCATGCAACGGTTGATGTTGTTGCACCAAGGATATTGTGCTGCATAACTGAATACTTATAAGGTCCCAAAAGCGAGACCTATTGGCTATAAGCATGTCTGACTGGCAGTATTAGTAACGAGTTCGATAGCAGGCGTCAGTACAGTACCTTATCCAGTCCTGGTTCTATTCTGTGCATTCTAGGACCTGTAAATTTGTTTCTATGTTTGTAAATGATGGACTACAAGTCCCAGAATACCAAGGGAAAACGGGACATCAGGATGAGCTAATCACACAAGATATGGGCAGAATCACGCGTATTATCGTAGTCAGAAGGACTAGCTACAAAGAGAATGAACACAGATCTTCAACACGCGCTGATCACATTCAAAATGAGCTTTCTAAAAACATCTTAATGGGACTACTACTGCATATTTTCCGAACTTTGCAAATGCATACCGAGCATGTACATTCTCGAGAAGTTTGAATTACAATAATAGAGAAAGTGTTACTCCTGAGCGAAGGAATAGGCGGGAGTGATTATTAGTTTGCCACACAAAGTGCTTTAACCCAACCTGTCGCTCTCCTGTTTCTCAATAAAGTATGTGCTTGCAGTAGAAAATCTGTTTTTAGGCAGTTGCTCTTTGAGTGCTAAATGGAATGCAAGCTGTTCGCGGAAATAAGTATTCACTGAAGCCGAGGCTTGATTACGGCAGCCATTTCATCGCATTAGCTAATACTGTAATCACAGGAGCAGGGTACGCCAGACTCGTCTCTTACTGTTTTCACTCGGGGTGTGGGTCAGGAGCCCCGGGAACCCGTTCACCCCCTCACAACAACTCCTGAGCGAAGGAACAGGCGGGAGTGATTATTAGTTTGCCACACAAAGTGCTTTAACCCAACCTGTAGGCAAAGGAGCTGGCTCCGGGGCTGCCGGAGGAGACCGGTGGCGAGACCGCGTGGCTGCTGGCGGCATAGCTGAAGGAGGCATACGGGACCGGTCCGGTTCCTCATCATCAGCAGTGACTGTGGGGGCTTGGGGGCGAGGGACGCAGCACAGAATTAGACACAGCTGGAGCCAAGACCTACAGATAGACCTTACGGACAAAGATTGGTGTCAGGTTCCGAGACGCATCCAACAGATTTTGAGGAATGCACCACTGAAACTGTTGCAGTTTAACTACATCTACCGCACATACTTGACCCCTTCACGGTTACACAGTTAGTTCATCACGGTGACGCATACATGCCTCCAGAGCTGCTCGGAGCACGCATATTTTTACCAGATGAGGAGGCAGTGCACGACATTGCGCACTTTACGGACTGAAGCTTGTGACTATGTCACACGTATAACAGCCAGGCTCCATTTAAACACCACAGAAACATTCCTGTTGGGCCCGATGCCCCGCCTCAAGACAGACAAAGCCGGGACTAAGTTTATAAACTTGGCAGGGCGAGAAATCTCAATGCATTGGAAAGCGGACTCTCCTCACCTGACACCGACCTAGAAGCAGGGCTTTAAGAGGAATGAAAGCAAGCCCGGAAGTGGTGCACGCGCGAGAGAGAGGGGGAGCAGGAGGTGAGCCCGGGAGTGGTGTGTGCATGCGCACGTAGTCTGCTCATTTTCAAGCACTGCACTCGTGCTTGTGGCGCGCCACTGCTCGCTCCCGCAAGGTGGATGCCGCCACAAGCACGAGTGCAGTGCTTGAAAATGAGCAGAGCGATGGCTAAAGGCCCTCCTAAGCAGCGCATGCGCACTGCGAAGGCGAGACCTAAAAAGAGCGCTTTCTGAACCAAGAGCTACCTTTTGCCAAATTTGGTGTAATTCCGTTCAGCAGTACGGACTGTAGCCGTGTCTAAAGTTTCCTATGGAAATTAACATGGGGAAAACGCGTTTTGGACCTCCCTTTTTCTCGTCCCCGCTTGACGAATCAGCCCGAAACTTTCAAGACAGGAGTTGACCGGAGTGGGCCATTAATTTTGAAAATTTCGCGAAGATGCGCCAAACGGTGCCAAAGATATTGGTAAAAGAAAAACGCTTTTGAATAGAAACAAGGTTCTAACTATAACTACCTACTGGCACCCTCCCGAGCATGAGCTTCATTCTGATTGGCTGCCAGCACTCCAAAGCAGAATGTGTTGGCAGCCATCTTGTGACTCGGTAACCGAGTCACAAGAAAAAGGAAAAAAAAAGAGAAAAATGAAGAAAAGGGGGCAGGGTAGAAACACCCTGACCCCCTAGGGCTGCTCAGGGGGTCCCACAGGGACACCCAGGCCCAAAAAAACATTTTTTTTTAAAACAAAATCGGCAGAATTCGCGCTGGGTGCGCGAATCCTGGCGAGAAATTTTTAAAAAACGAAGCGCGGGCTCCCGCGCTTCGTTTTAATGAGCCCGGGTGGGCCAGGTCCCAGGGGCAATGCCAAAATTATATAGCGGGGCCCCCACAGCCCCGGGGACTGCCACCTCCCGGGGCTTGTTTAATTTGATGTGGGGGGCCTCCCAGGCCCCCAAGCCCTAGGGACCGCCACCTCCCTGGGGCTTTATTTAATTATGTGCGGAGGGCACGTGGCCCCCGCAGCCCCGGGACCGCCACCTCCCCGGGCTTTATTTTGTGGGTGGGGGCCTCTCGGACCCCCAAGTCCCGGGAACGCCACCTCCCCGGGCTTTCGTAGAATTATTTGCGGGGGCTTTGCGGGCCCCCAAGCCCCGAGGACCACCACCTCCCGGGGCTGTTGAAATGATGGGAGGGGGGCTGTGTGGCCCCCCTCCTGGAGCCCTTGATGGCCCTGGGGACTGCCACCCCCCAGGGCCGGCTCCTGCAATGTCCCGGGATGCCCACCCCCAGGACATTGCTGTTTGCTATGGCAGGGCGGGAGCCGTGCTCCCGCCCTGCCATAGCAAACACTGCTGCTGCGTTGAAGCGAGAGCAGGAAACCTGCTCTCGCTTCAACGAAGCAGCAGAATTGCTTTGGGCAGGGGAGCTGCATGTTAGCAGCTCCTTTGCCCAAAAGCAATGCTGGCTCCCGCAGGAGGCGGGGAGCCGGCTGGGACCGTGGGGGCATTGGGGCTCCCCCCACGGTCCCCAATGCTGAGGTCAGCCCCGGGGGATGGGGTCCCCCTGGGCCAGAAGTGGCCCAGGAGGGGGGCCACGTGGCCCCCTCCCTTTATTTAAAAAAAAAATGGCTAGGCCCTGGGGGATGGGGTCCCCGGGGCCGAAATCGGCCTGGGGAGGGGGCAGCATGGCCCCCCTCCTTAAATTTATATATAAAATGGCCAAGCCCCGGGGGATGGTGTCCCCGGGGCCAATAGTGGCCCAGGGACGGGGGGCCACGCAGCCCCCCTTCCCTATAAATATTTTTTTTAAAAGAGGCTATGCCCCGGGGGATGGGGTACCCGGGGCCAAAAGTGGCCCAGGGAAGGGGGGTCACGCGGCCCCCCTTCCCTATAAATATATATAAAAAAAGGAGGCCATGCCCTGGGGGATGGGGTCCCCGTGGGCAAAATTGGCCTCGGGAGGGGGGCCACCCGGCCCCCTTCCCGTTTAAAAAAAAACATTTTTTTTTAAAGGGTCAGGCCCTGGGGGATGGGGTTCCCAGGGCCCCAAAAATACTAAAAGAAGGGGGGCCACACAGACCCCCTTCTAAAAATATATTTATTTAAAGCCGGCATCTCACCGGAGGCCCCGCCCCCTCCCTGCACCACTCTGCAAATGCACCCCTGCCCCCTGGCACGTTCTAAGTTGGGGAATTAAGTTCCCTTGAATACTGAGAGTCCCTGGGGGCCAAATAGCCCACCAGGTACCTCCAGTAAGCGCCACACAGCTGGATTGCAGAGAGGTGATCCGAGGCCACGCCCCTTTTTACACCACTCTTCAAACGCGCCTCTTGGCGCACTGCTGGTGGGACGATGAGGTCCTCTTTTGTCCTGAGGACCTCAGGACACAAGTGGACTTCATCCCCCGAGCAGCAGTGCGCCACGAGTCACGTTGGCAGAGTCATGTAAAAAGGGTGCATAGCCATTGAGCACTCTCAGCAATCTAGCTGTATTGGGCTTACTGGAGGTAACAGGAGGGCTAGTTGGCCCCCAGGAACCCTCAGGAGGAAAGGGGACTTCATCCCCCAACCAAGGGCGTGCCAGGAGGCGCGTTTGTAGAGTGGTGGAGGAAGGGGGCGTGGCCTGTGTCCACCTCTCAGCAATCCCACTGTGTGGGGCTTACTGGAGGTAAGAGGTAGGCTAGTTGGCCCCTAAAGGACCCCCAGCAGCAAAGGGGACTTCAATCCCCATCCAAGAGCGCGCCAGGGAGCACGTTTGCAGAGTGGTGGGCAAAGGGGCGTGGCCTGCTATGAGAACTTAGCAATCCTGCTGTGTGGGACTTACTGGAGGTAATAGATGGGATAGTTGGCCCCCAAGGATGTCCTTGGGGGCCAACTACCCCTCTTGTTACCTCCAGTAAGTCCCACATAGTGGGATTGCTTCGACGTCTTCGGAGGCCATGCCCCTCTTTCTCCACCACTCTGCAAATGCGCCTCCTGGCAGACTACGGGATGGGGGAAGAAGTCCAATTTACTCCTAAGGGACTTTGGGGGCCAATAATCCCTCCTGGTACCTCCTGTAAGTCCTATGCAGTGGAATTCCTGAGCGCTGGTCGGAGGCCCAGCACCCTTTCTCCACCACTCTGCAAACGCGACTACTAGTTAAAGTAGTGTTTGCAATGTAATAGGTTTCGCATTTGCGAGAGTTAGAGCTATTGGTGTTGTAAATGTAAAAGTTTTTTACTAATGTTTTTTGGAGTGGAGTGGAAGTACGTTGTGTGTAGTGGAATTATGTGGTATGTTGTGCAGTGAAATTATGTGGATAGAAAGTATGTGGTATTTAGTGTATAGGAATTATGTGTTATGGAGAGTAATTATGTGGTATGGTAGTCTGTGTTGTGGAGTGGTAACCTCAGGTTTAGACTTCCTCGTTTCCATAGAAGCTCAACTATGAACTCAGTGAGACAAAAAAAGAAGGAATCACTGAGGAGCACTTGTGGACCTAGTCAGAGGTATGAACAGGGCCACTGGAATTATGCGACTGTTTGGCTGCACCGACTTTCGCACAATTATACATTTTCCGCATTAGCCACATAATTCATCATCTGCTCCCTAATCTGCAGACTTGAACAAAAAAAGCCTTGTTTCTAGCTCAAACGGCTCAAACGTTACCAAAACTGCAGCGACAAGTGTTACAGCGTGGTGGAAGGCCCTTTGCAAACCTAGAATGGTCACCTGTTACTTATTGCTAAATGTGGGTGTTAAATTGGTACTAATGGTGTGCAAGCCACTCTTGCTTCCTTCTGCGCCTCTCTTGCCTCTTTCTGCATTTCTGTTGCTTCTTTCTGCACATTTCTTTCTTTTTCTGCTTCTCTTGCCTCTTTCTGCAAATCTCTTCTATTTTCAGCACCTCTCTTGCCTCTTTCTGCACGTCTGTTGCCTCTTTCTGCACCTCATTTGCTTCTTTCTGTACCCCTCTTGCCTCTTTCTGCACCCTTCTTCCCTCTTTCTGCACCTCTCTTGCCTTTTTCTGTACCCCTCTTACTTCTTTCTGCACCCTTTTTGCCTCTTTCTGCACCTCTGTTCCTTCTTTCTGCACTTCTTTTGTTTCTTTCTGCACCTGTCTTGCTTCTTTCTGCACCCCTCTTGCCTCTCTCTCCACCCCTCTTCCCTCTCTCTCCACCCCTCTTCCCTCTTTCTGCACTTCTGTTGCTTCTTTCTGCACTTATCTTGCTTCTTTCTGCACCTCACTTGCCTCTATCTGCACCTCTATTGCCTCTTTCTGCAGTTCTCTTGCCTCCTTCTGCACTTCACTTGCCTCCTTCTTTAACTCTCTTGCCTCTTTCTGCACCTCTCTTGCCTCTTTCTGCACCTCACTTGCTTCTTTCTGCACCCCTTTTGCCTGTTTCTGCACCCCTCTTCCCTCTTTGTGCAACTCTCTTGCCTCTTTCTACACCTCTCTTCCCTATTTCTGCACCACGCTTGCCTCTCTCTGTACCTCTGTTCCTTCTTTCTTCACCTGTCTTGTTTCTTTCTGCACCCTTCGTGCCTCTTTCAGCACCTCTGTTGCTTCTTTCTGCAGTTCTCTTCCTCTTTCTGCACCTCTCCTGCCTCTTTCTGTACCCCTCTTGCCTCTTTCTGCACCTCTCCTACCCCTTTATGCACCCCTCTTGCCTCTTTTTCCACCTCTGTTGGTTCTTTCTGCACCTTTTTTTCTTCGTTCTGCACTTCACTTGCCTCTTTCTGTACCCCTCTTGCCTTTTTCTGCACCTCTGTTGGTTCTTTCTGCACTGCTCTGGCTTCTTCCTGCACCTCTGTTCCAAATTTCTGCATCCCTCTTGCCTTTTTCCGCACCCTTCTTCCCTCTTTCTGCACCTCTCTTGCCTCAGTCTGCCCTCCTGTTCCCTCTTTCTGCACCCCTTTTGCCTGTTTCTGCAACTCTCTTGTCTCTTTCTGCAGTTCTCTTGCCTCCTTCTGCACCTCACTTGCCTCTTTTTGCACCTCTGTTGGTTCTTTTGCACTGCTCTTGCTTCTTTCGCAAATTTTTGCACCCCTCTTGCCTCTTTCTGCACCCCTTTTACCTGTTTCTGCACCTCTCTTGCCTCTATCTGCACCTCTGTTCCCTCTTTCTGTACCTCTTTTGCCTGTTTCTGCAACTCTCTTGCCTCTTTCTGCAGTTCTCTTGCCTCCTTCTGCACCTCTGTTGCTTCTTCCTGCACTTCTCTTTCCTCTTTCTGCACCCCTGTTGCTTCATTCTGCACTTTCCATGCTTCTTTCTGCACCTGTCTTTCTTCTTTCTGCACCCCTGTTGTCTCTTTTTGCACTTGTCTTCCCTCTTTCTGTACCTTTCTTGCCTGTTTCTGCATCTCACTTGCCTCTTTCTGCACTTTTCTTGCTTCTTTCTACACCTCTATTGCTTCTTTCAGCAATTCTCTTGCCTCTTTCTGCACTTCTCTTGCCTGTTTCTGCACCTCTCTTGCCTCTTTCTGCACCTCTCTTGCCTCTTTCTGCACCTCACTTGCTTCTTTCTGCACTTCTCTTGCCTCTTTCTGCACCCCTGTTGTCTCTTTATGTACCTCTTTTGCCTGTTTCTGCAACTCTCTTGCCTCTTTCTGCAGTTCTCTTGCCTCCTTCTGCACCTCTGTTGCTTCTTTCTGCACTTCTCTTGCCTCTTTCTGCACCCCTGTTGCTTCATTGTGCACTTTCCATGCTTCTTTCTGCACCTGTCTTGCTTCTTTCTGCACCCCTGTTGTCTCTTTATGTACCTCTTTTGCCTGTTTCTGCAACTCTCTTGCCTCTTTCTGCAGTTCTCTTGCCTCCTTCTGCACCTCTGTTGCTTCTTTCTGCACTTCTCTTGCCTCTTTCTGCACCCCTGTTGCTTCATTCTGCACTTTCCATGCTTCTTTCTGCATCTGTCTTGCTTCTTTCTGCACCCCTGTTGTCTCTTTCTGCACTCGTCTTCCCTCTTTCTGTACCTTTCTTGCTTGCTTCTGCATCTCACTTGCCTCTTTCCGCACTTTTCTTGCTTCTTTCTACACCTCTGTTGCTTCTTTCAGCAATTCTCTTGCCTCTTTCTGCACTTCTCTTGCCTGTTTCTGCACCCCTCTTGCCTCTTTCTGCACCCGTCTTCCCTCTTTCTGCACCTCTCTTGCCTCTTTCTACACCTCTCTTCCCTCTTTCAGCACCACTCTTGCCTCTTTTTGTACCTCTGTTGCTTCTTTCTGCACTTCTGTTGCCTCTTTCTGCACCCTTCGTGCCTCTTTCAGCACCTCTGTTGTTTCTTTCTGCACTTCTCTTCCTTCTTTCTGCACTCTTTGTGCCTCCTTCTGCACCTCTGTTGCTTCTTTCTGCACTTCTCTTGGTTCTTTCTTCACTGCTCTTGCCTCTTTCTGCATCCCTCTTGCCTCTTTGAGCACCTCTTTTGCTTCTTTCTGCATTTCTCTCTCCTCTTTCTGCACTCCTCTTGCCTCTTTCTGCACCTCTGATGCTTCTTTCTGCACTTCTATTGCCTCTTTCTGCACCTCTCTTGCTTCTTTCTGCAGCTGACCTGCCTCTTTCAGCACCTCTGTTGCTTTTTCTGCAGATCTCTTGCCTCTTTCTGCACCTCACTTGCCTGTTTCAGCACCTCTGTTGCTTTTTTCTGCAGATCTCTTGCCTCTTTCTGCACCCCTTTTTTCTCTTTCTGCATCTCTACTGCCTCTTTCTGCACCCCTGTTCCCTCTTTCTGCACCTCTCTTGCCTCCTTCTGTACCTCTGTTGCCTCTTTCTGCACTTCTCTTGTTCTTTCTGCACCCTTCGTGCCTCTTTCAGCACATCTGTTACTTCTTTCTTCACTTCTCTTCCTTCTTTCTGCACCTCTCTTGCTTCTTTCTGCACCGCACTTGCCTCTTTCAGCACCTCTGTTGCTTTTTTCTGCAGATCTCTTGCCTCTTTCTGCACCTCACTTGCCTCTTTCAGCACCTCTGTTGCTTGTTTCTGCAGCTCTCTTGCCTCTTTCTACACCCGTTCCCTCTTTCTGCACCTTTCCTGCCTGTTTCTGCACCTCTCTTGCCTCTTTCTGTACCTCTGTTGTCTCTTTCTGCACTTTCTTGCCTCTTTCTGCACCCCTTTTACCTCTTTCTGCACCTCTGTTGCTTCTTTCTGCACTTCTATTGCCTCTTTCTGCACCTCTCTTGCTTCTTTCTGCACCTCACTTGCCTCTTTGAGCACCTCTGTTGCTTTTTTCTGCAGATCTCTTGCCCCTTTCTGCACCTCACTTGCCGCTTTCAACACCTCTATTGCTTTTTTCTGCAGATCTCTTGCCTCTTTCTGCACCCTTCTTTTCTCTTTCTGCACCTCTCTTGCCTCTATCTGCACCCCTGTTCCCTCTTTCTGCACCTTTCCTGCCTGTTTCTGAACCTCTCTTGCCTCTTTCTGTACCTCTCTTGCCTCTTTCTGCATTTCTCTTGCTCTTTTTGCACCCTTTGCGCCTCTTTCAGCACCTCTGTTACTTCTTTCTGTACTTCTCTTGCCTCTTTGTGCACCCCTCCTACCTTTTTCTGCACCCCTCTTGCCTCTTTTTGAACCTCTGTTCTTTCTGCACTGCTCTTGCTTCTTTCTGCACCTTACTTGCCTCTTTCTGCACTTCTCTTGCTTCTTTCTACACCTCTGTTGCTTCTTTCAGCAATTCTCTTGCCTCTTTCTGCACTTCTCTTCCTTCTTTCTGCACCCTACCTGCCTCTTTCTGTACCTCTCTTGCCTCTTTGTGCACCTCTCCTACCTCTTTCTGCACCCCTCTTGCCTCTTTTTGTACCTCTGTTGGTTCTTTCTGTACTGCTCTTGCTTCTTTCTGCACCTCACCTGCCTCTTTCTGTACTTCTCTTGCTTCTTTCTAAACCTCTGTTGCTTCTTTCAGCAATTCTCATGCCTCTTTCTGCACTTCTCTTGCTTGTTTCTGCACCTCTCTTGCGTCTTTCTGCACCTCTGTTGCCTCTTTCTGCACTTCACTTGCTTCTTTCTGCACCTCTCTTGCCTCTTTCTGCACCCCTCTTCCCTCTTTGTGCAACTCTCTTGCCTCTTTCTACACCTCTCTTCCCTCTTTCTGCACCACTCTTGCCTCTTTCTGCACTTCTCTTGCTTGTTTCTGCACCTCTCTTGCATCTTTGTGCACCTCTCTTGCCTCTTTCTGCACCTCTGTTGCTTCTTTCTGCACTTGTCTTGCCTCTTTCTGCACCTCTGAGTTAGAGGTAGTTTTAATACCCCTGCCCAATTATGTACTAGGGCCTTACAGGGGAGGTCATGCCAATCACAGGGTTACCCCAACCCATAGTGTACCCTAGTGTATGTAGGTTTTTTTCACTGTATTCTAAGTGTCTTTCAGCATAAGTGTCATTTGAGATGTCATCAGTGATGTCATCAGTGATGTCACTGACCATGTCATGAGTGATGTAATATGTGATGTCATCAGCAGTGCATTGTGGGGGAATGAGTTATACTTAGTTCAACTTACTATAACAGCCGAATTTCTCTGGTTTTGTACGACTGAAATGTCCAACTAACTATAATGTCCTTGAAACCTGTGGTTTTTTCAGTGAATATATATATTTCAGCACAGAGGGTATTCTGACACCATTTTGAGAGAAGCTGCAGAAAAAGTGGATAAGGTAGACAGGAAGAAACTTTTGGTGGTCAATACTAAAACAAAAAGGAAGGACCAACCAGAATGATTACCAACTTTAACATACAATCTGGAAAACTGGTGCATATTTTTAATAAAAACTGGCATATTTTAAAAACGGATAGTGTCCTAAAGAACCACCTTCCTGAACACCCATCCATCACATACAGACACTGTCAGTCACTTGGTGATCATCTAGTACATAGTCACTTCGAGGCCTTGCCCAAAAGTTCCAAAATGCTAGAGGTTAAGGGTTTTTATCCGTGCCTTAGTTGCAAGGCCTGTAAATATAGCAAAAAGAGGCTAAGCTACGAAGGCAGACCAAATGATCCACGCCCTACAAGACAGATATCCAAGTTTCTAAACTGTAATTCAGATTTTACGGTGTACTGCCTGGAATGTCCATGCGCAAAACGCTACATCGGCAGTACAATCCACCCCACCAAAAAACGTGTCCTGGAACATATGCGCGCAATAACCAATAAGGACAAAACGTACCCAGTCGCGCGACATTTCGAGAAATACCATAAAAGCAACAGGGACCTGTTGACATTCTACTGCTTAGACCAGGTAGATAAGAAAGAAAGAGGAGGGGCTAGAGTAAAAACACTCAGAATACTAGAGTCTAAGTACATCATTGACCTCCAGACTAAGGCCCCTGTGGGACTCAATAACGATGAAGAACTTTGGGTACACCTATAGTGGGGTAAGACAGGAATAGAAACCACTACAAATTATCTATGAAATAGGATCAAAGTCAGTATCATAAGTGAGATATGGTAGTCCACCATTTTATCAGACATGCACGATAACTCTCTAAGCATATCGACAAGATAGTCAGCCCATACAGGGCGAGAGACTCTAGTTGGGTAGAACAAATGAGTGCAGGTTGCTATGTATTATCAGACTAATGGAGTTAAATACATGATATACATTCTTTAAAGAAACAACTTATATTATATATAAAACAGCACCATTTGCACATTTGTTAAATAACTGTTTTTACCCAACAAACTGTTTTTATTACACGTATGCACTTGCACTTTACTGTTTTTGTCGACATTTCAATGAATTTTATCCAGAAAGACAATGTTACAAGATGGCTGACACTATTGTGAAATGATTTTTAGTCCATCATTGTTGTCTGCCCGGATCTCGTGAGGCTTCACGATATGAAATGTTCACACTGTTTGCACAGAACCTAGCATTGACAAAGCCGCAAGGCGAAACGCGTCTGTTAGGGGGTTGAGGGTCTGCAATAAAGCACTTTGAAACTGGATACCTGTGTGCTTTCCTTATCGACGTGGATTGAGACGCCTGAAGTTTGCCTAATATATATATATATATATATATTCACTGAAAAACCATAGGTTTTAGGGACAGTTATAGTTAGTTGGACATTTCACTCGTACAAAACCATAGAAATCCCCCGTTATAGTTAGTTCAGCTAACTATAACTCGCGCCCGCAATGCACTGCTGATGACGTCACATATTACATCACTCATGACATGGTCAGTGACATCACTGATGACATCTCAAATGACATCACTGATGACATCATCCAGTGACTGTGTGTTTCTGTAAAGTTTAAATATGTTTAATATATATAGGCAAAGGCGTATTGAAGAATGAGTGGGTGTATAAGTGTCTGAATGGATGATTGAGTAGGTGCGTGACTGACTCTACAAGTGAGTGATTAAACGTATCTTACTGAATGCATGGGTTAGTGACTAAACTGTGTGAATGTCTGTATCCGTCTGTCTGTTGGTGTGTAAGTGGATGCATGGATTTACGAATAGCTACATGAGTGTCTATATGGGTTATTCATTGGTTCTCTGAGTATCTGTATGGGTGCCTGAGTGTTTGTGTGGGTGGGGTGTGTGTGACTCTGTACATAGATGTGTGAGTGGGTGATTCACTGGGTGCATGATTTGAAGAGTGCATCTGTGATGGACTGCTTGGGTGGGTGAGTGTGTGTATGGGTGTGTTAGTGAGTGAATGTATATCTCAGTGGTACATGTGCGAGTAACTACCTATGTAAAAGGCAGTATATATGTGTGTTAGAGTATTTAAAAGGCTATAAGTGAGAGTGTGTGATTGTGAGAGTGGCTGTATGGATGCGGGTGTGCTTGTATCAGTTATTGTATAAGAGCGTAAGAATGTGCTAGTATTTGTATGAGTAAGTGAGCTGGTGTGTGTATAACTGTATAGGTGAGTAAATGGATGTGTGATTAATTTTTTGCATGACTGACTAGGTGTGTGAGTACCTCTATGGATGAGTGGCGGTGTGTGAGTGTTTATATAGATGTATGAGTGCATATGATAGTCCTGTACTGAGTGACTGTAAGTATGAGTGACTGTACGGGTGAGTGAGTAGATGTGTGTGTGTAGACCTAAGAATCAGTGAGTGGGTATGTAGTTATTGGTATTGGAGTGTGTATGGTTTTGAGAATGGAAGTCTGTAATTTAGAGTGGGTGTATCAAAAGTTATATTAGGGTGTGAGAAGATGCATGAAATGATCACATGGATGATGTCATCAGTGATATCATTTGAGATGTCATCAGTGATGTCATCAGTGATGTCACTGACCATGTCATGAGTGATGTAATATGTGACGTCATCAGCAGTGCATTGCGGGGCGCGAGTTATAGTTAGCTGAACTAACTATAACGGGGGAATTTCTATGGTTTTGTACGAGTGAAATGTCCAACTAACTATAACTGTCCCTAAAACCTATGGTTTTTTCAGTAAATTTCAAAGGTTTTTTAAATGCTAATTTCTAACTATAACGTGTCTGAAACCTATGGTTTTTTCAGTGAATTTCAAAGGTTTTTTAAATGCTAATTTCTAACTATAACGTGCCTGAAACCTATGGTTTTTAAGTGAATTTCAAAGGTTTTTAAATGCTAGTTTCTAACTATGCCTACAGAGGTAGGACATGTGAAGAAAGAAGAAAAAACGCACAGAAAGAAGCAAAAGAAATGCAGAAAGAAGCAACAGAAGTCCACAAAGACGAAGAAAAGTGCAGGAAGAAGCAAAAGATGTGCAGAAAGAACCAACAGAGGAGCAGAAAGAGGCCTTGTTGCAAAATCATCCTGTGCCCACAACTTTTTCAGACGGGTACTGGTGGTAACTGACTCTGACTAACCAGAGCCAGTGCTATGCTAAAAGACACTTAGAATACAGTGAAAACACCTACATACACTAGGGAACACTATGCGTTGGGGTACCCCTGTGATTAGCATGACCTCCTCTGTAAGTCCCTAGTACATAATAGGGCAGGGGGATAAAAACTACCTCTTAAAACGGGCTACAGGGCGCGTTTGCACAGTGGTGAAGGGAGGGGGCCTGAGGTGACATGTGTGCAAACGCGCCCGTGGCGCGTTTTAAGTTGCGGATTAAGTCCCCTTGAATCCTGAGGGTCCCTGGGGCCCAACTAGCCCCCAGGTACCTACAGTTAGGACCACAGAGCTGAGTTGCAGAGAGGCGTTCCGAGGCCACGCACCTTTTTCACCTCTCTGCAACGCAACTCTGTTGTGCTTACTGAAGGTACCTGGTGGGCTAGTTGGCCCCCAGGGTCCCTCAGGATTCAAGGGGAATTAATTCCCCAACTTAAAACGCACCACAGGGCGTGTTTGCGCACATATCACCTGAGGCCCCTCCCCCTCTCTTCACCACTGTGCAAACGAGCCCTGTGGCGCGTTTTAAGTCGGGGATTAGGTCACCTTGAATCCTGAGGTCCCTGAGGCCCAACTAGCCCACCAGGTACTTCCAGTAAGCACCACAGGCCTGCGTTGCAGAGAGGTGGTCCGAGGCCACGCCCCTTTTACACCTCTCTGCAACGCAGCTCTGTGGCGCTTACTGGAGGTACCTGGTGGGCTAGTTGGACCCCAGGGACCCTCAGGATTCAAGGGGACTTAATCCCCCAACTTAAAACACGCCACAGGGCATGTTTGCACACATGTCACCTCAGGCCCCGCCCCTCCCTTCACCACTGTGCAAACGCGCCCCGTGGCGCGTTTTAAGTCGGGGGATTAACTCCCCTTGAATCCTGAGGGTCCCTGGGGTGCAACTAGCCCACCAGCTACCTCCATTAAGCGCCACAGAGCTGCGTTGCAGAGAGGTGTAAAGGGGCGTGGCCTCAGAACACCTCTCTGCAACGCAGCCCCTGGCGCATACTGGAGGTTCCTGGTGGGCTAGTTGGCCTCCAGGGACCCCCAGTATTCAAGGGGAATTCGTTCCCCATCTGCAAACGCGCCAGGGGCGCGTTTGCAGAGTGCTGCAAGGAGGGGCGTGGCCTCCGGCGCGATGCCGGTCTTTTTTTTTTTTTTTTTTAAGAAGGGGGCTGTGTGGCCCTCCTTCTTTTTGTAATTTATTTGCCCTGGGGACCCCATCCCCCAAGGCCTGTCCGCTATTTTTTTTTTTTTAATTTGGAAGGGGGCCGCGTGGCCCCCTTCCCGAGGCCTTAATCGGCCCCAGGGACCCTATCCCCCGGGGCATGGCCTTTATTTTTAAAAAAAATTGGTTTGGAGGGGGGCTGCATTGCCCCCCTCCTCAGGTCACTTATGGCCCCAGGGACCCCATCCCCCGGGGCAGGCCTTTTTTTTAAAATAAATTTTGGGGAAGGGGGCCACGTGGCCCCCCTCCCAGGCCACTTATAGCCCCGGGGACCCCATCCCCTGGGGCTGGCCCTCTCTGTTGGGGACCGTGGAGGGGTCCCCAATCCCCTACGGTCCCGCCGGCTCCCGCGTCCTCGGGAGCCGGCATTGCTTTTCCACATGGGGAGCTGCTAAGATGCAGCTCCCCGTGTGGAAAAGCAATTTGCTTTGAATTTTGGAAGAGAGAGCAGGTTTCCTGCTCTCTTCCAAAATTCATAGCAACAGGAGTGTCCCGGGTGGGCACCCGGGACACTGCAGGAGCCGGCCCTGGGGGTGGTGGTCCCCAGGGCCATCACAGGCTCCAGGAGGGGCCGCGTGGCCCCCTCCCAACATGTTCAAAGCCCCAGGGAGGTGGTGGTCCCTGGGGCTTCGGGGTCCGAAACGGACCCCCAATTTAAAATTCTTAGTGCCCCGGGGAGGTGGCGGTCCCCGGGGCATCTGGGGGGGCTCGAGCCCCCCCACACAGGTAATTACATTTAAAAAAAAGAAGCCCCGGGGGGGTGGCGGTCCCCGGGGCTGCGGGAGGGCCGAGTGCCCTCCCGCACCATTTTAAAATCAAAGCCCCGGGGTGGCGGTCCCTGGGGCTTGGGGGGCCTTAGAGGCCCCCCAAAATATGTTTATGAACCCCCTCATGCCCCTGGGACTTGGCCCACCCGGGGGCCAAATAACAACGAAGCGAGGGAGCCCGCGCTTCGTTTTTTTTTTCACGGCGGGATCCGTGCACCCTGCGCGCATCCCGCCGATTAAAAAAAAATAAAAATGCTTTTTGGGCCCTGGGGGTCCTTGTGGGACGCCCTGAGCAGGCCTAGGGGGTCAGGGTGTTTCTACCCTGCCCCCTTTTTGCTTTTTTCGCGATTGTTTCTCTGATTTCTTGTGCCTCGGTTCTACCGAGGAACAAGATGGCTGCCAACACTTCCTGGTTTGGAGTGTTGACAGCCAATTAGCATACAGCTCGTGATCGGGAGGGTGCGCGCAGGGTGCGCGGACTCTCCGCGGCCATAGATATATATGTGTTTTTACTTTTGATTTTCTCAGCAACTACTGAACGGATTTACACCATTTAACAAAAAGGGTTCTTTCTGAACCAAGAACTACCTCTTTGCCAAATTTGGGGAAATTCCGTTCAGCATTTCGGGCTGTAGCCGTGTCTAAAGTTTCCTATGGAAAATTGCATGGGGAAAACATGTTTTGGGACCCCCCTTTTTTCTCGCCCCCCGCTTGCCGAATCACCCCGAAACTTTCAGGATAGGAGCGGACCGGAGCGGGCCATAAGTTTTGAAAATTTCGCGAAGATTCGTCAACCGGCGCCAAAGGTATTGGAAATAGAATGTTGCAAATTTCCTATGGAAAATAGGTCCTAACTATAACTATCTACTGGCGACCGCCAGTAGATAATATATATATATGTGATCAAGGCCTTCTGAAGGCCGAAACGCGTCATGGCGGACTCTATGGGCGTCTGAAAATAAAATCTGTCGTACTTACAACTGGGTCTGTTTTCGTCTGTTGGTGATCTGCAGGATTGCAGTGGCGAAGTTCTTTGCATATATATATATATATATATATATATAGTTACATGTAAGTTTGCAAGCATGCAAATGAAATGATGATAGAGAGAATAACAATCTAGCTGAATCATCAGATCTAGAGTTTTTGTTTCACTTGGACCAACACTTAAATAAACTGGGTCTGAGCGAATGTGCTCCAGAGGTCTAGCACCACCTGTGGAGTTGCTTATGTCTTGTCTTGTACACTTAGAATTCAGTGTCTCAATTTGCGGGAACTGTGATCTTAATGTTTATGTAGGCCTGCTGAAACCCAGGATAGCCTCGATAGGTTTGAGTATGAATAAGGTAGTCAAGTCCAGCATTTGAGGGATACCAGACTTTACAGAAGAACCTAGATGACGCAAAACATACAAAGCACTAGGAAAAAGGCTTATTGCCTGGAGAATAGGTCTCCTCACGGGAGCCAAAGAGAATACCAGTTGTCTATTGTTGGATCCTGGAAGCATTAAGCTTATTAATGGAAGATAGAGGTGCATACTTAAAATTATGCTATCACATCTAGCCTCATAGAAGCAAAAAGGAACACAAGTTTAAGCTGACTCTAACACCTAGCCTCAATCACTGACAGCAAAGATGAAGAGAACAGTGTATTATTCACCCAGACAGAAAAGAACACCCAAGAGGAGCCCAAATACCTATATCAACAGTGGGCAAATGTACTGCCATGCTTGCAGAGGCTTATGTTACGTTATGTTGCGTATTGCCTGAAATAAAATGGTAATAATGACCATCTACACTTCACAATACAATAGGGGTTTAAAAAGAGATTTGGGCTAATAAAACCTAGGTGCACCTTAGCAAGTTTGAGATTTTTTATTTTTTTTAGCAAGTTTGAGGCTGGCTTTTTGTACTGCAGCCAAAATACAGGTATTTGCCTTGTTGTTTATTAGTCGCCCCCTAACTGTTTCCACTTCAGGAATGTGTGTCCTCATCATCAAGGTGTACGATTGAGCAACCATTGTGGTTACTGTCAAAAATCAATTACAAACTCCCCCCAAAAATTGATGTGCTAATTCTATGCCTTTAGAGCAATTGAGCAAGGACATGTACTTATGTGAAATTAAAAGAGGCGTTACCTCCACGTCCTCATCCCCTTCATTACTGGTGACATGATGTCCACCTTTCAAGACAGAAAGAAACAGATAGGAATGCTGCATATTACTGCCCTTCCCCTCAGGCTGGAGCCTACAGGGTAGTACTTACCCAGCATTCCTCCGTCTTTTTGTCTCCTGTCTCGCTGAGGTGGATACTGATGTTGGCTCCTGCTGGGTTGAGCTATCGCGGCTGTGTCAAGGATTTCACCATCTTGTCTGTACCTGCTTGGCTTTTATAGAGTGGTTCATTTTTGTTGTGTTCCCCCTGCTCCTGTTTCTCTTGGGATTAAATGCGGTTTGGGGGCTTTTTAGGTCGAGCCTAGAGGCAGCGCGCATGCGCTGCTCTGCGAGGCATGCTGTAATGTCTCTGTGAAGTTTGAAGACACCCACCACACACCCACCGCTTATGATTGGTTACTTGGTCCGCCTTTCTAAATGCCATAGTTTTGGTTTGTTGATAGAGTACATTTGTCCGGCCTTCTGGCTGTTTTGCATCCGCCCTGGCGCTTGCCCCTGATGCATGGATCCTTTCGATACGGGCCATATGTTTTGGTACCCACACTACTTTTTCTTTTGCCTCGGCTTCTTTAGTAATTTTCTGTCGTCTTTTACTTTCCTCCCGCCCCCCCTCCCGTTGTCCTTGTTCACTGTGCTCCCGCCCCTCCCATTGTCAGTGTTCCCTTTGCTCCCGTCCCCCCTCCCCGTTGTCCGTGTTTTCTTTTTTCCTGCCCCTCTCCCATTGTCCCTATTTCCTTTGTTCCCGTCCCCTCCCCTTTGTCTGTGTAGTCTTTTTTCACACCCCCTCCTGTTGTCCACATTCCCTTTGCTCCCGCCCCCTTCCGCGGTTGTCTGTGTTGTCTTTTTTCCCCACCCCCTCCCATTGTCCCTATTTTCTTGGATCCCGCCCCCTCCCCCGTTTTCCGTGTTGTCTTTCTTCCCTCCACCCTCCCGTGCTCACCCGTGACCTGCACAGCCGTAACTGGCTGGGGAAGAGGTGCGGCATCTGCCCTGGTCCAACATCCACACCACAAATAAAGCTCTCTGAATAGTGATAGGTAGGGCACAGGTGTTGGACCAGAGTGGGGAACTTCTGTTGTACCACCGTAGCCTGCACAGTATAGTGGAGCGCTCTGTTTCTGCTCGCGTTTCTGCGCAATTCTCCAGTTGATACAGATTGAAATCTACGTGGTAGTGAAGGCAGACATATCCCATAGTACGGTATTTGCGCATGTCCGGTTAGGGGTGATCATTCCATAGAGTCTGCGCTGTTGCTGCTGTTTGCTTGTGCACACCTCGGTTTCAAGTGGCAGCGCGGTGTCCACACAGTTCGGGTGTCTGCTTGGCATTGGCGTGTGTCTGTTGAGACACTAGTGTTCACAGGAGTCCGTGATTTTGCGAAGAGTTGTTAGCTCCCGCCCCCCTCCCCCATTGTCCGTGTTGTCTTTCTCCCCCCCTCCCATTATCAGTATTCCCTTTGCTCCCGCCCCCTCCCCGTTGTCCGTGTTGTCTTTTATCCCCGTCCTCCTCCCGTTGTCCCTATTGCCTTTGATCCCGGCCTCCTCCCCCGTTGTCCGTGTTGTCTTTTTTTCTGCCTCATTCTCTTTGCTCCCACCCTCTCCCCCGTTGTCCGCATTGTCTTTCTTCCCGCCTCCTCCCACGCTCACCCGTGACCCGCACAGCTGTAACTGGCTGGGGAAAAGGTGTGGCACCTGCGCTGGACAGGTAAGGGAGGCTTGTTTTTATTCGCCCCCACAACCAGGGGGGTGGTGGTGAGGAGGGAGGGAGGGGGTGATTCCCGCAGTACTGCCGAAAGCAAAGCCATTGCGAGACCTATTGGCTTTGCCAATGCTTGTTCTTTTTCTTCTGGATTCCATGCACATGCTCTTAGTCAAGAAGGTCACGCATAATTGAAAGGACTATGATTCGCGCATGCGCAGGCTACATTCTTGGCTTTGTGTAAGCTGGATCTTTGTTGCTGAGCGTAATGGGGAAGCATACTAAGAAAAGGAAGCATGCTGTGTCTTCCTTGTCTTCAGACTCCCCTTCTTCTTCTTCTTCTACTGTGAAGAGAAGGAGTTTCAGGGATGATGATAGGTAAAAAAACTCATAAAGGAAACATTATTGGAAATGAAGTTAGTTAGGAATCTAATAAACCCTCTGTGGATTTGTTCTGATGTTTTCTCCGATTTTGAGGATGAGGCAAAGAAGGCAGAAAAGCAGAAGGGCAAATATATCACTAAGGACATGTTGCTGGACATTTTGAACTATGTCAAGCTGAATATGGGGTTTTAGCAGGAGGAGGCAGCACAGATGTCCTCTACTAATGTCCTTCTGCAGTTTTGCATCTCTTCCCAAATTGACTGTCCTGTTCATCCGGATGTTATGGAAGTATTAAAGAGGGAGTGGAAAGACCCAGATACATTTATCCTCCCACATTTTATGGCTAAGGTATATCCGCTTACTGACATGCAAAAATAATTGTCGGGTAACATCCCTATAGAATCTTTTGTGGCAAGTTTGGTGGGCAGGTCATCTTGAACAGAGGGTTCAGTTATTAAAGACCAGTCAGATAAAAGATTAATTCTGCTTTAAATAAAGTTTATTCTGGTACTCATTTGGCATCGTATACTGGTATTTATGGGACTTATGTTTCTCAGTCTCACATTTCGGATTTCAAAACCTTATACTAGGCTATGGAAGATTCTGTGGATTCTGTTCTATTAGAGGGCATAGAGAAACAAACAGAGTTCATATCAGACATTGATTTTGATGTCTTCAGAGCATCTGCTTTGGTTGGGGGTGCCTCTATTGCAGCCAGACATAATTTGGTCTTAAAAGATTGGTGTGCTGATTCGACTCAGAAGTCATCTGCATTACGAATGCCGTTTGAAGGTTCCTCTCTTTATGGTGTTCAATTGGAGGACAAATTGTATAAACTGTTTAAGGAGAAAAAGCATTCCTCTTCATTTATATATGAGTCTGCAAAACGTTTGTCTCAAAAGAAGTCTCCCTTTCAGCAACCCTTTCACTGGCAGAGTCACCAGCAGCACGGAAAGTTCAAAACTAAGAGTAGAGGAGACAAACGACCTAAGTCACCCAACAAGCAAATGTCATGACTATCTAGGAGATGCTCAGGAGTTTGTGGTGGAAGGAAGAATTCACCACTTTTTGTCTGCCTGGGAGGCCTCTACTTCAGATGAGTGCGTTCTCCAGATTGTGACTGAGGGTACAAAATAGAGTTTCAATACTCCCCTAAGGATTCAGTGGTATGACCTACTCCATGGCCCATCGAACAAGGACAAGTGTTTTGCTCTGTCTCAAGCTATAGAGTCTCTTCTCCTGAAAGGTGCTGTATCAGTGGTTCACCCACTAGAACAGGGCAGGGGGTTCTATTCGATATAATTTCTAGTCCAGAAATCTACAGGGGCATACAGGATGGTCTTGAATCTGAAACTCCTTCAACAAATATGTAAAAACATTCCCCTTTGAGATGGAGACATTGCAAAGAGTAATTCCGATGGTAACCAAGTGTCATTACATGAGTACGTTGAGTCTTCAAGATGCTTAATTTCATGTGCCGATTTTCCCCAGCCTTCAGTAGTTCCTACAATACTGTGTCAAGAGGAAACACTTCCAATTCAGAGTTTTGCACTTTGGCCTCAAAACAGTTCCCCAAGTATTCACAAAAGTGGTAGCCCCTTTGGTAGCCTTACTCCATCTCAAGGGAATAAGGCTCTACCCTTACTGGTTTCGCCATGGTCCATCTCGATACCAGCTTGTTAAGGAGATGACATTAGTATGCAACTACTTACAGTCCAACAGCTTGTTGCTGAACCTTGCAAAGTGCAGTATAACTCTAACATTGGATTTGACCTTGGTAGGTGCGAGGTTTCGCACTGACCTCAACAGGGTGTTTCTTCTGGAGTCCAGAGCATTAACTTTGAGGAAGTTGGCCCTCTTGGTTATTCAGAGCCATTCGCTGCCATTGAGGCAGTGGTTGAACTTATAAGGGCACATGGTAGCTTCGGTATTCACTGTATCATGGGCAAATTGAATTTTCACCCTTTGTGGGGTCATCTTCACTCTTTTTGGGATCCCAAGTCGCAGGATTTTGATTGTCTGATACCTGTGACTCAGGACATCAGGAAGGAGTTAGAGTGGTGGCTTCTTCTGGCCTCACTATTGAAGGGTGTTCCTCTTCAACAAGTTCTTCAGAAGGTTTTGATGATGGATGCCTGTGCCTTGGGTTGGGGGGGAACACTGGAATCTATGACTTTTCAAGCCAGATTGTCGTTACCGGACAGCTTTTGTTCCTTCAATTGGAGAGAACTCACTGCTATTCTAAGGGCAGTAATGCATTTCCAGCAGTGAATTTGGAGGTTCCATCTTGTAGTGAGAATGGTCAACATGGTGTCTATTGCTTATGTAAACAATCGGGAGGGGCAGGTCCAAGTCCTTGAACTTGGTGGCCGTTCAGCTATTCCAATGGGCAGAGGTAAATCTGTTGTCACTGGTGGCAGATCACATCAAGGGGGTGGACAATGTGTTCGCAGATTCCCTGAGTCGGTGTTTCCCTCTTCCCAGGAGATGTCATTATCAGGCCTCATCTTCCAGTTAATATGCAGGAACTTCATCAATCCTTACATAAAACTATTTGCTTTGAAAATCAATGCTCAGCTTCCAAGGTTCATGAAGGTGGCTTGGAGGGTGAATGTCCTAACATTCATGCCCCAATCGCCTCCTTTATGCATTTCCTCTGATTCCCTTAATTACCAGACTCCTATCCAGGCTTCTGTCAGAGGATAGAGATATGATAGTAGTGATTCCGTTTTGGCCAAGAAAATCTTGGTTTCTGATTCTGAAATCTCTCTCAGTTCAGGAACATTGGCTCATCCGTCTCTTTCCATCTCCTCTGAGGTCCCCCATCATGCTTCTCTCCAGGAGGTTACAGCCCTCAGAGTGTCGGCTGTGAGGAGGGACTTGCAGAGTGAGGGATTGGCAGCTCTTTTAGCTCTAGCAATTCAACAATACCAGAAACCCTCTACTTTGAAGTTTTATGGTAGTCCTTGGGGGAATTTTCAAAGGTGGTGTTCTCTTCATGGTCTCCTGTTGATTGTCGCTTCAATTATGTTTTGTAATTTCTTTGGGAGGGTTATGGAAAACGTCTCACTGTGTCCACTTTACTCTCTTAATGGGGAGTGATTAGGGTTTTGTTTGGAACTCTCAGGGAAATCTTTCAGATAAGGATGTTTTGGTGTCTTGTTTATTGAAGAGGTTTTCCCTATCCAGACGGGTGATTAAACCTCTTTTTCCTTTGTGGGATTTGCTGGTGGTTCTGAGGGCTTTTACGTATCCTCCCTTTGAGCCCTTATCTACAGTGGGTGTTATGTATTTAACTTTGAAAGTCTGAATTTGTGAATTGGTTGCTCTTATGGCAAGATAGCCTTTTCTTTCCTTTTTTGAAGATAGTGTTATTCTTAAGTTGGATTCTTCTTTTGTGCCAGAGGTAGCCTCTTCATTCCAAAGGAGTCAGAAGATTGTTCTTCCTGCTCTTAGGGAGGTTTCAGATTCTTCTACTGACTGTCAGTAGCATCTTTTGGATGTTACGAGGGCTCTTCAGGTCTATCTCAAAAGATCCTCAAGTTTCAGGAAAATAGATTCCCTCGTTGTTACTTTTAGAATTTGCAATAAGTGGGTGAAAGCATTCCTAACGGTCATCAGCCATTGGATTAAACAAGCTACTTCTTGTCTGGTACTCCTCCTCTTGCTGGAGTGAAAGGTCATTCTACTAGAAGGGTATCAGCATCTAATACCTGTGTAGGCTCCAGCCTGAGAGGGAGGGGCAGTAATATGCACATTCCTGTCCATTTTTAGGTCGAGCCTGGGCAGCGCATGCGCTGCTCTGCGAGGCATGCTGTATTGAGGTATGGAATAGAAGCTCTGCCCATTTCCTGCCCATCTTTTCAATTGGCTCCTGTTACTGTCCTTTCGAAATCAATGCTTTTCATTTGTGAATAGGCTTAGTAGCCCCTTCTTGGTACTGCCTTGTCGGCATTTGTAACCTTCCATAAGGACTGGACTTTTTACTTGTGTTGTTACACGGTCTGCTTTATGTAGTCGGTGAGCACTATTTTCTTGAATGATCTTCCCCTATTCCACCCACAACGTCGCAGCATGCTGCCCGCTTTTATATTGTTATTCAGCTGGGATCGTGGTTCTCCAAGGCTCCGCAGGCTGAAGGATGCTGGGCAGGTGCATGGTCTTCGATATACACTTACCGTGTGCTCAGACCTCACCATTCATTGTTTCCTTGAGTGCATTATATATGATCAGCTTTCAGCTTGCACAATAGCCGCCTCCTGCCTGATGGAAGGTTTATTAAAGATGCGGAGCAGAGCTTTACGAACCTCACCCGATTTGCGCGCTTTCCTGTTGCTTCTTGCTAATTGATTTAGCAGCGACTTAATTTCCTCTCTGGCTAATGGGAATGAAAAAGGAAGCTCTCGTTTACTACCGGCTCTAAGCAGGTGGTAACTGATTGCGCAAACACAGGCACAAGCGCAATCTGTAAATATCTTCTACTGGGTGCTGGACTCACAACAGGGATCCCTTCTAACATCATTAATAACCCAGAATATCAAACCTGGCACTGCCATCAAAGGTCAAAGGCTGTATTATCTATTTACTGCACCTCTTAAGAGCCATCACAAGTCTCAGCAGGTCGGGCTTTCGACCTGGTGGCACCGCGTGGGTCAATCTTTTTTGACGCCTTGCACCCCACCATGACCTCTTCCTCAGACTCCCTCATCTCTCCAAAGCCCCTCTCTCACATACATTTCATTTGTTTTATTGCCTTTTATATATGTGTTGGTTTGCAAAACACATAAATAAAAGGCATTGTCATTTGCAATGCCAATAACAAACTCTCGCAAGGCAATACCTATTGCATTGCAAATGCTTGTTCTGTCTTGGAAGGTGGAGACCACCTCACCAGTTCTAAATGGGATGTGAACAACTGGGACTAGGATTAATGAGGATTACTATTGAGTAATTGGGCATGGATTAACAACACTTAGAATAAAATGTTAGACAATCATCTTTGCTTGTCACATTCCCTTTCTACTCCCACAGTAAAACGTTGATAGATTATTACAACGTCACTTGTTAAGACATATTCCAGGCAGGGTGTGTTGTGAATTCTACTGTGTATATGTCAGAGACGTTTTAACTGCATGGGCAGAGTAGGCAATTGCCCAGACCCCCTCTTCCAATGGGACTTCTGGTAAAGTGAACTTTCTCTATGTCTCAATTCTTTCCATTTATATATGTCAACCTCTCTCTCTCTCCTCTGCCTACCTCTACCTCTGTCTGTCTTGACCCATAGTCATTTTAAATATTTTTGGGGTCCTCATTAAGGTATGTTTATTTTTGTGTTTACAAACACTTTTCATTGGTTTTAAATTATTGGCAGTAGGAATAATAAGCATTTGTATCCTCAAATGGGGCAGGCATATTTCAACTGTTTTTGAGTGACCCCATTTCTGCAAGTTTGCTTGGCATCATGCAGGCTTGAATTAGCAGAAAATGGGTAATACAATTTAAAACAATTCCTAACAGGGGCCCCCAAACTATGTCCTGCCCAATAAAATAGTTAACTGTAGCTGCTCCCGCAAGCATTCTGACCCCCCCAAACCTTTAAATAAGCCAACTCATGATGAAGACTTTGCGTTCACTATTGAAGACACAACATTGAAATGAATAGCTTTGGCACGAAAAACACTTTTTGATTTATTTAACAATATATGTATGTATATGTATATATATATATTACCTACTGGCGGTCGCCAGTAGGTAGTTATAGTTAGGACCTATTTTCCATAGGAAATTCACAACATTCTATTTCCAATAACTTTGGCGCCGGTTGATGAATCTTCGCGAAATTTTCAAAACTAGTGGGGCGCTCCGGTCTGCTCCTATCCTGAACGTTTCGGGGTGATTCGGCAAGCGGGGGGCGAGAAAAAAGGGGGTCCCAAAACGTGTTTTCCCCATGCAATTTTCCATAGGAAACTTTAGACACGGCTACAGCTCGAACTGCTGAACGGAATTACACCAAATTTGGCAAAGAGGTAGTTCTTGGTTCAGAAAGAACCCTTTTTGTTAAATGGTGTAAATCCGTTCAGTAGTTCCTGAGAAATTTGAAAAAGAAAACATATCGATATCTGGGCGGAGCCTAACCACACATGTCATCGTGAGATCTGATTGGCTGTCAGCACTTCATCCTGGAATTGCTGGCAGCCATCTTGGGACCAATATAAATGATAGTACCCCATTGAAATGCATTGTAGTGAATCGAAGATTTTGAGGGTTACCAAAAGGAGAACTATAAAGGGTGATAACAGACTTTAGTTACATTAGAATTCATTTGTTGATGGTACCATACTAATTTCAGGAATTGAGGTGTGTTCTAAGGTGATTTTACCCTGTGAAAAACCTTCTGCTGGGATATCATGTTTGAGAGAAAACTATTTTCACATGCTTGTCCCATACAGTTTTGGATGGTGCTCCAGAAGCTAAAATGAGAGCATATTTTCTGTAAATTCACATTATCTTTCTCAGTCATGTGAGAATGAAGTCTGACATTCTCAGTAAAACATGTACATCCAACAAGGGCAGAGACTGTCAGTTGATTCCTTTGTGTTCTACTGCAGCTTCCCAGAGTGTTCTAAAGAACAACTAGAGCGCTAACAGTCTTACTTATGACAAAATTATGGCACACCTGAAGCCATCTTGATTGGAATAAACTGGTAACTCTTAAAATATTTAATTTAAAAAGGAACAAAATGAGGGGGTTCATTTTGACATAGAAATTATGGTTAGTGCTGTAGAAAGAAAAACTAGGACATGTTTTAAGTGAGATCTCAAATATCTTCCTGTTATATTTCAACAGGAGCAGCCTGCCAGTTGATGCCTTTGTGTTCTACTGCAGCTTCCCAGAGTGTTCTAAAGAACAACTAGAGCGCTAACAGCCTTACTTATGACAAAAGTATGGCATACCTGAAGCCATCTTGATTGGAATAAACTGGTAACACTTAAAACATTTAATTTAAAAAGGAACAAAATGATGGGGTTCATTTTGTCATAGAAATTATGGTTAGTGCTGTAGAAAGAAAAATTAGGACATGTTTCAAGTGTGATCTCAAATATCTTCCTGTTATATTTCAACAGGAGCAGCCTGTCAGTTGATGCCTTTGTGTTCTACTGCAGCTTCCCAGAGTGTTCTAAAGCACAACTAGAGCGCTAACAGTCTTACTTATGACAACATTATGGCACACCTGAAGCCATCTTGATTGGAATAAACTGGTAACTCTTAAAACATTTAATTTAAAAAGGAACAAAATGAGGGGGTTCATTTTGTCATAGAAATTATGGTTAGTGCTGTAGAAAGAAAAATTAGGACATGTTTTAAGTGAGATCTCAAATATCTTCCTGTTATATTTCAACAGGAGCAGCCTGTCAGTTGATGCCTTTGTGTTCTACTGCAGCTTCCCAGAGTGTTCTAAAGAACAACTAGAGCGCTAACAGTCTTACTTATGACAAAAGTATGGCACACCTGAAGCCATCTTGATTGGAATAAACTGGTAACACTTAAAACATTTAATTTAAAAAGGAACAAAATGAGGCGGTTCATTTTGCCATAGAAATTATGGTTAGTGCTGCAGAAAGAAAATTTAGGGCATGTTTTAAGTGAGATCTCAAATCCTCTTCTATTTCATTAGAAAATTCTGACATGCAGACTGAAACAATCACTTTCAATACCAGCAGTAGACTTCCAGTTAACTCCCTGGTGAGCAGTAGCTTTACTACAGTGATCTAATGAACAACTAGAGTGCTAACATTCTGAATTTATGGCAAATGTGTGACACATCTGAATGCCTTCTTGATGGAATCAAAGTAAAAAACTGAAAGCATTTCCTACTGAAGAAACTGCAGTAAATGACGAAATTAGGAAACTTCATAACAAATAAGTTTCCCAAGATGGCCTCCAGAGAAAAAAGAGCCCAAATGTAGCACAAATATCACCCAGATGTAGCCCACATATAGCCCACTGACAGAAGTGTGCAAAACACTTTTTATTTTTATTTTTTCTGCAGTTTTATATAGTGCAAACTGGTCAGGTATTGGAGCGTTACATCTTACTTGGACCCCTTATTGCGTATTTTGCACGAAGTACATGAGATTGATCTTGCGAAACATTGAACTTTACGATTCTGTTAACCTGAAGTTGCTCTGAACCGGGCTTTGTAACACCCGTTTTTACCTACTGGTTTTAATTAATTCTCACTGTATTGTATTAGGAAAGAGGATTTACTGTTTTTATGTACACTTTTGTGATCTATGTTTCTAAATCAGATCAAATAATGTTTAATGAATTCTATGGCAGGACGGAGGCGAGGATTATGCATATCTTTCCTCACTTTATTTGCATAGCAGTTCAAAGAAAACGTAACACAACAATCATTAAACAAAAGACTACACAACCCATGAACCATTAGGGGGTAGTCTCCAAGGCAACTATAGTCCAATCATATCACAGTCCATCGTATATAATATCGTGACGTCCCTTCCGCTTCCTCTTTCTTCACTGCTCGTCAGTTAAGTGCATTCCTTACATTCTTGGCTTAATCTGACGATGTTGCTGTTTGTATAGCGGTTTCTTGTGCACGTTATTAGCATTATTGCCTTGGTATTGTTTCATATTCCCTGCGCATCAGGCTCTTGCCCGAGCGCGTTCTCCCCCTCGCAGTTTCTCCCGCTGTGTGCTCTGCACGCGGTGAGATCCTGTCAGGCGCGTCTGGTCCGAGCGAGGCAGCTCCGTCGAGCGCTCCCGCTGGTCTTTACGCGCGTTTGGGAATCCGGTCACTCCTTTAGTGTCCGCTTGATTCCCGACCAACCCTCACCTAATTTTGACACCGCTACGCGGTGATTTCCCCACACGGCCACGTTAGTGACCAGCGCCACCTGGTGGTGGTAATTGGTATTGCGCCTCAGTCTATTCTTATAACAGCTTCAGGGAAAGCCCAGCTGTTGGAGCACTGGCGAGGGGGCTGCCTTAAGGATTTTAAGGGCATTTGTTCTGTGCTCACACCCTCTGCTATCATGTCTTCTCCAGAAGACCATTTTTACTCCTCCTACCAGGAAGTGGAGGAGGAATGGCCCCCCAACTTCTCCCTCCAGCAGTGGACCAAGCCCTCTCTCTGGCTATTTCTAGGGCGCTGGCTCCTCTTAGGGATCAGGTTGATAAGCTGGCGAAAAGCATCCTGGGGTGTTCAGTGACCCAGATCTGGTGGTGGCGGGTCCCAGTAGCTCCCAGATGGGGAATAAAAGGGCCGTTAAGCATAACGCATGGCACTTGGAAGGATTTGATAAACTTACGGAGACCTTCCTCAAGAGTGCGCGAACGTTAAAACATGCACCCTGCCGGGAGGAGGACGGGCCCGGAGAAAATTGCGACACTGTCACCACTATTGTAGACCCCGACGGCGGGTTTCCCTTAGAGGGAGAGGGTGTATCGGAGGACGATTTCTCCTCCGATGAGGATAAGGACTCGGGGCGTCCCTGGCGTCCAGAGTCCCACTCCTCCGGTTGGGGACGGGGTCCACTCGGACATGTTCGAGCCTACCCAAATTTACCATCCTAGGTCGGCGGAGTGGACACCTGACGCCAAAGTGGCAGAGTATGTGGTGGGGAAAATCCATCAACCCCTTGAAAGGGAGGTCAGGAACAGGATGAGGGGAGAATGCCCCAGGCCCTCACTGAAGGGGAAGGTGGCACACACGCCTGAAATTGATGAGAAACTATGTACCTTTTTCTCCAAGTATATGAGGGATCCCAAGAAAGGAATTGATAGGTCTTGGACGTGGTAGGGCCCTTGACCCAAATTATTCAATTGACGGAGCGTTCCAAAGAGTCAGGATCCCCTTTGTCCACGGATATTGTGGCTGGTTGGGCGCACTACCCTAAACCCTAAAACACTACCCCTTCCACTACCCAAACACCACTACACTACCCTAAACACTAAAACACTACCCCCAGCACGACACCCTACACTACCCAAACATAACTGCACTACCCTAAACCCTAAACCTACCCACCGCACAACCCCCTACACTACACAAACACCACTGCACTACCCTAAACCCTAAAACATTACCCCCAGCACGACCCCTTCACTACACAAACACCACTGCACTGCCTTAAACCCTAAAACACTACCCCCAGCACGACCCCCTAAACTACACAAACACCACTTCACTATCCTTAACCCAAAACACAACCCCAGCACTACCCCCTACACTACCCAAACACTACTGCACTACCCTAAACCCTAAAACACTAGAACCCAGCACGACCCCCTACAGTACACAAACACCACTGCACTACCCTAAACCCTAAAACACTACCCCCTACACTACACAAACACCACTGCACTACCCTAAACCCTAAAACACTATCCCCAGCACGACCCCCTACACTACACAAACACCACTGCACTACCGTAAACCCAAAACACTACCTCAGCACTACCCCCTACACTACCCAAACACCACTGCACTACCCTAAACCCTAAAACACTACCCCCAGCATGACCCCCTATACTACACAAACACCACTGCACTACCCTAAACCCTAAAACACTACCCCCAGCACGACCCCCTACACTACCCAAACACCACTGCACTACCCTAAACCCTAAAACACTACCCCCAGCACGACTCCCTACACTACACAAACACCACTGGACTACCCTAAACCCTAAAACACTACCCCCAGCACGACTCCCTACACTACCCAAACACCACTGCACTACACTAAACCCTAAATCTACCCCCAGCATGACCTCCCACACTACACAAACACCACTGCACTACCCTAAACCCTAAAACACTACCCCCAGCACGACCCCCTACACTACCCAAACACCACTGCACTACCCTAAACCCTAAAACACTAACCCCAGCATGACCCCTAACTACCCAAACACCACTGCACTACCCTATACCCTAAAACATGACCCCCTACACTACACAAACACGACTGCTCTACCCTAAACCCTAAAACACTACCCACAGCATGACTCCCTACACTACACAAACACCACTGCACTACCCTAAACCCTAAAACACTACCCCTACACTACACAAACACCACTGCACTACCCTAAACCCTAAAACACTACCCCCAGCATGACCCCCTACACTACACAAACACCACTGCACTACCCTAAACCCCCTACACTATACAAACACCACTGTATTACTCTAAACCCTAAAACACTACCCCCAGCACGACCCCCTCACAACACAAACACCACTGCACTACCCTAAACCCTAAATCTACCCCCAGCACGACCCCTACACTACCCAAACACCACTGCCATACCCTAAACCCTAAAACACTACCCCCAGCATGAACCCCCACACTACCCAAACACCACTGCACTACCCTAAACCCTAAAACACTACCCCAGCACTACCCCCTACACTACCCAAACACCACTGCACTAACATAAACCCTAAAACACTACCCCCAGCACAACCCACTACACTACACAAACACCACTGCACTACCCTAAACCCTAAAACACTGCCCCCAGCACGACTCCCTACACTACCCAAACACCACTGCACTACCCTAAACCCTAAATCTACCCCCAGCACGACCCCCTACACTACCCAAACACCACTGCACTACCCTAAACCATAAAACACTACCCCTAGCATGACCCCCTACACTACACTACCCTAAACCCTAAAACACTACCACCAGCATGACCCCCTACACTACTCAAACACCACTGCACTACCCTAAACCCTAAAACACTACCCCAGCACGACCCCCTACACTACCCATACACCACTGCACTACCCTAAACCCTAAAACACTACCCCTAGCACGACCCCCTACACTACTGCACTACCCTAAACCCTAAAACACTACCCCCAGCACGACCCCCTACACTACCCAAACACCACTGCACTACCAAAAACCCTAAAACACAACCCCAGCATGACCCCCTACACTACCCAAACACCACTGCACTACCCTAAACCCTAGAAAAGAAACCCCCACCCCATGCCCAATCCCCCTTACCTCTCACTCCTCGTGGTTCCTCTCTCCTCGTGGTTCCTGCTTCACGTCGTCTCTGAGGGGCGGTGCACGTCGTTGTGATGAAACGGAACAGCCTCTGTTTCCTTACAACGACATGGATCGTCTACATGTTTTTTAAAACGCATGGTCATTTACCATACATACCTTTACAACAAAATTCGTTGTAAAGGCATGCGTGGTAAATGACCATGCGTTAAAAAAAAATGCGTAGTAATGACTTCATGATGTACAACGCATGCGTGGTAATGCATGCGTTGTAATGGTATCACAAAGTAAAAAAGTCGTTGTAACGGCTGTTTACCGATCGAAGCTGGCCCCTGTTCTTCAGTGAGACATTTATTTGATTAATTAGGAGGAAGGAATGTGTTTTTTTTACCGAAAAGTGCATTTTCGGCTGTTGTATTGTGAAAGTGTCCGCATGGCCTGGTTTCACTTCCGGTGAGAGAGTGGAAGAGTCTGTTTGGATCTAAAGGAGTTCTGTTGTTGGACGGGGCCGGTGCGACATGTCATCAGAAAACATAGCTAATGGAAAGCGTCCTCCCTGAAGTGTGGAGCAGTGCCATGAGAGGTCAACGAGTGTGCGTCCCACCGCAGTATGACCGTACCGCGTGACCCATGTGCCGCCTCCAGGGTACGGGAGGCAGAAGCGGCATCGCAGGTCCTCTTGAAGACCGTTGTAGCACTAATTCTACATTTTGGTACTAGGGCATTTTAACTTCGTTGTTCCTGCCAGATACAAAGAGAAGATCCTGTGTTATTCAGTGCCTTCGTTACCTTTTTTGTGGGTTGTGGTGCTTGTCACTTCGCTGCCCCGCCGGTGCAAACGACTGGGCACCCCACCTCGTGTGCCATCTGCAGGGCCTCTGCCCTCGGATCACTGGTTTCGGTTTCTGGAGTGGCAACATAAACAGTTGCTCCCAAAGGACTAGCCTGAACACTTAGGTGAGTATCCCCTGCACCAGCATTCCACGGAAATTCTTTCCTAGCTCTCCCACGTCAACGAGGACGTCATAATAGCACGGCTCTGCTCGTGACACCGTATGACGTCATCGGAGCCATAAGAGGACCTCGTCGGCGTGCTGACGTCAGTTCCACCTATTTTTTCCGTGCCACCGAGGCAAACAGGGGACCGAGACATTTTCACATGTATACATAGTATAATAAATATATATATTCACTGAAAAAACCATAGGTTTCAGGCACGTTATAGTTAGAAATTAGCATTTAAAAAACCTTAGAAATTCACTGAAAAACCATAGGTTTCAGGCACGTTATAGTTAGAAATTAGCATTTAAAAACCTTAGAAATTCACTGAAAAAACCATAGGTTTCAGGGGCGTTATAGTTAGTTGGACATTTCACTCGTACAAAACCATAGAAATTCCCCTGTTATAGTTAGTTCAGCTAACTATAACTCGCGTGCCCGCAATGCACTGCTGATGACGTCACATATTACATCACTCATGACATGGTCAGTGACATCACTCATGACATCACTGATGACATCTCAAATGACATCACTGATGACATCACTGATGACATCATCCAGTGAATGTGTGTTTTTCTGAAAATTAAATATGTTTTATATATGTATATCTTAAGGTCGATGGAAGAATAAATGGGTATATAAGTGTCTAAATGGATGATTTATTTTTGTAAAATTGATTGTATAACTGACTAAGTGTATCTTAGTGAATACATGGGTTAGTGAGTAATGTTTAAATATGAAAATATCTGTATCAGTCTCTCACTTTGTGTATAAGTGGCTGCATGGGTTGGTGAGTAGCTACATGAGTGTCTATATGGGTTATTAGTTGGTTTTTTGAGTATCAATATGAGTGTCTGAGTGGCTGTATGGTTCGGTGGGGGGTATTACTTAGTGTATAGATGCATGAATGAGTGACTCACTGTTTGTATGTGTTGAAGACAGCATGTGTGCAGGACAGTATAGGTGGATGAGTATGTGTATGGGTGTGTTAGTGAGTGAATGACTGTCTCAATAGTGTCTTTATGAGTAACTACATATGTTTTAAACTAGTATATGTGAGTATTGGTGTATATAAGTGAGTATATGTGAGAGTGAGAGATTGGAAGAGTTCCTGTACAAATAAGTAGGTGTTTCTATAAGTGATTGTTTAAGAGAGTAAGTATGTGTAAGTTTCTGTAGAAGTAAGTGTGGTAGTGTGTGTATAACTGTATATGCAAGTAAATGGATGTTTGATACTTTGTTTGCATGTGTGACTATGTGTGTGAGTAACTCTATGGATGAGTGGCGGTGTGTAACAGGATGTATAGGTGTATGAGTACATATGATGAGTGAGTACATGTATGAGTGACCGTATAGGGACTGTTGGTGAATGAGTGGATGTGTGTGTAGATCTAGGAATTACGGAATAGGTGTGTTGTAACTGGTATTGGTATGTCCATTGTTTTGAAAATGTTAGTTTGTATTTTTGAGTGTGTGTATCAAAGGTTATATTAGGGTGAGAGGAGGTCTGCCACTCTATCACAAGGATGATGTCATCAGTGATGTCATTTGAGATGTCATCAGTGATGTCATGTGTGATGTCACTGACCATGTCATGAGTGATGTAATATGTGACGTCATCAGCAGTGCATTGCGGGCACGCGAGTTATAGTTAGCTGAACTAACTATAACGGGGGAATTTCTATGGTTTTGTACGAGTGAAATGTCCAACTAACTATAACGCCCCTGAAACCTATGGTTTTTTCAGTGAATTTCTAAGGTTTTTTAAATGCTAATTTCTAACTATAACGTGCCTGAAACCTATGGTTTTTTCAGTGAATATATATATGTATATGTATATATGTGTATATATATATACATATATATAGATATATATATATGTGTGTGTATATATATATATATGATATGATTGTACGGGTAAATGAGTGGATGTGTGTGTAGACCTAGGAATCAGTGAGTGCGTATGTAGTAACTGGTATTGGTGTGTCGATGGTTTCGAAAATGGTAGTCTGTATTTTACAGTGGGCGTATCAAAGGTTATATTAGAGTGTGAGGAGGTGCATCAGATTTTCACGTGGATGATGTCATCAGTGATGTCATCAGTGATGTCATTTGAGATGTCATCAGTGATGTCACTGACCATGTCATGAATGATGTAATATGTGACGTCATCAGCAGTGCATTGCGGGGGTGCAAGTTATACTTAGCTGAACTAACTATAACGGGGGAATTTCTATGGTTTTATACGAGTGAAATGTCCAACTAACTATAACATCCCTGAAACCTATAGTTTTTTCAGTGAATTTCTAAGGTTTTGAAATGCTAATTTCTAACTATAACGTGCCTGAAACCTATGGTTTTTTCAGTGAATTTCAAAGGTTTTTTAAATGCTAATTTCTATCTATAACATAGCAGTCGCGTTTGCAGAGTGGTGGAGAAAGGTGAGCGTGGCCTTCAAACACCTTTTAGTAATCCCACTGTGTGGGATTTAGCGGACGTAACAGGAGGGATAGTTAGCCCCCAACGTCAACCTTGGTGGCCAACTACCCCTTTTATTACCTCCAGTAAATCCCACACAGCAGAATTGCTAACTTGTTATATCAGGCCCCACCTCCTCCCTGCAGCACTCTGCAAACGCGCCCGCTGGTGCGTTCTACGTTGGGGGATTAAGTCCTCCATCCTGAGGGTCCCTGGGGCCAACTAGCCCACCATGTACCTTCAATTTGCACCACAGAGCTGCGTTGCAGAGAGGTGGTCTGAGGCCACGCCCCTTTTTACACCTCTCTGCAACGCAGCTCTGTGGCGCAAACTGAAGGTACCTGGTGGGCTAGTTGTCCCCCAGGGACCCTCAGGATTGAAGGGGACTTAATCCCCCAAGTTACTACGCACCAGGGGGCTCATTTGCACACTTGCCATATCAGGCCCCGCCCCCTCCCTGCACCACTGTGCAAACGCGCCCCCTGGCGCGTTGTAAGTTGGGGAATTAATTCCCCTTCAATCCTGAGGGTCCGTGGGGCCAACTAGCCCACCATGTACCTTCAATTTGCGCCACAGAGCTGCCTTGCAGAGAGGTGGTCTGAGGCCACGCCCCTTTTTACTCCTCTCTGCAACGCAGCTGTGTGGCGCAAACTGAAGGTACCTGGTGGGCTAGTTGGCCCCCAGGGACCCTCATGATTCAAGGGGACTTAATCCCCCAAGTTACAACGCGCCGGGGGCACATTTGCACACTTGCCATATCAGGCCCCGCCCCCTCCCTTCACCACTGTGCAAACACGCCGGTGGTGTGTTTTAAGATGGGGGATTAAGTCCCCTTGAATCCTGAGGGTCCTTGGGGTCCAACTAGCCCACCAGGTACCTCCAGTAAGTGCCACAGAACTGCATTGCAGAGAGGTGTTCAAAGGGGCGTGGCCTCGGACCACCTCTGTGCAAGGCAGCCCTGTGGGGCATACTGGAGGTACCTGGTGGGCTAGTTGGCCCCCAGGGACCCCCAGTATTGAAGGGGAATTAATTCCCCAACTTAAAACGCGCCACAGGGCGCGTTTGCAGAGTGTTGCTGGCAGGGGGCGGGGCCTCGGCACGATGCCGGTCTTTTTTTTAATATCTTTTTTTTTAGAAGGGGGGCTGTGTGGCCCCCCTTCTTTTTCCTTTTTTTGGGCCCTGGGGACCCCATCCCCCAGGGCCTGACCCCTTTTTTTAAACAAATTAAAAAATTTGAACGGGAAGAGGGCCGCGTGGGCCCCCCTCCCGTGGCCAATTCCGGCCCCAAGGACCCCATCCCCCGGGGCCGGCCTTTATTTATATAATTTTTATTTTGTTTTTGGGGAGGGGGGCCGCGTGACATAAATATTGCCTATTACAAGCTTAATGCTAAAAAATGTGGCACAACATGCTCATTTTGGAACTTTCTGCAACAAAATCTGCATGTTGCCGTATTATAACCCTTTTTCACGTTAGATTTCGGAATGTTTGACCTCTCGAAATTATTTGGGGGCATGCAGACTTTATCTCTCTTTGTAATTGTCACAAATAAATCCCGATCAGTTTGTAATTGCGGCTTCTATGCAAACACGTGTTTGCGAAGTGCTCATTAATTACCCTGGCACTTGAAATGGAGCTATATAAAGTTTGTTTGTACCACATTAACAATCTGGATGTTTATTTTTCAAAGGCAGGATTGGTGATTGTGTTGTCATCTGTTTCATGCTTGAAGAACTGGACTGCAACTGCCGTTTTGACTGCATTGTCACATCTACATACTAGAGGGCAGAAAACTTTTAGCACCTCAACGTGGATGATTGTCAAGAGTTGCTCAATATATCAATGTGGAATTCACAAAGTTATACATTTGTCTGGCTACCTGATGTTATTTTGGCGTTTTTAGCTTTGCTCAATTGGACCACACCAGTCTGTTTGACATATTGGGGCATATTTACCAAGATATCGCGCAGCAAGTCACCTTGCTGCACTGCACTGCGTGATAGGAAAAGGGCTGGAATGCGCCGTAATTAACAATATACAGCGCATTCCTGTCATTTCCCAGTGCTGGCCCACAATGTACCTGCACAATGTGCTGGCTCCATCGCAGGCACCCTTGCACCATGGTGCAAGGGTGCCTGCGTTATAAGCAGGATTTTTTTTGTGCAGAAAGAGGAAGTAACAAGGAGAAATACAGATATTTCTCCTCGTCACGCCTCAACTGGGAAGACGTAGCATTCTGACACATTCTCAGGTCTACCAGTGTTGGTAAATCTGGGCATGCTTCAGAATCCATGGGTGGATGCATGGGAACACCCACGCTCCACCCATGAAACCCCTTCCAAGGGCAGAGTAACACAACCCAGTGATTTGTGCTGCGTTACTCTGGATTAATCAAGGCACTCAGGGCCTTGTGTGGCTTGATAAATCTAACTTAGGGTTTGCGTCGCCTTTGCGCCCCCTTGCGTGGAGCAAGGGCGACGCAAAACCAACATAAACATGCCCCACTGTATGTAATTTTTCGACTAAACGGGCAACCACGGCATGGGTGAGCGGGCATGTCAAAATACTGGAACTTACACCACAATGGAGGTTATTTCTTGACATATGAAAGGGCGCCCATAGCACATTGGGTCAACTTATGGGCAATGTCAGGGTTCACTGGCTTGGCACACCATGAAAGGACTTGAATATTTAATGAGTGTCCTTTCAAAGCAAATTTATGTGGAAATTGTGCTTTTTAGCACATTTTTATGGAAATTGTGTGTTAAAATTTACACCTTTTTTTCAAAATGTTCTCGAGGGAGAATCTCCACCCACCCCTACAAACCCACTCTAGAAGTGGTCATGCTCATGCTCTTTGCTCGTTCGCTACAATTCAGAACACTATCCTGCCGCCAAAAGTTCCAGTTGAGGAATGTATGTGTCCTAAAGCATCTCAAGTTACTGTTTCAGTCATTAATCAGACCTAAACATATTTGGGTGTCTACGAAGAACTGTCGACCTCAGATGGCACTCTCAATATGAATACACAAACACTGAAAGGGAATAACATAGAACTGCAATCTGCTCATTCTGAGTCAGGCAATCAAGCTTAGGACAACAGTGTACAATTGCAAAGCTCTACAATAATGTCAAGAAAGAACAACGAGCAACTAAGGAAACTTAATAAAAAGACAAAAAAGGGATTTTAACTCAGAAACTTCTCTTTCCCAATTTTTTCAAATCAGGGTCCTCATGTGAAGATAACAATAGCATTTTGGTTTCTAAACTTTCGACTGAAAATAGTCAGTGCAACTCCAATGCTTCATCCTATTAACTCACGCCTCTGAGGAAATTGTGGGATGCGGAGCCATCAACCAACCATGCTACTATTGCTGAGTCCTCCACCAACCCTGCTATGATTACCAGGGCTGAGCCTTTACCAAGAAATAAGGAGATTTCTTATAATAGCAGGTGTCAGTCTATGTAGGCCTTTTAAACTGAGCAATGGGCCAACTCCATCTCACCATCGAATGTGGATGAGCCTATACAAACAGGTGCTCTTGTGAGGGCACTCTCCGCCATGGCCAAGCCATCGCACCACTCCTATGGCGGACCTGCCTTGGCCACTCTTGATACTAATTTGCTTCATCAGCCTGTTAACGCCGCAGGCGTTGACAGCATCTCACAAGAGGTAAAGACACTGGAAAATCTGTCTTTGCAGCCTACATTTCTGGATAATAGGCAGCATGGGTCTGTTAAGGCAAGTACTCAAACCAACTGCTTGGGGGACCTGGGAGGCCCTTTAGCATATAATCCAAGGACTAGACCAGTTTATCCTGAAGGGGCAGCTCCAGCAGCCTCATACTATGCCCTGAATATGTCTCCTGTGGCAAAGAAGAAATATTGAATAGAGGAAATCTATTAAAACTATTCACAGACATTCCAAACCTGAGAAATATAACCTCCAATGATATAGATTTTATAGCCTTTACTACAGGCCCAAAGGAGAAACTCAATGAAAGAACAGAAATACGTTTTTTTGATATAAGTATTAGCCACTGTATAAAAGCAGAAAAACAAAAACTTGAACAATGGGCAATAAGGATTGTTGAACCAATTAGGGCAAATTATCTATCGATTTTTGAAACTCCTGGGCCGCCTACAGGTGATCATCATGAACTGTGACCGCACCTCTCTAAGAAAACCATTCTGTGTGGTGCCATTGGCCCACTTGACAGTGTATCTCATTCCAAACCATAGAATAATTTAATAATGCACAAAGATTCTGTGACAGGCTGAAGAGTTTGTTGCTTACCAAGAGAAACAGTAGACAACTGGGCATGGTTCTGGGTGCCATCCAACATCAACCCTAGTTCAATCAGAAGCCAGAACACCAACATGCTAAATATATGCTCATGGAACATCAGGGGTTATAACTCCTTCATTTCCTCGCCTGATTATTTACAACATTTATGCATTTTTAAAATAGTCTGTTTACAAGAGACCTGGCAAGTGAGCTCAAATTCTTGGCTAGATTATAGTGAGTATCAATCTCAAGCACTAAGGTCGGATAAGGGCGGTCGCTTTCAGGCGGCGGCGTCTCTATGTGTGTACACAATGAACTCGGCCTAACTGCCACCATCTTGGCCAAATTAAAAGGTGCGATCATCATATTAAAACTTACTGCATCGGCTGATCATGATCTTCCCCTCAGTTCTGTGGTGCTCGCAAACATAAATATACATCCCAATCCGGATAAAAAAAGGGCGACAATAGAGTATCTAATTGACAGTCTCAATCGATTAAGACCCGCTAACTTAAATTCTCTATGGTTATTAGTGGGCGATTTCGATGCCAACCTGTCAGCGACAATGAATGATCAAGAATGGCCTGATATTGAAAATGAGTTATGGGAAATTCCGCATTTAAATTTAACTCTTTCAACTAGATGCTCACATTGCTGTATCAGACTAACATATGCCCTAAATACTCTAGGCTTTTTTAAATAATTTTATTTAGTTTTATTCAGACAGATATGTAACAAAGCAGATTGATTATATGCATTACACAGTAATTGCAGTACGGGCATCTTGCATGAGAGATATAGCAACAATAAGCAGTACAACTCAATCACATTACACAGATATACATTGCGGGAATAAAATGCAACTCCACATAAATTAGAACAATCAATAAAATGGTTGTTATGGAGACTAGATGACAAGATATGTGAGCAGAGCAGGACAGGTGATGCTAAGGCGACTGAAATAATAAGAGAGGAATCGTCGGCCTACTTATACAGAGCACCATTCTGGGGGGGGGGATGTTATCCTAACTGGAAGGGCAGCGTACGCTAGGTGTTAGGCGCTGAGTCATCTGTTGGGTCGTGTCCTGCGGGGGCTACAGCCAGCGATGGTCCCATATCATCGGTGAGGTGTACATCACTTTCTCTAAGCCAAGTCGTAAAGGGTTCCCAAATATCTTTCGGGCGGGATGCCATTGGCATGAGATCCCAAAATGCTGCCAGCTGCTCTTGACAATAAGCGACGTCCCGAGTCCACTCAGGAATTTGGGGGTGTCTAGGGGCACCCCAGTGTATAGCTAGTCGTCGCTTCGCGAGGAACAGTAACATGGCTGTAAGGCGGCGTGACTCAGGTGGGGTCTCCTCCACATAGCCTAGTAGTGCAACTAATGGGGAGCAAACCAGCGGCAGTCCTGTGATGGCCTGTATGGTATCATACACCTCCCCCCAGAAGCTGGACAAAACCCGGCAGTCCCACGCAATGTGTAGAAAGGTGGCAGCTTCACGTTTGCATTTCCAGCAACGTGAATCGGGTCGTAGCTTCAACTTGTATAGCTGTAAGGGGGTTCAATAGTATCAGAGTAAAAATTTTAAATGTCAACGCCTCAGCTTGAAGTTAGGGGCTAGATATCTTAATTGCGTGCAATAAAACGCCCATTGTTCATCTGTGGGAAGATTGACCAGCTCGTTTCTCCATTGCTCCAGAGCCTTTGGGGCAACCCATGGAGTATTTGCTTGCGTGAGAGTATAGAGCCTGGTGACCAATCTACGAGAGGTCGGTGTGGTTAATATGTGTTCTAACGGTTTCATAATGGCTGGGGAAGTTGGAAAAGTAGAATGTATTGTTTTGCAGGTGGATCGGTATTGATAATATAGGAGTAATTCCAGGATCGGTGTCTGTGCACCATCCCGACCTGTTGGCGGGTCTAAAAACGTGTCCTGTGGATATAGGTCGCCCAACATGGAAATGCCCATTTTACGAGCACGTGTGATGGCGCCCTTGTCATGTAGGAAGGGGAAGTGCGGGTGGAACGCAAGCGGTGTGGAGGGTGCATACAGCAGTGGAGTACCTGTCCTCTTCGTCAGGCCCTCCCAGGCCCAACGTAGGGTTTTGACTGTGTTTATTTAGTTTGCGTTTCTCCGATAAGGTTTATAGATAGCTGCGTGCAGGGGGGTTGGGTCAGCTACGTCCCTCTCAGTGGCCACATGTGGCTTAAACGGGATGGGATGTACCCAAAAGTGAAGAAACTGTGCTTGCGCGCTTAGCGCATAAAGTTCGAAATCAGGAGCTCCCAGTCCTCCCTTTGATAGTGGGCGTGTCAGCAGTTCCCAGCTCACCCGGGGTTGACCGCCGGCCCAGATCAGAGCGATCATGACGGTTCGCAGAGATTTAAAAAAGGCCTGGGTTAAGGGTATGGGAATATTAACAAAAAGGTATACAAATTTAGGGAGAACTATCATTTTAACTATGGCAATCCTGCCCGCTAGCGTTAGAGGCAAGGCGGCCCAGAATTTCGACTTGCCCTCCAGCCAGTCTAATAGTTTGCCAAAATTCAAGCGCCAGATGTTTTGTAGGTCTTTACTTAGCCACACGCCACACGTATTTCACGGCATCATCTGCCCATGTGAGTGGAAATTCCAATGTGGTATCTAGTGGGGCATCTGTAAGAGGTAGGATAGAGGATTTTGACCAATTTATTTTAATGCCAGACATTCCGCCATAGCGATGGACTTCTCTTAATGCTGGGTTTAGATTTTCGTCTGGATTCCGAATGTATAGCGTAATGTCGTCAGCATACATTGAGATGATAAGGTTTCTATCTGTAAAAACCAGACCCCGGGCGGAGTGATGTTGACGAACTCTAGCAGCTAGTGGTTCCATAGCTACCACAAAAAGAAGCGGTGATAGGGGGCAGCCCTGCCTGGTACCTCGGGTGATGGGAAAGGGTTCTGAAATTAAACCATTCGCTTTGAGACGAGCAGTGGGTTTGGTGTATAGCAAGCTGATTAATTTAATGAAGTTAGGACTGAAGCCCAACCTGGGTAGGATGGTAAACAAGAAGGGCCACTCCGGAGAATCGAACGCCTTAGTTGCGTCCAAAAACGCTGCAATGGCCGGAATGTGAGGGTCGATTTGGTGGATTGTAGAAAAGAATGTACACAAGTTATGGGCTGTTGACTTGCCTGGAATATAGCCAGATTGGTCGGGTCTAGCGATCAGTGGCAAAAGCGGCTGTAGTCTGTTGGCGATCAGTTTAGCCAGGATTTTTGCATCAACATTAATGAGCGAGAGAGGCCTATAGGAGTCACAGACGTTCATGGCCTTATCTGGTTTTAATAAGGAAATGATAACTGCCTCCCGCATAGTCGGCGGCAGTACACCAATTTCCAGTGACTCTTGATATACATCAAGGAGCTGGGGTGCAAGTTCTTCCGCATATGTTTTATAAAATAGTGTGGTCAGCCCATCCAGCCCTGGGGCCTTTCCTCCTGGTAAGCCTTTAATGACCTGTGTAATATCTTCGACCTCGAAAGGTACATCTAAGTAGTCTCTGTGGTTCGCACTGAGCCAGAGCAGCTCAATTGAGTCCAGATATTCGCCTAGGTCGGGGTTGGGTTCACTCTGCGTGGCAGTGTATAGTGAAGAATAAAATTTGGTCAGGTATTCATGGGTGGCCATTTGTCCTCTAACGGGGGAGGAGTCCTCATCCAACAGCTCAGCTATAAAATTGGGGGATGTGTGTTGCTTAAGTGCATTAGCTAGGGTCTTGCCTGGCCTGTCGCCCTCTCCGTAACTGCATGCTTTAGCGTTTTTTCCTAGGAATCTGGTCTCCCTTTCCACCTCTGTTTCAAATTCCGAGATTTTGCTCCGCATGGAAGCCAGTTGTTTGGGGTCTCTAGAGGTGAAGAACAAAAGCTCAAGAGATTTGATGTCCTGCTCCAGTTTTGTGAGAGTAGAGCGAATTGAGCAAAGTACTCCAGATTGCTTAGCAATACAGGCCCCCCTGATTACCGCCTTGAAGGCCTCCCACAATATAGAGGGAGAGTCTACTGATCCCTCATTAGTAGTAAAATACTGTGTGATGTCAGCTCTGATTTCTTCCGTAAATGCTGTGTCTAAGAGTGCGTGTGGGTTGAAGTTGCCAGCTGAACGCGCGTGGGGTAGTGTGTGGAACCCCCCCACTGCAGCACAACCGGGGCGTGATCAGAGAATGTGCACGGTAGCTGTAGCACATCTACTGTCCAAGCCGCGACGTCACACGTTACAAGCCAGTAGTCTAATCTGGACCAGGCCCTGCGATAGGAAGTGATGCAAGTGCCCTCCCTGGCACTTGGGTATCTGCTACGCCAAATATCAGTGAGCCTGTGTTCAAGTATGATGTTGTTTAGCTATAGTGTTGCCTTGAGGTGTGGGTTGCAAGGGGTTCCTGCCCTGTCCCAGTCATTGTCCAGAATGGCATTGAAATCTCCGCCCCAAATAACTGTGTCCCCTCCCGTAGCCATTATCTTTGCCCATACAATGAGGAAAAATTGTGGGTCGTCTACATTTGGACCGTAAATGGCCACCAGGGTGACGTGCGTGGTCATGAGGGAGCCCGTGAGAATGACATAGCGTCCGTCTGGGTCTATTTGCGCGTGTGTAGTCGACCAGCCGAGCCCCCGTCGTATCAGTATCGAGACCCCCCTGGCGTAGTTGGAGTATGAAGCCGAGTGTATCTCCCCCCAATATATATGTTTCAGTTTAGGGTCAGTCGCATATTTTAAATGGGTCTCTTGGAGAAAACATACATCGATATGGTGCCTGCGCAAATATGTATGTACCATCCTTGCCTTTCTAAAATTGTTGAGCCCTCTCACATTCCATCTAAGGAATTTGGTCTCAGTCATGATTTAACAGGAAAAAATATGTGGCGTGTTACATGTTTGGGGAGGGTATACTGTGAAGTGTCAATGCTGGAGTTAGGAGATGTCTGTGTGACTGCTTGTGCTTTGCATAAAGGAGAATGGCCCTGTTAGCCTCAAAGCCTAGAGTGCGATTCAACCTGTACAAGTGCAATGCGGTTAACGATTGTGTGTCTGCGAATGCTTTGAACTCCCTGTCCCGCCCCCCTCCCACAACAACCTCCCAATTAGGTCGTGACTGATAACCCCCCACCCCCCCTTGAACTACCCCAATAACAAAATAAGAACATGAGTACATGGGAGATCTCCCTGTGGGGGCCTGGGACGACGGCTTTTAACCTGCCATGGGGCAGGGTGGCCAGGCTTTGGCATGGGATACGGAGTCCGCCTAATAAGAGGCTAAGGATCCAATTTAACCGTGGACCCAGTAATGCTTGTCACATTTTCTAGTAATAGGATTAATACAGTAGTATAATAAGCATAACCATAAACACAGCTGTTGAAAAAGCATAACAATACAATCAATCTAGTGCCGTACAAGTCTGGTGTGTGACAGAAAGTAGAGGAACTGCCATCTATGCATTGCTTGTCGCATTGATTAGTAATAGGAGTTATGTGGTAGTGTAATAAGCATAGCCTTAATCACAGATGTTGAAGAAGCATAACAGTACAATCAATCTAGTGCTGTACAAGACTGGTGTGTGACAGAAAGCAGAGGAACTGCCATCTGTCAGTCATTATCACTTAGGCTCAGTTCAGGAACAGATTGTTGCGAAGCACAAGGAGGCGACTTCCGCTGGCATATATGTTTAGTGTATTTCAAAGCTGACTTAGCGTCCGTAAAAAAGTTAGATTGACCATCATGAGTAATTTTTAACTTGGCCGGGTACAGCATGGCGTACGGAATTGAGGCGCTCTGTAGAATGCGTTTCGCTTGCGTAAATTCTCTGCGTGCGACCTGAACAGCAGGAGTGTAGTCCGGGAAGAATGATAGTTGGTTTCCCTGATGGATTATGGGGCTTTTAGCTCTTGCCTCTCTAAGGACTGCATCTCTGGCCCCATAGTTTAAGAGACGCACGATTATCAGGTGTGGTGGCGCTCCCGGCGGCCGCCGGGGGCCCAGTGATCTGTGAGCGCGCTCCACAATCATGACCTGTGAGAGCACCGGGCCAAACAGCTCCCGCAGCAGGTTCTCAATGAAGGGTTCCATTTTCGGGATTGCGGTAGACTCTGGAAGGCCTAGAATTCTTAGGTTGTTGCGTCTAGAACGCGCCTCTAAGTCCTCATTCTTAGCTTTGATCACAGCAAGAACTTTTTCCATGCTTAGTATTTGCGTTCTAGATTCCGCCTGAGAGTCTTGAGTATCCAACAGTCTATTCTCCAGAGCGTCCAGGCGAGTTTCATAGGCGTCCACCCGCTTTTTAACAGTGTCCAGGCTTGAGGCAAGTACATCGATTTAGTTGTCTATTGTTTTAAGGCTGGAGCGCACATCCAGCAGGATGGACCGCATGTCTTCCTCCGGTTGTTCCGCCATTTCTTTGGGACCCTGAGCATTGTCTGGCTCAGTGCTTGCCTCTGTTGTACGTGTTTGACGTTTGCTTTCAAAGGGAATCTTTGGCTGCTTAGGGTCTGTCTTACCCATGGTATAAGGCCGTGTTGCGTAAATGTAAGTCAATCCAGTCAGACCCACAGGTCTTGTCAGGATGGCAGAGTTGGCGCGGTCCGCAGTGGTCAGCCGCGTAGGTGCTGTCACGGTCCAGTTACGCCCAGTGCCTAGGGCTGTTGTAGATTGTTCGGTAGTGCACCACGCTACGTAGCCTTAAGGATGAGAGGCACGCCGCAGCATGCGAGAGGGAAGCAGGAGGCAGGGCTCCTACGACAATAGGGCAGGCTTGGGACCCAGCTCCAGCCACTATACAGAAGAAAGAGATTTGATGGGCTCCAGCACAGCTGGAATCACCACCCCGCGATCCCACCACCCCGCGATCCAGAGCAGGAGGAGTAGATAAGATGGCGGAGGCTGCTCAAGGCCTGACCCACCCAGGGCAGCAGGATGCAGGGCGTGACCGCAAGTTAATCCAGCAGAGCCACCAGAAATCGTCAGGTTATCAGAGGCGGATCGGGCCGCAGTTTCCAGTAACGCAGTTTATGTCATGAGCTAGCTGCGCCCAATATGTAGGTCGTAGGGAGTGCTGCGACAATGCGCCACGTCTCAGGTGTTCAGGGGAGTAGGGCAGGTCTCAAATTGAAGGGGGGAGCTGGAGGCAGGTATCCTGCGATATTACGGCAGGAAGGGGGGCTCTGCATCAGCCACTGAGCAGGAAGGGGAGAGCTGATGGGCCCTGGCTCAGCTGGGACCGCCACTCCGCAATAAGACGTGGGAGGAGCAGTCACAACGGCAAAGGCCCACCCTGGCTCCCCCCCACGAGGCTACAGGTATCAATCAGAACGGAATTAAGGGCGAGCTAGCTTCTTACAATGGCGTATGCAGTGCTTAATTTGAGCCGGGGCTTTCCGCACCGGCACTTAATTGGTTTCCGGTGCTCGGCACCTGCACCTAATTGTCAACACCATACTTGGAACAGTCCACCACATGGTGGCGCTGCTCATCAAATTTAGAGATGAGCAGAACAATGGTAGTTTAGGAATACAATATACTTTAAAATTACTAGTACCTGCCTCCCCAGCCATTCCTTTAGCTTTGGGGACCTGGAATAATCTGAACTGTCATGCGAGAGAGATGGTTAGCAGCGATGACAAGGGCAACGATGGGTGGTGCAAGCTGCAGTGGCCTCCTGGTCAGAGCCCTGGCACTTAATATTTTACAAATTAAGCACTGGGCGTGTGACATTTCGAAATATCTGGCACTACAAACTGCACAATGCACTTCGCCTGACTAGGTACAGACAGCCTTAACGAAAGCTTTCGTTTAGCCCACCTGTAAAAAAAAAACTGTATCTATTTTCTTAATGTCAACATTACTTTGCATTTTTAAACCAAGAAGGCATTTTATTCTACCATATAAAGCGCATGCGTACTTGGTATGTGTTTTGCTGCTTTATATAGCGCTGACCTGGCCGGGCGCTTTGCGGTGGTGACCATCTATTCTTTGTTTCACTTGGACGGACACAAAGCGTGGCTGTGAGACAGGCATTTAAATTGTTATTTTCTTCTACCATGTAAAGCGCGTACGTAGTTAGTATGTGTTTTGCAGCTTTACAGCGCGAACTTAGACCGAGAGCATTAAAGTGCTTTACACATGAGGCGGAGGTTTAACACTTGAGGGCATGTTTTTCTGTTTTTGTGGCACGGGGGGGGGGGATTAAGTGATTTGCCCAGAATCACAGGAAGTTCACCCGGCGCTGGGATTGACCTCTCCCATGCGGAGGAGGCAGAAAGGTATGCTTTTGTGTAGAAGACGTGTTTCTCATGTAAAGTGTTTTAATGCTTGCTGACCTGTTGACGAAGGAACACCAGCAGCAGCAGCAGTACTGCCTTCTATATGAAACGCTGGAAAACTCGGCATGTTTTGTTAAGCTACTTAACATGTCATGTTAAGTAGTTTAGAGACAGGGTGACCATCTATCCTTCATTTTACACGGACAGACAGTTGTATGTTATTTATAATATAACAAATAGCATTTGCTTTGATGGCGTAGCTGTGATAAACACATTTAAATCTGCATTTTATTCTACCATATAAAACGCATGCGTACTTGGTATGTGTTTTGCTGCTTTATATAGCGCGGACTTGGCCGGGAGCATTGCGGCGCTTTGCGCGTAAGGCATAGGTTTTGCACTTGAGAGCATATTTTTCTGTTTTTGTGGCACGGTGGGATTACGTGATTTGCCCAGAATCACAGGAAGTTGACCCGGCGCTGGGATTTGACCTTCCCGTGCCGCGGAGGCATGAAGGTATGATTTCGTGTGGGAGATGTGCTTCTGGTGTGGAGCGCTTTGGTGCTGGCGGGTTGGGTTCGTGCTGTATAAAGCTGCAAAAAAGGTATCAATTACGATGTGTAGATGAGACCTTGCTGTGCAGGCACCGAGTACCATTCCCCCACAACAGACTCCAGAGTTGTAGGAATCATGTACTTACCGGAGTTGGACAGCAGCCTCCTTCAAGTACATTTATCTCACTTATAGGACTGAAACTTGCCCGAAGTGCGTCAGCCGCTCTCACAGACAATAGTAGTGTATTCTAGCACTAGGCTGCAGCTGCTGCCTTACACTTTAACTGAAAGCGTGACAGTTTGCTGCATGGCTAAATACTTAAGTCCCAAAGGTGAAACCAATTGTATTGCATTGCAAATGCTCTTCGATTTAATCTTTGGGATTTATGTGCACCTTTTAGTAGCTGCGAATTTGCAATGTATTTGTAACGCTTGGCTGACTCAATTATTGTGTGCCTTTGAATAGCGTTAATGGCCTCAGTGAATTGTTAGATCAATTAAATAGGGATATTTAGCCCCTCTGCACTCCCAGGGTATGTTCATACAAATATTTTACTGTATTCCCAATCTGTATATGTCCTACGGGGTTAAAATGAAAATATGTGCAAGCACAACCCTGCTTTTTTTATTGAAGATTATTAGAGAGGATGAATTGAAGAATTAAAAAAGCAACCCTCAAATATGGTGTTCTTTTACTGCTTGGGGCCCAGAGTAGTTAGTTTTTGTCTTGTGAATTTAGAATAGGGTGGAATCGGCAAATCTGTTAAACAGTGCCATAAGTGACGGAACTGATAGCAGGTTTGCGATACCTTCCTTGCAGACTTGTACAGATACGAGAGTGATAGTGAGGTGGGGCCAAATTGCACATATCAAGTCTCCAGGGAGCTGAAGCCACGTTAATCTCTGGCTTGTTTAGTTTGCTTCACAAGTCATGTGCCTGCAATTTGGAAAAAACGTACAATTTTGTGTACAGTTTAATTTTTTAATAAGTGGATACAATTTGGGCTTGATATAGCCTAACACATATTCAGAAATAAAGCTATAATTGAACTACCCAGGGTAATGTTCTGCATGGCTAAACACTTATAAGGTTACAAAGGCGAGACCTATTGGCTATGCCAATGCTTGTTTTCTTAGCCTCATGTGTGATCTCCTATCATTTTCCTCAGGGCCAGCTTTAGGGCAGAGCGACCATTGCGGCTGCACTGGGCCCTGACATGTGGAAGGGGGTTGCTGACCTCAGGGGGGGAGATGGGGGGCCTGTGTTTGCCAGTAACCTATAACTGGAGAGAAGAGGGGCACTTTTGCCCAGTGGTAGTGAGAGAATCCAGGGAGGCGGTCATGGTATGTGGGGCCGCCAAAAACGATTGTCCCACCGGGCGCCACCTGCGCTAAAGCTGGCCCTGGTTTTACTTTTTCCCTAATTACCTCATGTTATTTCCTTCTTCCGCGCCCCTTCTCTTTTGCTCTGTTCTCTTTCTCCTGTCTATGATTTCTCATTAATTATAGCTTTTGCTCAGGTTTGATCATAGCAGCCAAGCTGTCAGATCCCCGCATAGTAGTTATGTCTATTGCAACAGTAATTTGTAACAAGAAGCAAGCATTCAAGTGTAATAAATTGATCGGTGCATGAACACAACTGCAGTGTCCATCTTCGTTTACACAAAGGCCTCAATTGTAAGTGCCTGGGAGTAACAGTTGCTATTTAGTAGACATGTTAAATATTTATTTATTTATTTATGCATTTTTATATAGCGCAGACTTTACCCAAAAGTGTCAGAGCGCTTCACAATAGGACCAGTTACGTTACATGAGGAGAATGTTACAAAAGTATATGTTACAGAAGCAAACGAGATACAAGAAGAGGTATAATACAGCAATAGATGGCAGTCACTCACAAACACACTAGGATGACACTTGTACAGGCATAGAATACAAATTTACAATAGTGAAAGAACTTCCTTGTGGGACTTGAGAGGGCGTGTATTAGTTCTGGAAGTGTCTCTGGAAGAGAAGAGATTTGAGGTCAGTTTTGAATACTTATACTGAGGTTTGACTGAGACATATAGGGGCCGATTCCGATCTCGGCCGGTAGGGCTCCGAATCGGATTCGGCTTAACCGGAACCGATTCGGAGCCCTATTGCCCGACCGATTCGTACGCGCGTCCGGGCGAGCGAGTACGATGCGAAATCGCCGACCGACTCGTCCGGGCTTCCCGACCGCTCCGACCGACTCGTACCCGGGTCTAACCGCACCGACCGACTCGCTCGGACTCGACTCGCACCGCGCAATGGAGATGTTCCCCGGCCGGGTAAGTACGATGCGCGCCGCGAGCAGTCCGACCGAGCCGCGCACTCCGGCTCGAAAGAGCAGTCGGAGCCGTACTTTGGGGGTCCGTGTCGGACCCCCTGTACGCGTAGCCGCGCGAGTCGCACACAGGGGGACCCATGGGTCCCCCTACCTGTGCGTATACTGCGCGAGTCGCTTCGCCGCGTACACGCTGTAGGGGGCGCCTTTGTCCACCTCACACCCATTGAGTCAATGGGAACCCGCGTACGCGTTGTACGACAGGCTCCCATTGACTTCAATGGGAGTCCGACCGACTCGAGTCCGATGGCATACGTGCGCATCGTACTCGTTCGGTTGGGCTGCACGGGTCCGATTTGGTCGGAAATCTCTCCGGGTCCGGCTCGGTCGGAGAGATTTCCGGCCCGAATCGGAATTGGCCCCATAGTGCCAACGTTTTTCCCATTGCAGTTGGGAGTAACATGCGGATGTTGGTGCCTTCAACACAAAAATTTAGCATGTCACTCGTAATCGAGATCACAGAACATTACATGGATTTCTTTTCAGTTTTAAAAAGAAAATTTTATTAGTAGAGTAAAGGTGTCAATACAGAGTTCATAGCATTAAATACACATCAGTACAATAAATACATTTTGCTACAGTAAAGATTAAGAAATGAGAAACCAGACTTATGGGTAAATTTAGAAAATCTAAGCAGTACAAATGAATCTTGTAAGTAGGTGATTAATAGATAATGTGATTAATAGATATTGTAGGAACGTATAGGGGTTTCAGGGGGTTTTGGAACTTCTTGCTGGGATGGTTGTAGTTGGAAACATTGTTTGGCACAAACGTCTAGGTATATTGTAACAGGTGACCACAGGTCTAAGCGTTTCGTAGCCATGCATATAGGATAAATAAAGGAGGTATCCAATCTGTGATTATGACAAACAGTATACCACCATGCCTTATATGAGATTTTAGAGAAATCCTTCCACTTTACGGTAATTTGTTGGAATGCAACCGCTAATAACAAGTCAATAATTTTCACATTAAGTGTAACATTCTCCCAACAAGGCGAGAGACTACCTAAGAAAACATGAGTGAAGGAAAAAGAAAATTTAGTTCCGAAGATCAGATTAATTTGAGACCACACTTGCCTCCAATTTTTTTTTACAGTTGTACATGAAAATATCATATGGAATAGGTCAGCATTTGAAGAGGAACATGTCCAACATGCATCCGACACAGTCACAAATCTCTTGCTCAAAACACTTGGGGGTCGATTCCGATTCGGGCCGGAAAAAGCACCGACCGACTCGGATCCGGAAAAAATACCGACCGACACGTACCAGTGGCGCCCGACACGCCAAGTACGATGCAAGCCGCGATAAATCCGACCGACACGTCAGGAAACCAAGCCGACCGACCGAGCCGCTCGGAAAATAGCAATCCGGCCGGAAAACACGCGAATCCAACCGACCGACACGCACCCGGAACAAATCCGACCGAATCGTACCCGCCAACTCCAACCCGCAAAGTACGATGCAAGGCGCGAAAACACGACCGAGTCGGACGGAGGACAAGCCGTACGACCGACACGCATACAAAACCGAGCCGAAGCAACACAATACACCGCGACCGACGCGTACGCAGCATACAAAACTGCACAAACACAGCGTGAACGAAACGGAAAACACCGTACGAGACCAATGCAGGGTCCGACTCGGTCACAAGAACGTTTCCAACATACACAAACAGCACAAAGGAAAAATCAACCAAAAAAAGGCCAAACAAGCAATTACCAAGCCAATAAATACTGGGGGGGTGGGGACAGAGAACAAAGACACACCCACAACTCCACCTATATAAAGGACACAAATCACTACCATGAGCCTTTGCAAATGCCATTTCACTGCCAGCACCCAAGAGAAAGCAACCACACACCCACAGCTCATCCCTCACACAAGCCACACACCATCAGCACACCAACAAATACCTACCTCACATACACCCAGCAAAACACACACTCACACACCCTCACCTGCACACCAACACACACATCACTCACCATCACCACCCATCACCATGCCCCCCAAGAAGAATCCCAAGTTCCTAGATTGTGAATTGGAAGTCCTGGTAGACGAGATCCTCAGGGTGGAGCCACAGCTGTTTGGCACTCTGGTCCAACAGACCCCCATGTCGCAGAAAACCAAGATGTGGGAGAGGATCATCAACAGGGTGAACGCCCAATCACCATGTCGGCGCACAAAGAGCGACATCCAGAACAGGTGGTATGACGTGCGCAGGAGGGTACGGGACCTGCTGAAGATAGACTACAGCAACAGCCAACAGACCGGCAGTGGCCCTCCTGCCAAGCCAATATACCTCAGGCCCTGGGAGGAGAAGGTGCGGGCCATCCTTCCGCCAGTGAGCGTATATGGACTAGAGAACATCCCAGAGCCTGGTGAGTACACAACAAATGTACACAATAAACTGCCACAAAACACACACATCACTGTCAAGGGGAGAGTCAAACCATGCACACATAGCAATTACACAGCAACTAGAACAGAATCATCCCAAAATGTGTATGTCAGTCAGATAAACACAACACATGCCATCAAAAAAGTCACATCCAACTGTGCCAACACATGTACAAACACAACCACAACTACAGCTAGGCAGTGGCACAAATAGAACTAACACACATCCACACATGTAGCCACCACAACAACACCAACACACAGTGAAGACCACTCAAAGGAAGGAATTCTGTGTATGCTGGCCAAGTCAGTGTAGCCAATAGCATCATGGGAGTCGCAGTGACACATATTGCCCCCCCACAACTGTCCCATCAACACCACCCTGAACCATGCTCAAATCACAGGGAGTGGAGAAGGACTCACAAGATGGCTGACACTGGCTACTGCTGGGGGAGCACAAGGCCCTGCTGCCAACTGTGCACCAACAAACAGCAGGACACCACTGACTGACATCCTGAGAGACAACTTACACTCCCTGCAATGCAAGCACGTTCCATGGTGGGCTATCTGGCTGGCTGGATGGGAAGGGGGACTTGCAGCACTGACCATAGTCACCAGCACCTCCCCTCACACCCCCCCAACACAAACTCCACAGTACCCACCTGGTAGAATGCAATGCCCTCCATCCCAACACAAGATCCCACAAAGCACCACCACCCTGGCTTATGTTGTGTGAAGCACAGGGACACTCTTGGGACTCTTAGCCAAACAACTGCCAGGACAACACTCCCAGCCATCCTGTCAGCACAGCCAGCCCACCCCACAGGGAAGCAGAGTCAAAAGGAAGGAAGCATGGGCATGCTGGGAAGGGGGTGGAGGCAATAGCATGATGGGAGTCGTAGTCACAGACATTGCTCAGCCTCACAACTGGCCCATCAACACCACCCTGAACCATGCTCACATCACAGGGAGTGGAGAAGGACTCACAAGATGGCTGACACTGGCTACTGCTGTGGGGAGCACAAGGCCCTGCTGCCAACTGTGCACCAACAAACAGCAGGACACCACTGACTGACATCCTGAGAGACAACTTACACTCCCTGCAATGCAAGCACGTTCCATGGTGGGCTATCTGGCTGGCTGGGTGGGAAGGGGGACTTGCAGCACTGACCATAGTCACCAGCACCTCCCCTCACACCCCCCCCCAACACAAACTCCACAGTACCCACCTGGTAGAATGCAATGCCCTCCATCCTAACACAAGATCCCACAAAGCACCACCACCCTGGCTTATGTTGTGTGAAGCACAGGGACACTCTTGGGACTCTTAGCCAAACAACTGCCAGGACAACACTCCCAGCCATCCTGTCAGCACAGCCAGCCCACCCCACAGGGAAGCAGAGTCAAAAGGAAGGAAGCATGGGCATGCTGGGAAGGGGGTGGAGGCAATAGCATGATGGGAGTCGTAGTCACAGACATTGCTCAGCCTCACAACTGGCCCATCAACACCACCCTGAACCATGCTCACATCACAGGGAGTGGAGAAGGACTCACAAGATGGCTGACACTGGCTACTGCTGTGGGGAGCACAAGGCCCTGCTGCCAACTGTGCACCAACAAACAGCAGGACACCACTGACTGACATCCTGAGAGACAACTTACACTCCCTGCAATGCAAGCACGTTCCATGGTGGGCTATCTGGCTGGCTGGGTGGGAAGGGGGACTTGCAGCACTGACCATAGTCACCAGCACCTCCCCTCACACCCCCCCCAACACAAACTCCACAGTACCCACCTGGTAGAATGCAATGCCCTCCATCCCAACACAAGATCCCACAAAGCACCACCACCCTGGCTTATGTTGTGTGAAGCACAGGGACACTCTTGGGACTCTTAGCCAAACAACTGCCAGGACAACACTCCCAGCCATCCTGTCAGCACAGCCAGCCCACCCCACAGGGAAGCAGAGTCAAAAGGAAGGAAGCATGGGCATGCTGGGAAGGGGGTGGAGGCAATAGCATGATGGGAGTCGTAGTCACAGACATTGCTCAGCCTCACAACTGGCCCATCAACACCACCCTGAACCATGCTCACATCACAGGGAGTGGAGAAGGACTCACAAGATGGCTGACACTGGCTACTGCTGTGGGGAGCACAAGGCCCTGCTGCCAACTGTGCACCAACAAACAGCAGGACACCACTGACTGACATCCTGAGAGACAACTTACACTCCCTGCAATGCAAGCACGTTCCATGGTGGGCTATCTGGCTGGCTGGGTGGGAAGGGGGACTTGCAGCACTGACCATAGTCACCAGCACCTCCCCTCACACCCCCCCCAACACAAACTCCACAGTACCCACCTGGTAGAATGCAATGCCCTCCATCCCAACACAAGATCCCACAAAGCACCACCACCCTGGCTTATGTTGTGTGAAGCACAGGGACACTCTTGGGACTCTTAGCCAAACAACTGCCAGGACAACACTCCCAGCCATCCTGTCAGCACAGCCAGCCCACCCCACAGGGAAGCAGAGTCAAAAGGAAGGAAGCATGGGCATGCTGGGAAGGGGGTGGAGGCAATAGCATGATGGGAGTCGTAGTCACAGACATTGCTCAGCCTCACAACTGGCCCATCAACACCACCCTGAACCATGCTCACATCACAGGGAGTGGAGAAGGACTCACAAGATGGCTGACACTGGCTACTGCTGTGGGGAGCACAAGGCCCTGCTGCCAACTGTGCACCAACAAACAGCAGGACACCACTGACTGACATCCTGAGAGACAACTTACACTCCCTGCAATGCAAGCACGTTCCATGGTGGGATAACTGACTGGGTGGGTGGGTGGGTGGGAAGGAGGTCTGGCTGTCAACCAAACACAATCAATGCAGACCATGTTCACACCCCAGAGAATACATAGAAATGCCCAAATAATGCAGGACAATGTGCCACACCAATATCAACCCCTGACTGTGACGACTTAGGACAATACAATGTACAGGCCCGCACCCCGAGGCACAGTCACAACTGTCAGGTGTGTCAACCACTGATGCCTGCAGAAACATGACATACATTGTTTGTGTCTCCCAAAAACAGGTGATGATAGGGACACAGCAGCAGACGCTGAGGAGTCCCAGTCCCAGGCTCAAGAGGATGCCGAGCTCACTGGCGTCGTACAGCCTCTGTCCTCCTCGGACGATGAACAACCTGGCACATCCGGTGCAAGTCAACATGCTGCACCAGCAGGACCACCAGCTGCAGCACCAGCAGGTCCACCAGCTGCACCCCTGCACCCACCCCTCCAACGACTGTCACCACGAATACCATCCCTGCCGACATGGACAGAATAAGGAACAACACCAGCGCAGTGACCCTGGACCAACCTGGGGCCATGGACACCACCACCACCACCAACCCCCAAGGTGGACCAGGGTTATCTGTGCGTGCAACTGCACACACTGCACATGTCAGCAGGGGTGGTGGGAGGGGTGGGAGACAGAGGTCGCTGCTTGCAGACGTTGCTGGTGTGCATGAAGACCCACAACTGGTACGCATAGCTGATGCGTACCAGTCCAGCACCGGAGAGCTCAGCCAGGTAGTGGGGCTCCTCAGAGACATCAAACAGCAGCAGGCTGCCCATCATGCCCGCTTGGACTCCCACATGTCCCAAGTGGAGTCACACATGTCACGTGTGGACTCCCACATGTCACGTGTGGACTCCCACATGACCCGCGTGGAGTCCAAGTGGGATGTACTACATGAGATGACGGCGGTGCACAGGGACATTTTACAATGCCTCCGCCAGATGAACAGCAACCAGTCCACACCTCCCTGTGTGCCAACAACATCTGGTACCGAACAAACTGCAACTGCCACAGGGAGGGAGGAGGACTCTGGCGGAGAGTCCCCTGCACCGCAGCAGCCTGCACTTGAGGGCCCCCCCCAAGAAGAGGGGTCGTCCGAGGAGGGGAAAGTGAGAGGCTGATGGCCAAGCGCAACTCCCAGGAAGCCTGAACCTGTTCTGGATTTTCGCCTTTGTGCACAGACTGTTCACCCTGTTGATGGCAACACTACTCCCACACATTGCATGGGGAGTATAAGTTGGAACAATGTGTCAGACAACAGTGGCCCCGATACTGGGGATCCTGTCTACCTGGACTTTCTATTCATCTAGGAACTTGGGATTGCAAGATTCATGTACAGCACAATCCATCCTATGCACTATTATCACAATAAACACACTAATACACCATACTTGCCTCTGTCGTGATTCCAACGTGGGTGCTGTTATGGGGATGATGAACTGCAAAATTACACAGTGTATGCGAACTGCAACAGCAAGGACAACACAGGCATGTGAGTACAGGCAACGTGACACATATGAGGGAGACACACCACCAGGGCTACACAACACATACACACCTAGGCCATCTGACTCATTGCCTACACTGATGTTGCCAGGGAAGACGGTGCAATGCACAGACACCACACCCATTCCCAGTTGTAGTCAAGTAGCCCACAGGTGCAGTAAGCAAATGGCAGTCAAATGTGTGACCACAGACAACGCACATCACTAAGTGAAGCACATGTTTATTACACAGTAGCAACATGCCGTAACCATTACAGATGCAAGGTAACCCCACCTGGTAGCGGGCACACAGTCAACAACTGTAGACAGAAGGAAGTCCATGGGTGTGGCGCACATCACCTGTAGGGACACAACAGCTACCAGCCTGGATGTGCAATCACGTCGTCGGTGGACACAGTTGACCAAACGAATCTGAAAGTACCCTGTGAAGGACAGAAATGACACACAGTCAAAAGCAATGCAGTACAGGACAGAACAGCAAAACTCATGCACAATACATGTTACAAGATACCCACCCAGAACCAAGTTAGCATGTCAACACTGTTGGGGAGTACAGCCCACCTGTCACCACACATCGCAACACACATCCTGTCAAGTAGCCCATGGACACACTCCAACAGCACCAGAGCACCACCCACACATCATGCCAACTCACATCATTCACATGACACCTCAGGATACTCACATTCAGCTAAAGAAGTTGGTGATGAGCTGTGTGCGGACATCACCATCACCAACATCATCATCATCGTCACTGGCATCGTGGTCCAGGCCAGGATCCTCCACAGGTGGCGGATGTTGGTCATCGTCATCCTGGATGAGAGGCAACTCCTTCCGCACTGCCAGGTTGTGGAGCATGCAGCAGACGATGATAATCTTGCACACTTTTGCAGGGGCATATGGGAGGGACCCTCCGGTCTTGTCCAGGCAGCGGAAGCGGCTCTTCAGGAGACCAAAGGTCCGCTCAATCACTCTCCTGGTCCGACCATGTGCCTCATTGTAGCGCATCTGGGCAGGTGTCACAGGGTTCCTGAGGGGTGTCAGCAACCACGGCATGTTGGGGTATCCCGAGTCACCTACGGACAGACAAGTGCACATCAGCTGACTTGGAAAAGTGGGCGGAATACTACAGATCAGATCACACACAATGGCACAAAGTCAGTACACACCGACAAGCCAGGCACGCTGGTTCTGCATCTGTGCCATCAACCTGGGGATGCGACTACTCCTCATCACAAAGGCATCGTGTGCTGAACCAGGGAAACGGGCACACACGTGTGTGATGGTCATGTCTGCAAGACACACCACCAGTGCATTGACCGAGTGGTAGTGCTTGCGGTTCCTGTAGGCCTGCTCCTGGGCCTGTGGTGGTACCAAAGCCACATGTGTCCCATCAATGGAGCCAATGACATGCGGCATCCTCCCCAGGGCATAAAAGTCACTCTTCACGTCAGTGAGTCGTCGCAGTCTAGGGAAATAGATGTACCGGTTCAGGAAGAGCAACATTGCCGCCAAAACATCGCGGAGCACACGGCTGAACATGGTCTGTGACATCCCACCAGCAGACGCCACAGTATGTTGGAAGGTACCGGTGGCAAAGAAGTGTAGGGCTGCCATCACCTTCACCTTGGGGGTCAGCGCTGTAGGATACGGCCGGCCAGGCTGCAAATGTGGGGACAACTGCACTGCAAAATCCTCAATCAGCTGCCTGGTGAAGCGGTACCGTCGGATGCTGTCCCGTTCCACCATCGTTGCCAGGTCTGGGAATGGCCGATGGACAGCAGGAGCCCTGCAGTGCAGAGGAGAAGTAAGCAAGATCGTCAGTCACCCCACATATGCGGCATTGAACACACTCAAGATCCCAACATACATCATCATGAGGCACAACTACATGAAGTGTGCAGTACCGGAACGACATTTATGGTACATACATGGCCAACATCTGTCAACACGGTCCTACAGGTGGCATCAATTTGTCCCTGTTTGGCCCATTGGATATCATGATGCTGTGTCACAGTCACCCCCAGTGACATGTGAGGACAGATGTGCCCCAGGCACCACAGCTCAACGACAGGCACATTCCCAGGGACCCTGTAATGCCACATGGACACTGGCATCACCTGGAGTATCATGTGTACACCACAACAAAACAAACATGACCCCCACAGGTAGTGGCCACACTTGCCATGGCAGGAGAGCCATGGACGTCTGTGACACACACGCACAACATCAGAGTCCATGCACACACAACGTGGATGTGGAGACTGTCTCCCATTGTGCACATGAAATCAGAGACATTGTAAACACTACATGCACAAAGACTGTGGAGGGCCATCACTATTGTGCCACTGGGACACCCTGGCTCAAACATACCGTCCCACATGGGACTCACGGGGTATGTGACATGACATACACAAACACCACTGTGAAATGTGACCATGGCACATGCACAGATATGAACAGTTGCACATCACAGTGGTCACGTACACGTAACACCCATGATCCTGTCCCCATGAACACGTGCACAGCCTGGGGGTGGCTGCCCACAGGTGACACCCACAGGACAACATGTACACCAACATACACACAATAGGAAATGCAGCCTTACATGCCTTATGATAAGGTTTGGACAGGCTGTCGTGATGTAGGTGTGCCCCTCACTCCCTGGGAGCTATCTGTGGCTGGCATATGTCCATCTGAGACAGGCATGCTGACATATGCCAGTCACATGTACAGTGATGCGTTGTACTGCAATGGACCCATCGGTGCCTCCGGCCGGCCCATTGCATTCAATGTGTGCGGGTACGCGTTGTACCCCTGTGCGCGTTGTACTGCAATGGACCGATCGGTGCCTCCGGCCGGCCCATTGCATTCAATGTGTGCGGGTACGCGTTGTACCCCTGTGCGCGTTGAACAGCAATGGACCGATCGGTGCCTCCGGCCGGCCCATTGCATTCAATGTGTGCGGGTACGCGTTGTACCCCTGTGCGCGTTGTACTGCAATGGACCGATCGGTGCCTCCGGCCGGCCCATTGCATTCAATGTGTGCGGGTACGCGTTGTACCCCTGTGCGCGTTGAACAGCAATGGACCGATCGGTGCCTCCGGCCGGCCCATTGCATTCAATGTGTGCGGGTACGCGTTGTACCCCTGTGCGCGTTGTACTGCAATGGACCGATCGGTGCCTCCGGCCGGCCCATTGCATTCAATGTGTGCGGGTACGCGTTGTACCCCTGTGCGCGTTGAACAGCAATGGACCGATCGGTGCCTCCGGCCGGCCCATTGCATTCAATGTGCGGGTACAGCGTTGTACCCCTGTGCGCGTTGTACTGCAATGGACCGATCGGTGCCTCCGGCCGGCCCATTGCATTCAATGTGTGCGGGTACGCGTTGTACCCCTGTGCGCGTTGAACAGCAATGGACCGATCGGTGCCTCCGGCCGGCCCATTGCATTCAATGTGTGCGGGTACGCGTTGTACCCCTGTGCGCGTTGTACTGCAATGGACCGATCGGTGCGCACCCATTGACAATGGGCTTGCCT